>JANAVB010031018.1:8552500-8917500 GCA_029216955.1 Iris pallida | reverse complement strand
AGGCTATGAGCACCCATGAAGACTATGAGCACCCATAAAGACTATGAGTACCCATAAAATGTTATGCGCCCACACAAACACTATGAGTCTAAGGGATGTTATGCGCCCAAATAGACTATGCGTCCAAAGGAAACTATGCGCCCAAAGGAAACACTATGCGCACAAAGAAAGCTTTGCGCCCAAAGGGAACACTATGTGCCCAAAGGAAGCTATGCACACAAAGGAAACTAAGCGCACAAAGGAGCACTATACGCACAAAGGAAACTATGCGCACAAAGGAAACTATGAGCACAAAGATCACTATGCGCACAAAGGAACACTATGCGCACAAAGGAAACTATGCGCACAAAAAAAACTATGCGCACAAAGGAGTACTATGCACACAAAGGAAGCTATGCGCCCAAAGCTTATGCACCCATACCGTTTGTGGGCACATAGCATGCACAAAAATAAAAGGGCTATGCACCCACAGTAGTTTGCACTCAAGAGTGTGCAAACACTGTTCTTCGTCCCCACTTGGCTGAGGATGAACTCCAAGGAACCCAAGAACTTCAAATGTCCATAACTTAGTCAAAATAACTCCAAATTAGGACTTTCAAAGGTCAAAATAGGGTAGAACGAAATTTTCCACAACATGGAACAATCAAAACTTGAAAATAATAAAGTTTGATAGATCAAAACCCAAAAAATTCAAAAATGATATAAACTTAGATCTACAAGAAGTTATCCTCCAAAATCTAAAATACCAAGAAATAAAATGTTTTAGAATGTAGCAATAAAAAGAATGGAACAATTAAAATCACATTTGTCCAACATTTGGTAAGATGTACTTGCCTTAGGTTGGAGAAGAAAATGGAAGGAAGAAGAAAATAAAAAGTAAATGGAGGAGAGAGAGAGGGGTGGGTTTTTATACAAAATCCTTTTTCATGTAAAACCAACCCAAACCAAACAAAGCAAGCTAGGTTGAATCAAACCAAATTAAACCAAGTCAAGATAAATCCTACCTTGAATTTTTTTAAAATATTTGAAAAACCAAGAATTATGAAATACGGTTCAAAATACGTACCTATATATAAATATGGATACAGTGACACAGGGTCTCACATCTATCCCATCCTTAGAAAAATTTCGTCTTCGGAATTTCCTAAAGCTAGTCGAGCAAGATAACCAAAAATAAAAGCTCAAGAAAACAGAATCATCTCAATAAAATGAAGCATGGAATATAAGTAAATGAAGGCAACTGTAATGTAAATAAATACGTAAGCAATAACACAACCATAATCAAGAAGGATCGGAGGCCTATGAATAAACAGGTCTCCTGAGTCAGTTGAGTAGGGACCAACATCCTTGCTGGTGTAGCTCTCCTTCCCAAAAATTTTGAAATATTTTATTTATTAGTTTAATTGATTTAAATGGTGATTTTTAGATTTTATAAATAGTTATTTAGTCTATTATTACGGTGGATGATTTTAGTCATTGTTAGGAATTTGAGTACAAGGTGACTCAAAATCGTGGCACCGATAGTGCAGTGGTGTACTTTGACTAGTGTATTAGCCCTGGTAGGGAAGGCCAAGCCATAGTGATGTCCTAACTAGGAAAACTAGGCCAAGTTGTGACCTGACTCCTATAAATAATTTAGTTATTTATTATTAAGGTCTATTGACTTGTAGAAAACCCGGTTGTACCAAATCAGTCTGGACTTGACTAGGAGACAACCAAGCTCGTGTAGTCACGCGGCACGTCCAATGGCATTCGTGTTGACAGAATTTAGTATGAGGGTGTTGTGTTTCATTTTAATGATTTAATGAATATTTTCTAGTATTCGTAATTAAATATTATCATTATCATTATTAGTTGATTTTCAGTGACAATTGTATAAACTAAGTCCTGGTAGATTTGGGATTATTTTATTATTGGTTATATTAATTTCGTCAATTAAATATTATTATAGATAGTCATATATATTTATATAAGTAAGCCCTACCCTAGAAACAAATGCTAATGGGATTTATTTGCATTTTTCGAGACTATAAATAAGCATATATATATGGATATATATATATATATATATATATATATATATATATATATATAATTATAAGAGAATAAGTTTTATTTGTAATTTATAAACTCGAATTTGACGCAGCAGGGACCCATACACAAATATTGAAGATATAGGGACTTATACGGAAACTGACTTATGGGCTACACCCGACCCTGAGAAACTGGCCGAGCGACACTACCAAAATAAGTCATATTACCGACGAAATTAGCGACGTTTTAAGAAAACGTCGCAGGGAAAAAACAATTTAGCGACCTTTTTTTATTACGTCGCAAAACGTCGTTATTAGCGACGGACAGCAACGTTCTGCGACGTATTTAAACTACGTTTGCGTTTTAAACAGATAACGTCGCGTATAAGTCGGTAAACGTCGCTAATATTAGTGATATTAGCGACGTTTACCGACGTATATGTTAATTCATCGCTAATATCACTTATACTAGCGACGTTTACCGACGTTTTTGTGTGACGTCGCTAACTTGTAAATATAGGTCAGGTTCGATTTTCATTCCCCCCATTATTTTCCCCCCAATTATTTTTCTTCCCCCCCGACCCCGAGTCGGCTTCCCCCACCCCCTCGGCCCCCGACCCCCACCGACCTTCGGTGACCGCCGCTCTCCTCCTCCGGAGACCGTCGACCCCCTCCTCCCCCTCCACCGCCGCTCCCCCTCCACCGCCGCTCCCCCTCGCAGTTCGCCAGAGCCAGCTCCAGCCACCTCGACCGCCGCTCCCCCTCGCCGTCGTCGCTCCCCCTCGTCGTCACGGTCAGGTAAACCCTAACTCTAACCGGCTCGACACCTCAACACGAGCCTGTGCACGTTTCTTGTTTGGACACCTCGTGTCTAGTTTGCTAGATACGAGACACCCCCCTGACATATGTATAAACCTTGTGCACACATTAATTGATATGAATTTGGGTTTTTTATTCGAATTGAGGGTTCTTCACATATTTTCTAAAACTGTCCAGTTTGAGCATTTTCTAAAATCTTTTAAGTAAATTAAATTGTTAAATAATGTAGATTTATGATGTTTAAGATGTATACAATATCTGAGATGTTAGTTTACATGACCGAGGTTCATGGAATGCAAGTTTGGGTTGTATTTATTCAAATTTGGGTTCGAAAAAGGGATTTTCTGATACATGTATTGTTCTTTGTGTTTTCAAGAGTAAAATTGATAATTAAGATGCTAATTCATATAATGTAATGTTATTTACTGTAGGACATTGAAACTGAGTAACTGCCCTCTATATTGTTCAGTCCCCTTTCTTAGTTGTTCAGTCGACTTCTAGGTAGGTAAAGGCCACTTCTTAGATGTATCATTTGATGGAAGGGAGAGGGGGCATAAGTGTTCAGTCCTTGTTCAACTTATGAACATGTATCAGTTCCAAAGTTACTAGTATCAGCCATAGTCAACCATAGTATCTTTTAGATTAGGATTTGAACCCATATTCAGTCAAACCCTTCTCATCCTTGTTCAGTCCTTGAACTTAAACCAATCCTTGAATGTGAAGTCTAGTATATATATTTGATTAGCTTTGTATATATATGTGTATCTCGATTTGTGTTTGGTTGCAGTGGTTAGGATTTAGTTATATATTGGGTTACCTAAGGGTTGAGTTCAGAGTTTAGAGTGGAGTGTGAAGAGGAAAAGTTAGTATGTGACATTGAGAGTTCACAAAGATGGTAGGGTGTATCAGATTTGATAAAAGAAGGGAGTGATGGCTATATATCGATTGTATCTATAAAGGTTGTATATATAAAGGATAGTATAGTGACTTATGGTAAGTTAAAGATTGTGGGTTCAGTCTAAGAAATTAGTCTTAGTGTGTAGAGTAGTATGTAGAGGAGTATGGCTACTAGTGATATATAGATATGTAGGTCCATGTGTATCTGTATCAGACTATCGCTATCGGTATCGAACTATCGCTATCGGTATCGGACTATCGCTATCGGTATCGAACTATCGGTATCGATCGAACTATCGGTATCGGACTATCGCTATCGGTATCGGACTATCGCTATCAGTATCGACCGTATATACGGTCTACCTAACCTATATACTGATACTAATTTGATACTCTCTGATATTAAGTACATCCGGCTTACTAGCTAGCGGATCCACCAGTTACATGATTATATACTAATTATGTTTATATAAAGTATGCATGTATAATAGTAGGTAATGATATGCAAAACTGAAAAGATAAATGCAATGCATGTATATAAAGTGTGTAGATAGTCAAACCCTTCTCATCCTTCTTTTATTTTATATTGACTTCCATGATATGACAGCTCCTCAAAAAAAAGAATCCTCTACTAGACATCGCCCTCTCCTTTTCAGAACATCAACTAGTATTACTACCTTGATGTATATATAAAGTATGCATGTATAATAGTAGGTAATGATATGCAAAACTGAAAAGATAAATGCAATGCATGAATGAATGGATGAAAAGATAAATGCAATCCATCGGAAAAGCTTTGACACTTGCATATCATTCACTACCTTGATGTATCTATCTTACAGAATTATGGAGCTGAATTACTATCTGCGAAATCGTACTTGGATGTACAATCGTCATCCTGATGACATGTGCGGTGTGCGGGATGAATTCATAGAGGGTGTACACCAGTTCCTGCAGTTTGCCAAGGCGTTCGCTCAGTACATAGACGGTACCAAAATTAAGTGTCCGTGTGTGAGATGTCGCAACTTGAAATATCATCCAGAAGTGGATGTCACGTATCATTTGTACTCGAAGGGTTTCACGCCGAATTACTATCAGTGGAGCGAGCACGGAGAACTTGTGTCTTTAGCATCGGAGTACGAGCCTTATGTGGATGTCCACAACAACGCTCCTTACGACGATGGGTTGGTGAACATGGTTTTTGACGCGGCCGGGCCTAGTTTTGATCCGGATGATCATGATGCACCTGAGGAGGCACCGAACCCCGATGCTGCACAGTTCATGGAGTTGCTGGAGAATGCAAGGACTCTATTATATCCTGGTTGTGAGGATCATTCATCGTTGGAGGTGGTTACAAGATTGTTGAGCATCAAGTCCGATTTTAACATGTCGCAAGATTGCTACAACCGTATTATGGAGTTGCTTATAGAAATATTGCCTGAGGGTGCGAAGTTGCCTAAAGACTTCTACCGGTCTAAGAGGGTGGTTAGATCGCTCTGGATGGGATATGAAAAAATCGATGCCTGTCGCAACGGGTGCATGTTGTACTACAAAGACGACAAGGATGAAGACGCCTGCAGATTTTGTGGTGTCGATCGCTACAGGAAGCCTACCTCTTCGATGCACTACTTGCCGTTGACGCCGCGTTTGCAGCGGTTGTTTATGGTGAAGGAAACTGCAGAAAACATGAGTTGGCATAAGCGGGAACATACCGAAGGAGTGTTGGATCATCCATCTGATGGAGAAGCATGGAAGCACTTTGATCGAGAGTATCCAGATTTTGCTTCTGATCCGCGTAATATTAGATTGGGTCTCTGCTCTGACGGTTTTACCCCATTCGGACTTTCGGGATCCCAGTATTCGTGTTGGCCTGTGATCGTCACCCCGTACAATCTA
Source organism: Iris pallida (assembly GCA_029216955.1). Lineage (NCBI taxonomy): Eukaryota > Viridiplantae > Streptophyta > Magnoliopsida > Asparagales > Iridaceae > Iris > Iris pallida. The sequence continues at coordinate 8,911,855 of JANAVB010031018.1, read as the reverse complement.
CCGCTTTGGATGTACATGAAGACTCCATATATGTTCCTCACCGTTATTATCCCAGGTCCGAACAATCCGAAAAGGAACATCGATGTTTATTTACAGCCATTGATTGATGAGTTGAATCAGCTGTGGGAAGTAGGTTCCAACACGTACGATGTATCTAGAAAACAAAATTTCTAGATGCGGGCAGCACTTATGTGGACCATCAACAACTTTCCGGCCTATGGAATGTTATCTGGATGGAGCACGCATGGTCGTCTTTCATGTTCGTGTTGCATGGACGACACTAAGGCTTTCCGTTTGAAACACGGAGGCAAACTGTGCTTCTTCGATTGTCATCGACAATTCCTGCCGAAGGATCATCCGTACCGGAGGAACAGGAAAGCTTTTCATGCTGGCATTGTGGAGAAGGGTGATCCACCGACAAGGTGGTGCGGAGCCACGATATGGGAGGAGGTTAGAGATTTACCAAGTGCTATTGAGCAGCCTGCTACGGGCTACAAGTGTGACGGATTTGGTCGCACTCATAACTGGACGAAGAGGAGTATATTCTGGGATCTGCCATACTGGAGCACCAATCTGATTAGACATAACCTTGATGTCATGCATATCGAGAAGAATGTGTTTGACAACATAATTAATACTGTAATGGACGTAAAGGGGAAGACGAAAGACAATCCTAAGGCTAGATTGGACTTGAAAGAAATATGTAGACGTCCTGCATTACATTTGATAGAGGACGGGAATGGGAAGTTGAAGCAGCCTAAGGCAATTTTTTCACTGGAGAAGGAGGATAAAGTGAGGCTTTGTAGGTGGATTCAAGGTCTGAAATTTCCAGATGGGTATGTTTCAAACTTGAGAAGATGCGTCGACCTCAAGGAGAACAAACTGACAGGTATGAAGAGCCATGATTGTCACGTATTCATGGAGCGGTTAATTTCGATTGCATTTCGGGAATTCTTACCGCAGGCAGTTTGGGATCCATTGACGAAGCTTAGCATATTCTTCAAGGACCTTTGTTCTAAGAAATTGCTCGTTGATCGTCTAGAAAAGCTAGAGAAGGACATTGCGGTAACACTGTGCAAGCTAGAGAGGGTGTTTCCTCCTGGATTCTTCGACTCTATGGAGCATTTGCCGATTCATCTTTCCTACGAGGCACATGTTGGTGGACCCGTCGAATATCGATGGATGTACCCGTTCGAGCGACATTTGAATCACCTAAAAAGAAAGGTAAAAAATAAGGCTCGGGTCGAGGGTTCTATTTGTGAAGCCTATATTCTCGAGAAGATTACAAATTTTTGCTCCTCCTATTTCAAACCTCATGTTGCTACGAATAGAACGAGGGCTCCGAGAAACGACGACGGATATCAAGAATTTAATGATGGAATATTGAAAGTATTCAATGCGTCCGGAAAGCCTTCGAGGAAAATGAAGAAGAGATATTTGAATGACGAAGAACTAAGGGCTGCTCAGTTGTATGTATTACTCAATTGCGACGAGGATGAAGTGGAGAAGCTAGAGGGGTAAGTAAGGAATGATGAGTTTACGTCATCTCAATGTAATAGTATAAGCTAATATTATTGTACTAATCGTTCTAATGCTTCGTTGTTTTCCAGCACATATAATGATGAGTTGAGGCTGGTTAGACCCTACCTAACAGACGAAGCATTAGAACAAGAAATGAGACGTCATTTTCCTTCTTGGTTGAGCGAATATGTAAGCAGCTCGGTAATATTTACTGGCCTCTTCTAATGCAACTGCGCAATAAATAACTTATTATCTCTTCTTTGATATTCAGGTCGATCGTCTAATTTCACCCGAGATTGAATTAATTAGAACTCTTGCCAAGGGACCAATTACTTTTGTTAAAACATGGCCAAGTTATTGTGTCAATGGCTTTCGGTTCAAGTCGACAAATGCTTCGATCAGAGACAGCTTCCTGGATCTTGATTCCACGAAGAACAGTTGTTTGTGTATCAAGTCTTCGAACTACAAAGACGTCGATCCAGGAAATGATTTCTTTGGCATCTTGCGAGAGATTGTGGAGTTGTCATATAATTATGGCAGAGAACCTGCAAAGATCGTGTTGTTCAAGTGTGAATGGTTCGATCCGATTGAAAATCAAGGCTGGAAAATTGACAAGCATGGTCTTGTGGATATAAACTACAAGCGTAGATATCAAGGCTACGAACCGTTTGTCCTAGCAACTCAGTCTCAGCTCGTGTACTTCACAGCTTATCCGAGACGGGGAGCAACGAAGTCTGACTGGTGGGCAGTATGCAAGACTAAAGCTAGAGATACTTTTGATGTTGATGAAAAAGCTTACCAGGAGGACGAGCTACCTCCTGTAACCAATATTGTCGATGTGGACTCCACGGAAGTTACGCATTACACGACACATAATGTAGAAGATGTAGAATTATCCGAAGAGGAAGACGAAGCCGACGAAGGTGAAGACGAAAGTGAAGATGAGGAGGAAGAGGAAGATGAGGTCGAGGAAGACGAACAAGATGATTATTCTGAAGATGATTGAGAGAGATATACTTATCTGAACTTAGATGTTTCTTCTAGAATATATTATCTGGACTTAGATGTTTATTGTAGAATGTATCATCATATGTTACCTTGGTTATTATCTTTGTTGTACTGTCATATTTCTAGTCTCTATTATTTGTTGTACTTTCATATTTCTAGTCTCTATTATTTGTTGTACTTTCATATTTCTAGTCTCTATTATTTCTTGTACTATCATATACTGTTATCAGGTATGGCAGGTCGTCGCGGAGCGTTACGAGGGACACGACGAGGACATGATCCTCCAGTACTTCCTACAGGTACTGCTAGAGGACGGAGTTTTCCTTCGGTACCTCCTACTGGTACCGGCTCTGGATCTTCGTCGCCGATTACTCCTCCATATCGGACAGTAGCTGGGCCTGTTGGGACGACATCACGTAGCATATCTCCTGGGACGAGTAGTTCCAGGCCTGTTGAGAGTGCTCGCCCGTCTAGCGTTCCTGATGCTGATATGACGATGGAGACGGATGAGCAGATGGCGGAGGCTACGTCGACGGCCGAGGAGGATGTGCCGACGGCCGACCAGCATCATGCAGATCCTCCTTGCGCACCTCCGGAGGAGAGGAGGACGGAGATCTGGGCCGACGGTGCAAAGTAAGTATTTTGGTTTATGATTTTTTTTTTCTGTTTTTATCATAAATTAACTTTTTTCATGAATATAATATGTCTGTATAGATATCGTCCTCCAGGGGTACAGAGACGCCTAGGCGATATGCTGAGGCATAATTATGGTGGTCCCTGGATTAACTACTCTGATGCTCCAGACGAAAGGAAGAACTACTGGTTTACGCGCTTCAAGGTTAAAATAGATTTGTTTTTAATATGAATTATTTAATTTATGCATATTATATATAACTGATAAATATTTGGTTTCGTACTGTTCTAGGATATGTTTTACTATCCACCGCACCGGGCCGAGCTGATCGAGGGGATGTTTCCTTCCGTCGCTGCTAAGCTGATCCGCGACTCTATTAATGATCAGAAGGAACGTGATCGTGCCGGAAAGCCGATCAAAGGTTGGATCACCCCTGATCAGTGGAATGCGATGAAGGCTCGATTCAACGAGCCAAGGTACAAGGAGAAGTCGGAGAAGGCTAAGGCGGCTAGGCAACATGCCTCGAAGTGGTGCGGTGGGTCGATTCCGATGACGGAACATTTCCGTCGTCTGGTATGTCTTTCTCTTTTAGAAATATTATTTTAATACAAATCCGATAAATTATTACTAAGATAATATATTTAATTACAGGTAAGGAAGGTCGATAACGCCGACATGGTGACCGTCTTCCTGGCCACCCATTAGAAGGGCGGAGTCCTTATTGACGAGAGGGCCGAGCAGACCTATGTAAGTATTATAATACGTTATCTTAATTTAATACTTCGTGTCAATTTTAATATAACTTAGTAAATATGATGCAAATAAATATTCATAAAGTTAGTAAAAATAAGTACATTAATTAGAAATTAGAAATCATAGAGTACTATCCATACTTTCTAGGCCGAGTATCAGAGGCTGCGGGAACGGGCGACTGCTAGTGCACCTGATGTAGGAGTGGCCGGTACTTCCTCGCAGCCCACTCAAGCTCTGTCGGAGGACGAGCTGTGGATGACCGCCGCTGGTGGCCTCCATAGGGGTACGTACTACGGTACAGGATCCTATGGCACCCTAGTTGCGATCCAGTCCTCCTGGACATCTCCTGCTAGTGTGCATGGTCCACAGCCGTCCCAGGAGTCTGCCCGAGTCCACCAGATGATGGAGTCTCTCCGTGACGACCTGCTACGACGGATCGAGCAGCAGTCTCAGCACCCTACGGACGATCCTGCGCTGATAGCACGATTGGATGCGCTCGACCACGGCATTATGGGGCTCGTGGAGACGACTGAGAGGACAGAGCGCACCGTTGGAGGGTTAGAGCGTACGGTGACGGAGTTGCAGACAGGACAGGTGACCATGGCCGAGACGGTGAGATTGGTACAGGATTCGATGGTCCAGAGCAGTGGTAGAATGTTATCTATCATGGATTCATACAACCAGCGACTTACAGCGTTGGAGCATGCTGGTACTCTGGGTGCGCCTTCATCGTCGTCGACTTCGCCGCCTCCACCGCCTTCTTCTTCGACACCGACTCCTCCGACGTCACAGCCTGGCGCTCCATCTGTATCGATTTCACTTGCGGAGTATGAGGAGTTGTTATCCCTTCGTCGCGGCGGTGCCCCTCCTGCACCAGATCACTTGTAGTCCTAGTTAGGACTTTTGTTTGTGTTTGTATCATCATATGTTTGTGACTTATGATTGGATGTTTGGATTTGGATGTTAATTGTGTTTGTATCGATTTGACTTGTGACTTGTTTGGATTGGATGTTAATTCCTTCGTCGATAAATGTTAATTGTGTTTGGATTGGATGTTAATTAACTTAGATTAAAGCTATATGTGTAGCATCTTGAATTGTGAGTGGGGGTTTGAATGCGCTGTGATTTGGAATTGTGAGTGGGGATTTGAATGTGTACCTATATGTGTAGCATCTTGAATTGTGAGTGGTAATATAGAATCTGTGTTTTATTTTTTTTATTTTTTTTACAATTTTAGCGACGTCTAGCGACGCTTACTGACGTTTATCGACGTCAGTTTCCGACGTTTACCAACGAGAAGCTGCAAAAAATACATTTTTCCGACGTTTTTTCCGACATTTACCGACGACTAACTGCAAAAAAAGTACAGGTCTCCGACGCTTTTCCGACGTTTACCGACGACTAGCTACAAAAAAATGTACAGGTCTCCGACGTCTAGCGACTATATTCACGTCGCTATATTACCGACGAAACGACGGTAGACGTCGGGAATTATTCCAGGACTTCACCGACGTGTAGCGACTACATATACGTCGCTAATATACCGCCGACACGACGGTAGACGTCGAGAACTCACCGACGTACAGTTACGTCGCTGGATGTCGGTAATTGCGACGTTCAGCGACGTTTTTGTAATCAGCGACTAAGGAAACGGCGACAAAACTTAAACGTCGGTAATTGCGTCGGTGCTTCATATTAGCGACGGATTTTGTTGTTTTAGCGACGTTTTTGGGTGTCGCTAAAACCACTTATTTTGGTAGTGCGAATATTATATATATAGAGAGGGAGTTCGACATCGAAACCTCAACCCTAAAAACTCCAAACGACGCCAACCTAGCCGCGCCCCCATTCTCAGTCGCCTGGGTGGCCGCCCGCTGCCGGCACCACCGCAGCGCGCGGCCACGGTCGCGCGAGCACAGCAGGCGCGCACGCGTCGGAAAACAGAGTCCACAGCAGCGAGCGATAGCGGGGAGGCCTACTTCGCAAGGCAACCACGACCTCCACCCTCGTCCGTTTCATGAACGAATTCTTCGGGTACAAAGCTAACCTAAACCCCTTCATATTCATGTATTAGGTTAGATTTAAATCAAACTATAATCGAGTTGAAAATCGACACGAAGTCGATCAAAAACCCGTTCGAAAATAGAGCATAAGACAGTCCAATCACCCGTATTCGTGAATCGATTTCGATCGATCTAGTGACCGTTTAGAAATTCCACTTGAACACAGTTAGCAGTTAGAGACAACATGTAGGGCTCCATGACCCAATTTACAGAAGTCAATTTCATCGACTACCCGCCGAGAAATCGGATCCCGAACTTTGACAAAAACTTGTTTTAAAAACAATAAAATCTTCGATACGACGTGCGTCCCGCCAATCCGGGCGATGTGGTCATGAACCGAAAGCATGGAAAGGTGCGTATCGTCTTTGTGGATGTTTGGGCTTTGATGGAATTCAAATTGGTCACGTGTGCGCGACGAATTTGATGCGTATCCGTCGAAATTCACCGTATCTGCCTCTGTGAAAATTTCCCAATTACTTTATGCATGTTCGTCAGATTGAGACGAAACTTGCGCCAACAGGACCGTATTATTTTTCTGGTCCTGTATGCCAAGTTTGGTCCAATTCTGAGACAGTTGAATCGGACCGCCGTTTTGCGGGCCCCACGGTCCGACTCAACGGACGATTTTGTGCACGGCCCACCGGAATCAAACTTTGGACATACGGTTGGGTTCGTATCAAAAAATGGACCTGTTGACAAATAGTTTGATAACTTTAGAGACCTTTGAATCTGTACGCTTTTCGGTGCAAAGCGGGTCCAACGGCGGACACCGTTTTGACCCAAAATAATCGTTTTGCCCCTGTATCCAGAATTGGACTTAAGGACAGGCGATTCTAGCTAATTTGACTATTCTGAAAACATTGGTAATATTTATTTTAGCATCTGGAGATTTTTTGCATGTGTTGACTTTAGTGACTCATCTGATGTGGTTGTACTATCGGTTTCTCCAGCTAAGGACCTCAGACAAGTGCACTTTCTGATTGCTTTCGATTCATAGTGTCACGAACCGCACCCACTGTGAGGGTATGAGTATGTAACGACGTCCAGCCTACGCCGCAGTTTCGGTGGTAGAGCGCTGTCCTAGGTTACTATCTAACCAGCAACTCATGCAATTATAATGTACTCATCATGATCAACTCCGAACGGAGGACAAGTATAAGATATTGTAACTCAATCACAGTCTAAGCACGATAAGATAATCACAGAAGAATTAACTAAAAATAGAAAGACAACTACTAAAATAATAACCACTCTCAACAAATCTCAAATACTACACAAGTCTCAAATCTTCTACAACAAGTTCAACATGAAAACATATGCTAGTCTACTAAACTAAATCCCGATCACTCCTGAGTGTCGGGGCCAAAGGTAGCCATACCGTCTCCGGGTCCATAATATGTAGGGCATGTATCCTCAGGACAATCATCTGTAAAATTTTAACAGGTCCAGTCAGGACAGGAACGAGTACAACTCGTCAAGAAATTGCAAGTAAATGATAGAGAACTATAAGCAGTTATATTGATGAATCGTGGCAGTTTTATACAGGTAATGATATAGAGAACAATTAAGGTACAAGGAGAGGAAAGTACTAAACAAGAAGAGAATCATGGCAATAAAGACTGTAAAAATATATTCTAGCTGAACTAGAGTAGCACGATATAAGTCCAGACAGTATAATAAGAGTCATGTGTGAGTCCAGTCAATATAATCCAATACCAGGTGATTCCAGCACAAGATGAGTCCGGTATAAGGTGAGTCCAGTCAGTGATCAAAGGTTCCAAGGTGAGTCCAGCCTATACCCTAACAGTGTGTTTTAAAATATCAGGATCGACATGTGAACGGCTGTAGGTAATACGACACACCGCACACTCGGCCAAGTGTAGGGTGGCTATCATTCCAGTATAATTCCAAGGGAGTGGTTCCACTATTTGGGTATGTTCACATGCCTATTCCAATATTTCCCTGCCCAGCAAGTACAAGTGAATCCATAACCCGACACGAAGATAGGTATAAGTCCAGCCAGTACACGAATGGTTCCAGTAAATGATTCCAGGGTGGTTCCAGAAATAGAGGCCAGACAAGAATAAGTGAGTGTCGCATGAAATAGATCCAGTAATATCAAATCGTATTTGTAATATAGAATCAAATAGAACTAGGTACAACTGAAGTACAGTAAACGACAAGTAAATGGAAGAACTATCAGAGAATATACTCGCCTGATACTCTGAAAAGAGTAGTATAATATCAGATGTCTGCACCGGAGTCACAATGTCCTAAATAGAGCAGTACAGGTTATAATATATTTAAAATAAGGTAAATAAAGTTTATGATGCAATCTACATGATTTCTAGGCCAATCTAGGTCAAAGTCAACTCTAAGTCAAACCGAATCAACTGTCTAGGTCAAACTAGGTCAATTGGTCACTCTAGACTCAATGTTGACTTCTGGTCAACTATCTAGTCAACCAAGTCACTTAGGCCTAAGGGTCAATATCTAGGTCATTCTATAGGCTATCTACTAACTTAGACTAGGATACCAATCTATCATAAGATACTAGAGTAGGCTATCTATCAATATCAATATCTAAGTCATATGTATATACTAGTAATATTCCTTCTAGGCTAATTCTAAGCTAAGGTCAACTAATGTGCAACCCATAACCTAACCACATGATACAAGCCTAATAAAAGTCACACTAGGTCAATCTAAGACAATCTAGATTATACAAAGTCAATCTAAGTCATATTAGGCCTAACAAAGTTAAACTAGGTCAAGACAAGTCAAACAAAGTCAAACTGGGTCGATTTAAGTCAAAGGTTGACTTTCAGTTGACTTTTGGTCAACCGGTCAACTCTGGTCAACCCTGATCAACTCATAGTCCACTCTAGGTCAAACTAGGTTAATGGTTGACTCACAGTTGAATTTTGGTCAACTGGTCAACTCTGGTCAAGTTTTGGTCAATTTTAGGCTAAAGTTGACTTTTGGTTGACTTTTAGTCAAAACGGTCAACCATGGTCAAACGGGGTCAACCCTAAGTCATTTACCCTATTCCTAACCATTACCAACCAAGCCATCCTAATTCTAACCATATCTTAAACATATTATATCATATCTTAGTTCTAAGGTATTACCTTAACCTTACCTTATTATCCTACCAAGGTAAACTCTTCGCCTTAGCCTCTAACCAATACCCCAACCTACTTTACCCTCACTCTATGTATCCCTCAATACTCTAATAAGGTATTCTAACTCTTATTCTTGTATCTCAATACCATACAATGGTATCTTGATATCTCACTTGCTAAAAAGGTAAATATCCATTACCTTGAAGGTAAAAGGTAAATCTTAAGATACCGTATTGGTATCCTAAGATACCACTCTAACTCAACTCTAACTAGCACTCTAACTCAAACTAACTTGGTATCCCAATACCAAGTCTCTAACATCCCACTATCTAACTCTCCTATGATACTAACATCTATTTCCAACTAACTTTTCTACTATCATAACCTAATATCTACTTATTAACATACCACACATAACCTTCATGAAACTACTATCTTTCATCATCTAAACCCTCACCAAAAACACACCCTAACCCACTACAAACTCACCCACACATACACATGGAAGGAGGGGGGTATGGGGTTGCTACTGCTCCCATAAACAGCAGAAAACTGCTTTTAAAAGCAGCAAAAACTGATGTGGCTGCTGCTGAATTCAGCAGCACTGCTGCTGTAGCAGTCCCCTGTTTGGGGGCTGATTGCTGCCACTATGAGGGGGGATTGGCTGCTGTTGTGCCCCCCTTGTTCCCCCTCAACATCCCCCTTCTAAACCCCTACTAACCCTCTACCAATCACCATCAAACACCACTCAAAAACCACTCAAAACACTCTCACAAACTCACAACAAAACACAATTACAACCACACTTTCCTTCTCACAAACACACATACATCAACCCACACTCATTCAACCATACCAAGTCACAACCAATTAGGTAGGCATGATCCCTCACTCTCCCACACACACAACAACACCTCCACACACAACCACACAACATTAAATATATCAATTCTAACCCAAAACAGTTCACTATCTAAAATATGCAAAATAACACATGCCCAAACTTGTAGGGAACCTAATGAAAACCATAGGGAACCTATCTAACATGTCTAAAATACCCTCTAACTAATCTAAATCTAAAATTAAAGGACAAAAATGTCTATGGGGCATTCCTACAAACACTTGGTGGGCCACCCTCGGAATTTCTCCTCGGGTGCCACAAAAACTATCATAACTTACAAATGAGGACTCCAAAGTGTCTCAAAATCAAACATAAGGATGGTACATACATGGGGGTGGTTCCTACGGGTTCAAAACTATCAAAATCCAATGCAAAGTTGAAGTAGAGAGGGATTAGAGAGAGAGAGGGATACCTATTAGGAGTTGGATCCCAATAAAAAACCCAAAGGACATGAAGCCGACATAGACTCTCCTCAAAGTTGGACACTCCTTCCTTGCTCCTTGCTCTCCACTCCTAGTAGGCTCTCTCTCCTTGATGGATTGAGAGGAATAGAGGAAAAATGAGTGAATTTGGGAGATGAAATCCAAAGGGGTTGCTCTTAAGTTTGGGGAAGAACACAAAATAGGAAAAATGAGGCAAGTAGAGAAATGAAATAAAAAGAGGGGAACCCTAAGCTATAGTGGCTGCCATCATGCTCTATTTGGGTCCATTTGAAAAGTCCAATATGCCCTCAATAAGTCTCCTTTGGTTCAACTTAAGTCATGTGAAGGTTTGGGGTTAAAAGGGTCAAGTTTCTAATATCTAAATGACTAAACTTGTCATATGGGATTTGCCTAATTACACTAGACTAATTAGTAGAATTTGTGGGCCATGTCTAACTATTCTTGGGGACCCGTCTAGAGTCTAAGCTACCAGGGTCACTAACACAAGTCGGAACGAAACGAAACTTAAACCCGACTAAACAAATCCCAAAAATACAATATTAAAAATATAAAAATTTCTAAAATATTAAAATATAAAAATGACCAAAATTATAATAAATCGATTTAAATATTATTAAAATAATCTAAGATTCACTAATTAATCAAAATTCTAAATAATTCAAAAGTCACAAAATGACCAAAATATCCTTAGCCTAAAAGTGGTAATTAGCAAATCTAATCACATGGGTTAGGCCTCCATGGTCATGGTTAGTCTCTATGCTAAGCAGTTCTAAGGTTACACTAGTCAAATAACAAGTCATGACTTAAAACAGTTTTTAAATAGTTTAAAAATGATTAAAAATCACCAAAAATCATAATGTGAAATAAATATCAATAAATAATAATTATAATTACAAAATTTTAAAATTACCCTCATCTAGAAAACTGGGTGTTACACATAGTAGTCTTTTTATTTCATGTTTATACATATATCTTGCTGCTTGTTGACACGCTCGTCACACGGAGTAGTCGGGAGGGAAAATATCTTAGTATACATGTGGACTACCCAGAACTATCCCAATATGTCTAATCTTGACTGATAGCAGCTACACACGATATGGGCGGGGTGCCGTATTTACCCCTAGCCGTTTACATGTTAAAAATGATATTTTACACTACATAGGTAGTTGTCTTTTATTTATTTTTCTTTGTCTTCTTCACCACCTGCCATGTCATCAATTACTTTCTAGCTTTCATATTTCATATGTTATTTTCATGTCTTGTTAATTCTATTATATTTTTACATTGCCGTCGGTTTGTGTATTTGTTCCATTCCTGACTGAAAACCAATATTTTTCAGGTTAGCCGTAGATTCACTTAGCTTGGGAGATACGGGTGTACTTGCAGACAGAAACCTAGAAATAGATAGCAGTTGAATCATTTTCATTAATTGTGAGAACTTTGTATTTTATTTAAATATAAATCTTGTAACTGTTGTAATAAATTTTAGAAATATGAATGAGCAGCAAATGTTATATTTTGTGATATGAGCATCTTGGCCATGACAGCGTTCTACCGTCGACTCTGCGGCATAGGCTGGCTTGGACATGTCTTGTATCCGAAAAAGTGGGTGTGGGTCGTGACAAATTTTTGTGGTGGCCCATGCAGGCCAGTCTTCACAAAAGATTGCGAACTCGTGATGGTACTTAAGTTAGTCGTATCATTGCGAGCCTGCGACTAGAAAATGCTCATTCACAATTAGGATTTAAATAATTTAGGAGAATAACTAAGATAAGGTTCCCTTATTAATTGGTTAGTTAAGATTGTCTGATAGGCCATGCAATTTGGATACAGAGTTGTTAAATTTAGATTGCTTGTCAGATCTTTATAGATACACTAATACTTTTGATATGACATTAGGATCCAATGTGGATCCACTATTCGTTTGGTTAGTTAGGCCTTCATCTTCATAATCTGTTCAATTTTTTTTTGCTCTATTAGATATAAACATCATATCATAAATTAGAATTGCCTATTTTAAATTCTATTTTGTTGTAAGGAACTGGTTTATACTTTCTGATTCTGCTATTCATATACGAACCTCGAGTTAGATTTGATTCAAAGTTTTCCCTCAGCCATTTGAAATGCATGTGAAATAAAGATTTGGATTGTTCTTATTTTTCCTTGTCTTCAGTTATTTTCTCCTCGTTCAATCTTTTATTTTGAGGATTGAGACTCATAGGTAGATGTTTACGCTCTCTATCATAATCAACTAGCTTGAAACTCTAGTAGCTCCTTGAAGTCCTTAGGAATATAGTTAGACTAATTAAACGACTGCGATGACTAGACAGCAGCGCACTGTCGCCAATTACCTGAGAGCGGAGAGTGTGGGTTCACTGCAGCCAGCATCGCACTGGCAAGGCACAACCCACAGAATTAAAATTATTTCGAAGAATCATAGTCTATGGAACATTGCTAAAACTATATTCTCGTTGACCTCTTTAGATCTTAGATAACCTTGTGTCAATATAGAGTAGTGTCCCTGATAGTTTATCACATCTGAATCACGGAACCAAGGGTTTACCACAGTCAGAGTATAAGGGCAAGGTATAATTCTCGATAAAATTACTTTAGACGTGATTACAAGTTTAGGATACTATAGAGGGTAGAAAAATGCCATGTGTGTCCCATAAGATCCAAAGCCAAAACTAGTGAAGGATTCTGTAAGATTAGGTAGCATGTCTCCCAACCTAGCAAGACGAGGACCTTGTGATCTATTAACGAGGTAATTGACTGATACTAACTGGTTTACCAAGAATATAGAATTCAGAAGCCCATAACCCATTAGTCGACCCAGGCCTTAAGGATCAGAAGATAGTAGGATGACTGTATAGGCAAGAACACCCGGTAAGGATTTGATTCTCTCAAAACTCGAACCACTTACTCCTCCTTCCAAAAATCCTGCATGTTTATATTTTGACTATCTTGACCAACGCTGCTATTACAGCCTAGTTTTGCAAGCTTACTCTTTTATCGAGCTTGATTCGAGACATATGTTTATTGGGGACGTCTGCTAACATATTGTCTAATCAGAATCATTGTATTACGGTCTGATCAACCATGATGCATTTGGTTCGCTTTTCATCTAATTACCCTACGTGGATTGAGATGTAGATGTCTCCAGAATCTCATCCGCGACTGCTTTGACAATTCCTCTTGAATTATACATCCGCTTTTGAATCACGTAATTGTGTTCAGTGACATCTCCCTTGAACCCTATTGTTTTGTCTTTCACTGATTTGGAAAGACGAAAGCTTATAATTGGTAGAAAGATACAGGGTATCCCCATGGCTATGATGGTTGTGTACACAAGGGTAACTACCATCGGCCAGCCAGATGACTAGAACCTTGCCTTAAGTTACTCGTCCTCCTTTCGACCCTAAATCTACTATCACGATCTTCTGGTCATTGGAGTCCGAGAATGATTATGATCTTTTCCTTGACCAAATGCCACCCTAGGAGACTACCTATTCTCCAGAGACCAAATGTTGTGAGCCTCTAATCATTTGTTTGAAGCTTGGTTTAATTAGAACCCTTGTGACAATAGTCTGGCAGGTTTGATACAAATAGAAATCCATGACTCAGTTGTTATAAATATTTTCATATGATGTGCCTTAGATTTAGTTACCCCGTAGATAACTCTTGTATACTATAGACGAGTAGAACATTCTATTTTATCGACCCTGTGTCATTGTACACACTTGTTTTTCCATTTATTGTGGAACGACCCTTAGCTTGACTTATATCTACCGTATCCCGTTACGTCGTGCCTTATTCTTCATTAACAAGTGTCGGGGTACAATATCCAGACTTTAGAATCCTTCTAACCTCATTATTCCTAAAACCATGTCTTAGTTTCTAAGGTGGGTAGACAGTAAGCCTTCTAAAATTTTTGGGATATACGAGGATTACCGATTGACTAGAATAATTTTCTATTAGCAGGATAATTAGTTCCCCATGGACACCCACTTTTCGTTTAGGTCATTTTGTGTCCCCGACTGTGTCATTAAAATTCGGAGCACGAGACCAGCGATTACCTTTCAACCAATTTATATGCAAGACCTAAACGAGTCCACCTTCATCTAGGTATATCATGTCCCACTCAAACTCGTCCCCTGGTACTCTATTTTTGGGGTACGACTTTCAGGTCAAAAGGACTAACTATAACCCTCACCATAGTACCGGTATACTTTTCGACTTCTACTAGAGCCTCAACCCTAACTCAATTCCTTCAATCCAATATATGGTTGTGATCTACTCAAAGCCCTCTACACACCTGCCACTAGTGTGCCACCCAATTGAGGCCTCATGTGCTACTTAAACATAAAAGTCAGTGAAGGTGCATTTTTGGGCTTTAGGAACCTAGCTAACTAACTTGACTAGCAACTAGCTCAACCCCTTGGGTAGAAACCTATTATAGGTTACCCTAAACTAGTAGACATAGTTTTATCTTGGGATCTTCTTCAGTACATATAGATTGAGATCCAAGGTTCATCCAACCAACGATTGATGCCAGATAGGGAACCCATTAAGACCCAGTAAAGCCCATCCATACATACCACCGTATTTGGACTATAAAATTGAACTATTTAAAATAGGTCCCTATACCTATTATGTAGTCACCACCTCTTAGAACGTGAAGTCATTCGTAACCCTTATTTTATCTACCTGAAAGCCGCGATACAATATTGTATTGCATTTATATCCCTTGTTCGTGTGTTTAAATAACCACAGGAAAGATCACAATCTTGATTTCTCAAATTCTGTTCCATTATGGAACCTTTTTTGGATTAATTTCGAGAATGAGACTTCTATATTGCACGGATTGCAGGCCACTCTAAGAAACGAAGGGTTCTTCAATTTAGCAAGTGACTGTACTAGAGTAGCACAATCTAGCAAATAAGTCAAGGGATTATAAACTTTCTTTTTGTCTACATCATTGGATACCCTCTACCGCTTTGGAAGCTTCATATTCGCTCTCGATTATTTTTCCCTATCTTCCTGTCCTTCCTATTGTAGAGTGACGAATGGTCATGCTTATTAGAATTTATCAATATTTCTTAGCTACTTGTGTAAATCTGTTGCATGTTAAATCTTGAGTTGCTTGATAGATAATAAAAGCTTATAGATGCCTCATGCAGTAGATATCTGTTGGTAGGATTGTTAGTAACTAGTTAGAAGATTATAAGATTTTAGTTTTGAGGAGTAGTGTGACCAAATATGGGTAGAAGTCCTCAAGGATTTGTAGTTACAAAATGGCTAGGGGTGGATATAAATTATTTCGAGGAATCAAAATTTAAGGAGATTAAGGATAAGATAGACTTTCTTTTTGAATTTTAAGAATATTTACGAGTTAGAATTTCGAGGACGAAATTATTTTTTATGGTGGGTAGATTTGTAGCTCCCCTTTCCAAAATTTTTAAAATATTTTATTTATTATTTTAATTAATTTAAATGGTAATTTTTAGATTTTATAAATAGTTATTTAGTCTATTATTACGGTAGATAATTTTAGTCATTGTTAGAAATTTGAGTACAAGGTGACTAAAAATTGTAGCACGGATAGTGCAGTGGTGTGCTTTGACTAGTGTATTATCCCTGGTAGGGAAGGCCGAGCCATAGTGATGTCCTAACTAGGAAAACCAGGCCAAGTTACGACCTGACTCCTATAAAAAATTTAGTTATTTATTATTAAGGTCTATTGACTTGTAGAAAATCCGGTTGTACCAAATCAGTCTGGACTTGACCAGGACCCAACCAAGCTCGTGTAGTCACGTGACACGTCCAATGGCATTCGTGTTGACAGAATTTGGTATGAGGGTGTTGTGTTTCATTTTAATAATTTAATGAATATTTTCTAGTATTCGTAATTAAATATTATCATTATCATTATTAGTTAATTTTCAGTGACAATTGTATAAACTAAGTCCTGGTAGATTTGGGATTATTCAACTGCACAATATATATATATATACCATTATTGTTTTATTAAAATTTGTTATTAGCATTATTATTTTATTGTGGTTATTATTATATAATATTATTTTATTATTGGTTATATTAATTTTGTCAATTAAATATTATTATAGATAGTCATATATATTTATATAAGTAAGCCCTACACTAGAAACAAAAGCTAATGGGATTTATTTGCGTTTTTCGAGACTATAAATAAGCATATATATATGGATATATATATATATATATATATATATATATATATATATATATATATATATATATATATATATATACATATATAATTATAAGAGAATAGGTTTTATTTGTAATTTATAAACTCGAATTTGACCCAGCAGGGACCCATACGCAAATATTGAAGATATAGGGACTTATACAAAAACTGACCTATGGGCTACACCCGACCTTGAGAAACTGGCCGAGCGAATATTATATATAGAGAAGGAGTTCAACATCGAAACCTCAACCCTAAAAACTCCAAACGCCGCCAACCTAGCCGCGCCCACATTCTCAGTCGCCTGGGCGGCCGCCCGCCATTGCAGCGTGCGACCACGGCCGCGCGAGCACAGCAGGCGCGCGTGCGTCGAAAAACAGTCCACAGCAGGCCTACTTCGCGAGGCAACCACGACCTCCACCCTCGTCCGTTTCATAAACAAATTCTTCGGGTACAAAGCTAACCTATACCCCTTCATATTCATGTATTAGGTTAGATTTAAATCGAACTATAATCGAGTTGGAAATCGACACGAAGTCGATCAAAAACCCGTTCGAAAATAGAGCATAAGACAGTCCAATCACCCGTATTCGAGGATCGATTTCGATCGATCCAGTGACCCTTTAGAAATTCTACATGAACACAGTTAGAGACTACATGTAGGGCTCCATGACCCAATTCGCAGAAGTCGATTTCATCGACTACGCGCCGAGAAATCGAATCCTGAACTTTGACAAAAACATGTTTTAAAACAATAAAATCTTCGATACGACGTGTGTCCCGCCAATCCGGGCGACGTGGTCGTGAACCGAAAGCATCGAAAGGTGCGTATAGGCTTCGTGGATGTGTGGGCTTTGACGGAATTCAAGTTGGTCGCGTGTGCGCGACGAATTTGATACGTATCCGTCGAAATTCACCGTATCGACCTCTGTGCAAAATTTTTAATTACTTTCTGCACGTTCGTCAGATTGAGACGAAACTTGTGCCAACAGGACCGTATTGTTTTTTTGGTCCTGCATGCCAAGTTTGGTCCAATTCGAAGATAGTTGAATCGGACCGCCGTTTTGCGGGCACCACGGTCCTACTCAACGGGCAATTTTGTGCACGGCCCACCGGAATTCAATTTTGGACATACGGTTGGGTTCGTATCGAAAAATCGGACCTGTTGACATTTAGTTTGATGACTTTAGAGACTGTTAACTCTGGCATGCTTTTCGGTACAAAGCGGGTCCAACAGCGGACACCATTTTGACCCAAAATTACCGTTTTGCCCCAGTATCTAGAATTGGACTTAAGGACAGGCAATTCTAGCTAATTTGACTATTCTGAAAATGTTGGTAATATTTATTTCAGCATCTGGAGACTTTTGTATGTGTTGACTTTAGTGACTCATCTGATGTGGTTGTACTATAGATTTCTCCAGCTAAGGACCTCAGGCAAGTACACTTTCTGATTGCTTTCGATTCATAGTAGTCTTTTCATTTCATGTTTATACATATATCTTGCTGCTTGTTGATACGCTCGTCACACGGAGTAGTCGGAAGGAGAAATATCTTAGTATACATGTGGACTATCCAGAACTATCCCAATATGTCTAATCTGGACTGATAGCAGCTGCACACAACACGTGCAAGATGACATATTTACCTCCTAGCCGTTCACATATTGAAAATGATATTTCATACCACATAGGTAGTTGTCTTTTATTTATTTTTCCTTGTCTTCTTCACCACCTGCCATGTCATCAGTTACTTTCTACCTTTCATATTCCATATATTATTTTCATGTCTTGTTAATTTTATTGTGTTTTTGTATTGCCGTCGATTTGTGTACTTGTTCCATTCCTGACTGGAAACCGACATTTTTTAGGTTAGCCATGGATTCACTTAGCTTGGGAGATACGGGTGTACTTGCAGACAGAAACCTAGAAATAGATTACAGTTGAATTATTTTCATTAATTGTGAGAACTTTGTATTTTTTTTAAAATATAAATCTTGTAACTGTTGTAATAAATTTTAGAAATGTGAATGAGCAGCAAATGTTATATTTTGTGATTTGAGCATCTTGGCCGTGACAGCGTTCTACCGCCGACCCTACGGTGTAGGCTGGCATGGACACGTCTCGTATCCGAAAAAGCGGGTACAGGTCGTGACAGCTGGTCTACGCTGACTCCAAAATGGATATAGGTCAAGTCTCAAAGTAAGTCGGTACCAACGACTTAGTCTAAGACATGGCACTACCCAGGACGTATCGTCGTAGTCGATACCAATAAATTTATCACATGCCTCGACTACGAAGACAGAAGAGTTGGGACGAGAAACTCGCCTTCACTCACCGAATATGTCAAGCCAGCCATTGTACTCCTTACGTGGATATAATACAAGGTCGCCTGCAAGAACCCAAGATATACCGCCACTACCAGGCCTGCTACTAAAACACAACCCCAAGGTCGTAACTGAAAGAAATCCATGAAGATGGTACTGAGGTTCCCAAGGTATTACCCTCATGTAGATACTAGGGCTGCTTCTGGTACTGCACATTCAACTGTACTCTGAGCTGCTTGATCCTCTGAGCTCGCGATGGCTGTGAGTACTGTGCCAATGGTTGAACATCTAGTATTGGCCCTAGCTACTCATCCACTACAGGAGGTGATGATGGAGGTGATTGAAAGGGTGGCGGCGGTATATCTAGTGTAGATGGTCGTCCTCGAGATTTTGGATATGGACAAGTGCTAATTGAATGGTCATCTACTTCACAGCGGAAGCATCGTCTATTAACTGTCCGACAAACTGATCTAAGATGCCCCATCTTTCCTCAATAGGTACAGGCTTGTTCTACTTGATACTGCTGCTGGTCTTGCTGCCTCTGAGCATGGGCCTGCCTATACTGCTGAGGCCTCTCCTGATAGAATGTACGGGATTGTGTCGATGAAGGCCTCTGAGCTCGCCACTGCTGAACTGGCATTGGTACCTGCTAGTTGGAAGGCTGGAAAGATAAAGATCCAGCAGAACTCCTCCGGGGACAAATCCCTATCATGTGGTCTGGGGATCCGCATGCTAAACACAGAAGGTTAGCCCTCCGACAAGTGAGATGAGTGTGTCCTTCCTTTCCACAGACGGAACATACGGTCGGTAACTCCTAGTGCTGGTATGGACGTTGGTCTACTGGTGCTTGTGATGGACGTTGGAGGAAAAAGCCAGATACAGGTGAATGGTACCTCTTACGACCCGCAGTTTTAGATGCGGTCCTTCGAGCTCCATGCTCTTTATCTCGTACGGCCTCTACAGTAGGTCGGGCTCGCTATGCTGACTGACTAGATGACTGGTACTGTCTGGCTCCAATCTGTACTTCCTCTTGATGCAAGTCCTCGGCTTGAAATTCGTCGGGTATTCCTTGCACACTACGGTCTATCAATATCTGGATACTCTGCTGGAGAACGAGATCTCGTCATTGTTGTGATACCATCATTTCCTTGATGATCCCTATAAGTGCAGGTACATCAGACTGATCTGGAACTACCTCCGCTCGAACTGCTGGTTGTACGGGTACAGCGGGATGATCGGGATGGACTGACATCTTTGTCTTCGAGTCCACTCTCGATTCTGCACCTGAATGCTGAGACTGATCCTCCATAACTGGCCTAACAGAAGATTGCTGACCTTCCATCTGCAGAACCCAAATGAGGTAATCGAAAGGATTAGGTACAGTGCACCTGAAAGTAAAAGGACACAAGGATCAAATCAAGGGAACAGAAGAGATCAACGATCAAGGAAGATATCAGGTCAAAGGATCAGAGATAGAGAATAATGCGAAGGATATCAATAAAAATAATTATGATTGAGATAACTAATTATCAGTAACCCCCCATATAACTGAAAAATTAGACCTGCATGGGCCACCACTAAAACTGTGTCACACCCAGAACCAGAATACTGGCAAGTGGGGACGGACAAGGCAAGCTACATAATACCAAAGTACGCCAGTACTCTGAAATCACGTATAAGCTGTCAAGACATGGGGTTACTTCTACAAGCAAACAGTCGATCTTAGGTCAAGCATTCCTAGGTATCTCAATCACAGGCAATTATACAAAGTACAAGAAGTATGATCATCAGACATACAATAGTAAAGTATCCCAAACCATTTATGCATGGATGATATTGAAGCTAGTCATACCAAAATGGAGAACTAGCAAGAGTAATAAACGTAAATGATAAGCTCTAGCTATAGTCTAGAATACGCACATCATATTTTGGCCCGTAGGCTAAATGTCAAGAACGAAAACACGAGCTAAACACGTGCTCAGAGGCTAAACGCCACAAAAGAATAATGTACATATAAAGTGGGAGAATGAAATAAGAAACCCACTCAGGTACTCTGGTGCTCTGGATGGTCACCGTCGAGTAGATGGTGCAGAAGATCCTCTAGGCTTCTTTATCAGATCTGGCCAAACAAAACCAGTGGGGTCAGACCCCCAATAGCAAGTACCACAAAGGAAGCCAAACTATGAACTAAAACCAGCAATCACTAACATCAACAATTAGAGATACAAATGAGTAAGAGTAGATCGAGACTCGTGCACTACCAATGCACTTATCCCAAACATTGGGAGAGAATAAGTAAGCAACTTGGAGCATAAAGTAATTATCATGCGACATAATGTAAAGTATAGACATGTTAAGTAAACAGAAGCTTGAGAATATGTAAAAGCTATTGAACATGGGAACTTTTGAGATAGTCGGGTCATAAGAGTATGGTTACCCGGCATAGGGAGTCATGTATAGCTTGTGAGATAATTGAACATGTGAGCATGTAAGAATTTTATAGAAGGAAAATGATAAGTGGACTTAGGAACTAATTCGAAAGTCAAGTTACAACCCTTAAACCAAACAAGGACCTGGGTTGTATCCCTTCTCCTGAACAGAACTTAGTCTCTAATCATTGTGCAGCATAAGGATCATGTAGAACATGTGAGTACTAAATAGGACAACAAATGATAGGATAACTTAGGAACCATTCCGGAAGCCAAGTTACAACTCTTAAACCAAACAAGGGCCGAAGTTGTAATCCTTCTCCTGAACAGAACTTAGCCTCCTATCATTTATCGACAAGGTAAAGCATAATCCATAGTGTACTGAAATAAACATACCGACACAACCTAGACAAAACTAGACTGGACTGGACTGACTTCATCCATCAATCACGACCAAGCAATGAGTACGGCATGATACTTTAGCTAACTAGGGTTATCACAAGTCTAGTTACTAACAAGATGCAACGAGGTATCCCTACGGCCACAAGCCCTGCAGACTAGCCAGGTTATCCAGACGCAAGTTACATGGATTTATAGGGGATACATCGCCCAGGCGACAAATGTATTCCATGTACATATAATAGTGGGTACATCGTCCAGGACACAAATGTACCCTAAGAGAGTTATTAGGTGACTTGGGGGTGCAACACATGGCAGTGTACATATTACTTGTTTCATGAAGTGTCCCACATGACAGTAGGCTGGAAATGTGCCCTACTCGTCGGCAGGCTACAAGTCCATCAGAGAAGACGCCCAGATAACGGAATTGCTTGTAGACGGAATACCTCTCGATATGAACTACTTGATCAATCTAGTCATTAATCCTAGCCAGATTCAGTATGAATCCCTGATCATAGGAAATCAGGAATTTATGTCCTAGATATGATGCAATACAGAACATGTAGCTTGTACAAACTCACTCAAGAGAAACACCCATGATGTCCAAATCATTCATTTACTTGTAAGCTAATAAAGTCGTCGCAACATCATTCATGGTTTATGTTATATCATATTACTTGTCGTGAGTGCACCACGATGGGTCACTATCATGTTAAGAGTACTTGTTAGGGGTACGCCACGACGGGCCACAATCATGTTAAGCAAAAAAGTGACATGTGACTTGAGTGCACCGCAACGGATCACTATCGTGTTAAGCAAAGAAAGGAGATATAAATCATAAGTGCACCACAACGGGCCACTATCTAGTTAAGCAAATCATAAGCGTAAGATAGCATGTAGAAAGATCTTGACGAAAGGCTTATCATAACATGTGAGAAGGAATAAAGATATTAACTACTTGACACAAAACAATAATTGAATTTGTGCTAATGTTTGAGTGTATAAGGGTGTACAAATTATTCTCCAATCATGCAAAATCATCTAACCTTGATAAGAAATTGTCGTGCTATTTAAGGTAGGTCGTCGCAATTTTGGCAGAGTACAGAAAGCATGCTAAGAAAATCAAATACATTTTTTCGCAGAATTAAACTATCAAATCACATGAAAATCTCCAGTTAAAGTGAGACAAGAAGATTCTTGAAGCCAAGACAAAGATCTAAAACTTTCATATTTTAAGATTTGCCAAACTCTGGCTATAAAATAATTTAAACGGGCAAAATAGTGAAATAGTGAAACGGCTACTGCACCGGCGCACGGGAATTCTACGCCGTACCGGCGCGTAAGAATCATCGCCCCAAACAGCCAAGTCAGTCGTACTAAGATCGTGTCAAAGCCCAAGGAACCAGTAGGAAGACACGAAATATACCAATAAACAAAAGGGGTCATGATAGGTCTAGAAGGGTGCAACCTAGACGGATTAGCAAACATGGAAGTGTACGACTAAGAATATGAGGTCATGCGCCCACACCAGGGGGTTATGTGCACACATGGAGGCTATGAGCACACATGGAGACTGTGAGCACCCATGAAGACTATGAGTACCCATAAAGACTATAAGTACCCATAAAATGTTATGCGCCCACACAAACCCTATGAGTCTAAGGGATGTTATGCGCCCGAAGAAGACTATGCGCCCAAAGGGAACACTATGCGTCCAAAGGAAGTTATGCGCCCAAAAGGAACACTATGCGCCCAAAGGAAGCTATGCGCCCAAAGGGAATACTATGCGCATGAAGGAAACTATGCGCACAAAGAAAACTATGCGCACAATGGAACACTATGCGCACAAAGGAAACTATGCGCACAAAGGAGCACTATGCGAACAAAGGAAGCTATGCGCCCAAAGCTTATGCGCCCACACCGTTTGTGGGCGCATAGCATACATAAAAATGAAAGGGCTATACGCCCACAGTTGTTTGCACTCAAGAGTGTGCAAACACTGTTCTTCTTCCCCACTTGGCCAAGGATGAACTCCAAGGAACCCAAGAACTTCAAATGTCCATAACTTGGTCAAAATAACTCCAAATTAGGACTTTCAAAGGTCAAAATGGGGTAGGACAAAATTTCCTACAACATGGAACAATCAAAACTTAAAAATAATGAATTTTGATAGATCAAAACCCAAGAAATCTAAAAAGGACATAAACTTAGATCTACAAGAAGTTATCCTCCAAAATCCCAAATACCAAGAACTAAAATATTTTAGAATGTAGCAATAAAGAGAATGGAACAATTAAAATCACATTTGTCCAACATTTGGCAAGATATACTTTCCTTAGGTTGGAGAAAAAAATGGAAGGAAGAAGAAAATGAAAAGTAAATGGAGGAGAGAGAGAGAGAGAGGGGTGGGTTTTTATACAAAATCCTTTTTCTTGTAAAACCAACCCAAACCAAACAAAGCAAGCTAGGTTGAATCAAACCAAATTAAACCAAGTCAAGATAAATCTATACCTTGGAAAAATTTCAAAATATTTCGAAAACCAAGAATTATGAAATACGGCTCAAAATACGTACCCATATATAAATACGAATACAGTGAGACAGGGTCTCACATCTTTCCCATCCTTAGAAAAATTTCGTCCTTGAAATTTCCTAAAGCTAGTCGAGTAAGATAACCAAAAACAAAAGCTCAAGAAAACAGAATCATCTCAATAAAATAAAGCATGGCATATAAGTAAATGAAGGCAACTGTAATGTAAATAAATGCGTAAGCAATAACACAACCATAATCAAGAAGGATCGGAGGCCTATGAATAAACAGGTCTCCTGAGTCAGTTGAGTAGGGACCAACATCCTTACTGGTCTACGCTGACTCCAAAATGGATAAAGGTCAAGTCTCAAAGTAAGTCAGTACCAATGACTTAGTCTAAGACATGGCACTACCCTACCAGGACTAATACACTAGTCAAAGCACGCTACTGCACTATTCGTGCCCGGATTTCAAGTCACCTTGTATTCAAATTCCTAACCATGACTAAAATCATCGACCGTAATAATTAACTAATTATTTATTTCTAAAAATCTAAAAATTACCATTTAAATAAAATAAATAATAATAAAAATATTTCAAAATTTTCGGGAAGGGGAGCTACAGCCTTGGATGAAGGTCGTCCACCGAGCACAAACTTGGACACGGTGAGAAAAGAGATGCCAGAGGAAGGATCTTGGGAAGAACAACAGCTCCGTATGGTGGTCGATAACCCTGCATGGAGAATATACTTATAGGAAGGTGGGGTGCACCATGCTGGGCAAGCCTCTACAAATATAGAGACGGAGGAGATGTTATTACTTTCCCAAGATAACAATGTCAGTGAAATGCAGGACGACCCCCCAAGCAATTAAATGTCTATTATCTCCTGGAATATTAGAGGAGGGTGCTCGATTGGTCGTTGGAAGGAAGCACGAAACAGGCTGAGAGGAGAGCAATGTACGATATGTGCACTACTGGAAATAAAAATAAAAACGGAGAGGATCATTAATTCTAGAACTTCGAATAACTAAGGCCAAATAAATAACCTAGAGATTTATAAAATGACCAGGATTTGGCATATGTGGGACAAAAATCACTAGGAGGGGCAGGTGATTTTTGTCTCGAAGCAACTAATAACGGTGATGTTCGAGCACAAAGGTGGTCTGAGATTCATCATGGGGGCGGTTTATGGGGACAATGATCAGAGGAGACGTGATACGCTATGGCATGAAATTGAACACGCAAGCAATTTAGCTGCATTCGCACCCTAGCTCCCCTCCTAATCATGGGGGGACTCCAACACAATCCTCTACCAAAACGAGAAGATTGGAGGAAGATCGTCCCGGCTATGGTCCTATATGATTTCCAAAGTTGTCTTTTACGGACGGGTCTTAATTTGCTCGTGAGGGGAGGCCATGTCTGGACTTGGAACAACAAAGCCACCAGGGGAAAGGTTGTCTGTCAACTCGATCGTGCTATTGGCGACTATATATGGTTCGAGAAGTTCCCGCACCTCTCGGTCATGGGACTCCCCGCGGGCACTAGTGACCATTATCCAATATGCATCAAGCTCGCCGACAGAGACGGACACAAGGTTGCTCCTTTTTACTACAATAACTGTCATGACCCGTACCCAGTGTAGGGGCACGAGAAGTGGGTACGTCCAGCCTACGCCGCAGTATCGGGGGTAGAATGCTGTCCTAGGTCACATACATCTAACAAATATAAGGTGCATGTACATTATATACACTCCAAACGGAGGACAATGTAGAAATGTACAACTCAATCATAGCTAAGGTAGAAAATACGATAAGATAGATAGATATAAAAGTCGCCAAATTAAACACAACAGGAGAAGAAGTCTAAGTGTCTAAGATAACATCTCCACAAAATCCAGAATAATAACAAGATCCCAAATATAATATAAAAGTATCCAAATAAGACAAGACATCAAAATAAAATAGAAGTCTAAGCTATCTAGCCTAAATTATAGGGGTGACATCATCTACAGCTGATGGATCCTGCTGAAGGTCTAAGTCGCAGGTGTCATCTATGGCAGCTCCATAATAGGTAGGGCAAAGGTCCTCGTCATCCTCTGTAATATTTTTAACATGTCCAGTCAGGACAGGAACGAGCACATAATCTCAACAGTTCATATCAAGACAGGAATATAAAGCATACAATAGAGTAAAATATATGAAACATTAAAAGAAAGTACATGTAGTAAAAGATAGAGAACTGTTATGTAAATAGCTACTATAAGTCACTACAAGAATAAGGGCTTTTCTTGACGGGGATTCCCCGTCAAAAAATTGGTATCTTGACGGTTGCAGATCCGTCAACTAGACCGGAGTCAAAAAAGCCCCCGCTTTTCTTGACGGTCGTTGGCATGGCTTTTCTTGACAGTTTTTGGCCGTCATATGAAGTAGTTTTGTTGACTGTTTTTAGCCGTCAAAATAGCAGTTTTTAAAAACCGTCAATGTAGGTGAAAACTTTTCTTGACTCCGGCCTAGATGACGGTTATTAGCCGTAAAGAAAATCTTCAATGAAAAGAGCAGTTGCAGCAGGATTGAGTTAATCGTTGACGTTTTATAACCGTCAAGAGAAGCCAGCCAAAATTCTATTTGTATATTATTAATCAAACACACACATAATATCAATAATCAAGAAGATATACATACATCAAATTACACAAAAATCTAATTTTTATATTAACAAATTGTATACTGTGCATACACCACAAACTTCCAACACATCCAACACACGTCCAACTACAAATATCAAACACTTGTCCAACCACAAACATATCCAACCAAAATATGTAGTTTTTATACATCTTAAACATCTAAAAATGATAATTATACAAATAAAACCAAAATAATTAGCAAACCCGGCCGGAGCACATCCCTCCCATATTCACAGATCCTTCATTTTCTATGTAGTTCCTGAGAGAACAAGAGCACAAATTACCAATTTATGTTAATGAACTTGTTGACCAACAAAAAAAATAAGAGAACAATATCGTGAAGAAAATAAGGAAAGTATAATATTAGTATACCAGTGTACATGTGTAACTAAGGAGAAAATGAGGCGAGTTTTGATTCAGTTTGTGCCTGTGTTCAGGTTCAAATATGTAACTTGTGTATCAATGACACAGGTCATCAATGTTTAATATCATTATACTAGTGTATATGTATTTTAGCATGTGTTTGTAGTATGTATGTTAGTTCTGGGTATAGATTTTGGCGTGCCACTACAAGAAAAAAGGCTTTTCTTGGAAAATATTTTCAACCACCCTACAAAGAGCTTAAAAGAGTGATTAGGTAATGTATGGGCTCAGAGTTAAGCAAAAGCTTCTTGGAAAATATTTTCAACCTTAATGTGTACGAAATAAATAATCGCCAAAAAGAAGCTTCTTCGAATAACCGATAATAAAAATATGAAGAATGTATCATTGAGCAAATAGTCACAAATTAAACCAACATAGCCACAAAATTGATACTAAATATGAAAGATGTATCATTGAGCACATATACTTCCTCATCATAGCCTAGTGTATGACCATAGGAAACTGAAACTCAAAATAAACTGCAATGTATCATACATAGTCCAATGTATCATTAAGACTGATACTTGAAAAAAGTGATATTTAAAATGAAGAATGTCATGAAGACTGATACACAGCCATGTCTATCACTTTCCTACAAAGGGCTCAGAAGATTGAACCAACATAGTCCTGTGCATCATTAAAAAACTGATACTTAAAATGAAGAATGTATCATTGAGCAAATATATGTCCTCATCATAGCCCAGTCAACCACCTTCCCAAAAAGGGCTCAGAAGATTGAACCAACATAGCCTAGTGTATCATTAAAAAACTGATACTCAAAATGAAGAATGTATCATTGGGCAAATACGTGTCCTCATCATAGCCCAGTCTATCATAAAGGATACTTCCAGATGACTCTGATGACTCAAGATAAGGGATTTAGTTTCACTATATACCTTCTAGTATAAGAATGGAGAACACAGGTACCCAATGAACATAAAATAGTACTCAAAATATGTAATTCTGATTCTCAAGCATCTAAGAAATATCTATGTTCCTACTTATCTGGAGAGGAGCTCGGCATCAAGACACTCCTGGCAATCACACATGTATCATGTAACCAGCCACTGTCACTGTCACTCCATGTCCAAGGAAAGGGAAAAGACAAAAAATTTGCTGAGGATTGCGTACAACTCTGTGGAGTAATATATTAAGGAACAGACAGAATCTATATTGGGAATGATATTAAACAGGAAAACCAACCAAGTCCAAGTTTAATCACTATGAAGCAAAAATTGGGGTACATGCTAATGTCTGACAAGTATATGGTATAGCTGGTGAAATGTGATTGCCAGGTTAAAAAGACAACATAAAAAATATGTACAAATATATGTTGTTGAACAATAGATGAGCAATTATTGCAGATAAGAGAAGGAAAAAAATTACTAAACAGTCAACAGCTCACCCCAGGGCTTGCAACAGACAACAATTTCTGACATTCAAGGATAGAGAACCCTCTAAAACAGATTCCCTAAAGCATCAACAATTATGATTGAGTTACTCATGCCATGTATAATAGCATAGATACAATGTTATGCTATCGGCATAAAACCATGAGACAATAATAAACATAACATGTGATGATACATGCCATTTTTACTACAATGAAAAATAACTGGAAACACATTAATGAACCTTAAACAAGTTCCTAGAGAACGAAATATTCATCATTAAACATTGCCATTGACAATTTAATATAACTCATTAGAAAGTCCAGACATTGGAACTGAATGCATTTCCTTACATTAGAAAGTCGAGACAATATAAGAATACATTAGAAAGTCCATACATTGGGAAATGCATTCATTAGAAAGTCCAGACAATGTAAGAATACATTAGAAAGTCCAGACAATGGGAAATGCATTCATTAGAAAGTCCAGATAATGTAAGAATACATGTTAGGAATTCTTACATTAGAAAGTCCAATCTCTAGCTCAGCCTGCAAGTCATCCATCACAGAACTCAGATGTCAGGAACATCTCAAAAATAGAATTTTGTTAATTTCATGGATAATGTAATCATTGTAAACCGATTTGCTTCAAGTCTAGCTTATCCTGAAATAGGCTTAGCACAACAGCCTGAAATAGCAAGCATGAAAATTCAAAAATAGTAATTGTGTCCATATCTTATTTGTCTCGACACGTGAGCATGTATTGGACACGGGATGGAAACTCCAAAATACAAGGACATGTCAAAATGTTGTTTATGTGCCTCATTTTATTTTTCTTATGACCATTTCTCCATGTGTTAACTTTTAGCTTCTTATGAAGCCTAAAAGTATGGCACCTATGAAGGATGGAGATGCTAAAACTGACACCATGTTGTGTTCGACATGAAGCGTCACTCCAAAATATGACAAGTACAAGGCACTCTGGGGTGCGTGTCCACTGCGTACATATCTTGTACATGCTACATATACCATTTGTTGACGTATTGATATATATAGTACCATATCCTTTGGGTCCAAGCCAAATCCAAGTCGAGTTGATTTGCTGGTTTGAGTCTTAGATTGTGTTTGTTTGGACTTTTTTCATGGAAATTATTTCCATCACAAATTATCAGAGCATACAAACTCCTCATCTTAGACTAGTAGGAAAAAATCCATAAACTGAGGAGCCTAATTATACAACCTTTCATTCTAGTGCAAGAAACCTCTAGCAGCAGCTCTGTGAGCATTACCTTCTCCCCACTGCAAGAACAACACGAAAAAAATTAAAACATAAGAAAATAAAACTCAACATAAATGGGTGGTGAGAAGAATTTCTCTAGTTAGTCCATTGTTATGCAACCAGTAAACTGTACATGTTTGCATCCGTGTCATGTAGTCTCAGACACGAGACGGTCATGCCAAACCTATGTCGTGTCTGTGCCGACATCCGCGATGGTGGGGACACAAAGCAATACCTTAACATGAACTTACGGGGAAGTCACATACAATGGTCTGGATATACATGAACAATTAAAAAAGAAATTGATTAAGCCCCCTCCTACAATTCGAAACATGAAACAACAACATTGTCCCGAGATCTCAAAACCTCAACATACGAAAAAATTATAAATCAATAATGGACTGCTGACCCTTCTTACATAGATTGATGAGAATGAATGGAACATGCATACCTAATCAAGAATGAAGCATAGCACCAAATCGAGAAACAAACTTGCAATTGCAGATAAATTGCTAAGAACTCAACAGGGGAAAACTACAGCTTACAGCATATACCAAATCAAGAAAAATAACTCACATTGATAAAAAAAAGGATACTAGCTAGAACAAGAACTTGCCAAGACTAGAGAACATGAGCCCCTCTTACAACTAAAGAATGTACAGGCAACTGCAACATTATCCCAAAACATCGAAACCTAAACAACAGGACACTTTGTCGCCCAGGTTGTGAAGCTCCTCAAATCCTACAGTGAAGAAGAAGTATAACATCAGAAAATTTCTCGACGAATCATAAAAATCAAAGAAAACAAAACCCTAGATTTGGGGATTCACCTCGGATCTGCCGAAGCTCCGATCAGTCGTCGAGATATATGAAGAGACGATTCGAACCTCAGGATCCTCTGAAAAAAAGGAGTCCGGATCTGAATTGTCCTAAAATTGCCATTAGAATACCCCTAATTTTTGGAAGACAAGGAAGTAGAGGGCGACGAGGAGGGGAAAGAGGAGGAAGAGGCCATGGAAGGGTTAGAGCGAAGAGCGTCGAGCTTGTCCCTGGCCTTGTTGACATCCTTCGACCCACTCGACCACTTCCCCCCTCTCGAGCAGAAGATGAAGAAAGTTTTTAGGGCTTTATGTAGAAAATCTAGGGTTTCGGTG
Organism: Iris pallida; assembly: GCA_029216955.1. NCBI lineage: Eukaryota > Viridiplantae > Streptophyta > Magnoliopsida > Asparagales > Iridaceae > Iris > Iris pallida. Next base: position 8,880,560 of record JANAVB010031018.1, on the reverse strand, counting down.
GAGATTTTGGGATAGGCTCGGGAGAAATGTAGAGGGAGGAGAGGAAAAGTTTGTTGTGCGTAGCTTTAGAGAATCTAGGAGAATGGAGATGTAGAGAAGGAAGAGGAGAAGTGAGATGTAGATTCGAGGTCTCCTTCTCCATCGGCTGGTGGATGAGAGAGATAAAGAAATAGAAAGGAGAGGAAAGAATCGGAAATAAATAAAGTAGAATGGAATGACTAACGTCAATATAGATTTACATTTCAAAAAAATTACCAAAATGACAGCTGAAAAAATTACGCCAATTTTTTTAGGCATATATTAGTTGGCGGTTATTACCGAACCGTCACTGATTAAATGGATGTTTCTTGACGGATCCTCTAAAACCGTCAACTATTATGCTGTAAGATTGCTAAATTAACATAAAATAAGGCATTTCTTGACGTAAGGCTAAATCCGTCAATATAACCCATTTTTTGATGGTTTTTTACGACCATCACTTATAAACCATCAAGAATCGTCATTTTTCTGGTAGTGAGTAGAGAACTATCAGTGACTAGTGATGTAGAGTACAAGATAGTCATGTGAACGGCTTGAATTTGCACATGATAACAATAAGAGTTTATACAATTGTTCGCATGACCGCTTCTACTCCTCCGTGCCCCAATCAATACACAAGGATCCAGACAAGTTATTTTATTGTATAATATTTCATATGGAAGCCCATAAATGGGTGCACATGAAGGTATACATAAGGGCTCTGTGAACATAAGAGTATATGAATCATAAGAGTGTACATGAATAATGAAAGCACAAGAGTACATGATAAAAGTGAAACGTATATGACATGATGTATTCGATGCTCCCGAGGGGGATAACATCTCAATGTAAAGATTCATATAGTACTAATCTGTGTTAACAACGTGACAACCTCAAGTAAAGTAATCTAGAGCAAGAATATAAATCCTAACTAGTATGAAATGATCAGAGAATGTACTCGCCTGATATCCTGAGTATCTGGTAAGTGTAGATGTCCAGACAGAGCAGATGAGTCCTATTTAGAGCAATACAGGTCACAACATGTCTAGAATGGTAATATTAAACTTTACAATGCATTTTATATAAATTCTAGGTCATTCTAGACTAAAGTCGACTCTTGGTCAACTCTGGTCAACTTATAAAGTCAAACTAGGTCAACCAAGCTATTCTAGGTCTAAACCTAGTCTAACAAGTCATTCTAGACTAAAGTCAACCCTTGGTCAACTCTAGTCAACTATACTAGTCAAACTAGGTCAACTAGGTCAAGTCCAAGCCCAATCAAGTCTCACTAAGCCTAACCAAGTCTAGCCTATCACTCACATACAAATACAATGCCAAGAGCAACACACATATATATATTTGCATTCATGTATTTATACATACATTGCATTCATATATACACACATTACATACATGGATATATAACATACATGTATACATCTATACATGCTTATGTTCATACATTAAATAGAAATCAAGCCCAACTCTATCACCTCTATATATAACATATACATATCATTACTACATATATATATAGATATACATACACATGTGAAATTACCATATATATATACATACAAGTCATAGGTAACATGCTAGTACATAACATATGTATATTTAAAATCAAATATATATATGGATATATATAGACAATTATATATAGAGAGGGAAGGGGCAGGGAATGTGAAGGGGCTGTGACGGTAGGGCTGAAAGAGTGAGAGGGTGTGTGTGTGTGGATGTATGTGACAGTGAGAGTAGGAGAGAGAGTGTGTGTGTGTGGATGTGTGTGACTGTGAGAGTAGAAGAGTTTGTGTGTGTGGATGTATGTGACAGTAAGACTAGAAGAGTGTGTGTGTATGTGGATGTATGTGACAGTGAGAGTAGGAGAGTGTGTGTCTGGATGTAAATAGTCAAGGTGAACATCAAGGCAGTAGGTGAAAGGTGTCAAGTTTATTTCAGTTTTAGGTTCACTCATTTCTCAGTTCTAACTAAACTCAGTTTTCTTTACAAATTTTCAATCTCAGGTTTTTAGTGCATACAATTATCTCAACTGTTAAATATACCATAACTTGTATATCAAAACATTACAAAACCTAATCACAACTACATTCAGTGAATTTGATGTTCATAATTAATCTTTAGAAATTCTCAGGAAACCAGATATTAATTCAACTCAAGTTCAGTCAAAACTCATCTTAGAAACTCAGTTTTCAAACTGCATATACAAACATGCATTTATATATATACAAATCAGTTCTCAGGATAACATAGGTTGGATATAACTCAGTTAACCTATTCACAGATAATATGTTACATATAAACTCAGTAAGCACTTGACAAGAATATCAAAAATCAATTAAACCCAACTTCAACTCGGGTTACTGTAGGTATCAGAAAAATAATGGTTTCGAACCCAAAAACCCAATTCGAATATCAAACCAATTCAAAAAACCCAAATACAGGCACATACAGAGGTGGGTGACAGTGTACATGTGTCAGGGGAAAGGATTTTATGTCCACATAATGGACACAAAGTGTCCAAATACAAGAAGAACAGGGTATCAGAACATGTTTGTGCACAGGCTCGTGCTGAGATGTCGAGGGGTCCTGGGACTCGTGTTTCCATCCACCAGTGTCGTGCTCGTGTCAGAGGGTAGATGAGTTATAGGGGTGTGTGTGTCACTGTATCGGGTCAAAGTCGTGTCGTGTCGTGTCAAACAGGGTCGAAACAGTGTCAAAATTCAATATCGGAGACAGTACAGTGCACTGTCTCGTGCTAGTGTGTCGAGCCTTCCAGGACACGACACACAGCACCATGTGTCTCGTGCTCGTTTTCAGAGTTAGGTTAGGGGTAGGGCTAGGGATAGGTGTATCTACACCGTTTCCATGTCGTGTCTACGTGCGACACGAAGCCCGTATCAGAGAGCCCTGTCGCGCGTAGGCTGTCAGTGCAAAACCAGTGCGGGTAGGTTTTCGTTTCTGTCATGACACATGAGTCCATAAAACTTAGGGGGCACGTTCGCCGACACTGCCCCAACGTGTCCACCAAGTTTCGTGGTGTCTCGAGCTGTGGCGTATCCGCAATAAGCGTCGGGTAGCAGGACAGCGCACGCGCGTATCGTACAGCGTGTCCGTGCCCATTTTCGACACAAAAATGTCACGAATTTGTGTTCAGTCCTAGGGGGAATGAAAACACACATATAGATCTGCATTTTTGAAAAATTAGTTTTTGAAAACAGCAATAAAAACTTTATTGGGGCATTTCATCAAACACGTTAATACACATACTGATACGTGTCCGACACGTATATCTAATGGACACAAATTTCTACCAAATTTCTACCAAACTTCTCCTACAACTAGGAGACACCTAGATGGATGCATCTATGGAAAGCAATCAAGATTTTAAGGTGATTTGAAGGGATTACCTATAGAGAGTAAATCTCCAAGAAAAAGCCCAAATAGTGAAGTCTTCTTCCTCAAGCAATGTCCCAATGAGCGCCCCTCCTTGCAAGCTAGCCTCCTTCTTCTACTCCAGATTTGTAATCAAACGCAAAAGATTGGGATCAATTTGGTGGAGGAATGGGAAGATTTGATGAAAGGGGGAAGAAATTAGGGTTTTCTACAAGGGGATTTCTAAAAGAGGCAAGTGGCCATGAAGAGAGACTTTATAGAGGAAGTATTAGGTCATAAGTGGTTGTGATGGCTGACCAAATGAAGGGTTAGGGTTAGGGTTTCTCATGGTGGGCTTTGGGCCAAGATTAGTAACTAGCTAGCTCAACTCCTTAGCCAAAAAGTCCAATGCACTAAACTCTCTCAATCCTCTCATGAACCCTAGTCACACTCAAGTCAACTAAGACCAACTTAAGTTATATTTGGGTCCCACACCATGCGAACTAAGTCACCAAAGTTAAGGTCAACTCTAGGTTAGTCTCTTAAGTCACAACCAGTAAAATTCAAAAATAACAAACATCAATCAAATAATTAAAAAATAATTCCAAGAAACCAAAATAACCAAAATACCCCTAGGCCAAAAATGATAAATAATCACATGGTTAGGCTCTAGGTCAATCAGTCTCTAAGGTTTCACTAGCAAAACACCAAAATCACAAATCACCTATAAAAATAGTTTTAAAAGAATTAAAACTTACTAAAAATTATAACATGATTTAAATCTCATTATTAAAAGACTAAAATTACAAAAGTTCAAAATTATTCTCATTTTAGAAACTGGGTGCTATAATATCGGGTAGTATCTTACGCAAGGATACAAAGAGACCTCAACTAGAGGCTTGATGGACCGGACTGCCGGCACCGCCCAATACATGTTTGCTTGCAAACTTAAAAAAGTCAAAGGCGAACTTAAGGGTTGGATTAGGAGCCGGCCAAGAGGAGAGGTCCAACTAAAGCAAGCAAAACTGAAGACATTACAAGAGGAGCTGCAAAATGATCTATATAACGAGAAACTAGCCGAACGAAAGACGTTGCTTTTGGAAGAAGTCAGGAAGCTACTAATGGCGGATGAAGTGGCAACGGTGTAAAGAGCAAAATTATCATACCCCAGTACCGAAATATGAAGAGTGGCTAGGCCAACTATACCATATGAGGTATATAAATGTCATACGACGATCATGAATGTCAAGAGACTAGGGGTGCATGCTACAATCAAGTCTCATATAGTCTCACAGAGAATCTATGTCTCAATCAATCAACCAAGAAGCAGTAATAATAATCATATAAGATAAAACAGTAAGACGTCCCCGACATCTTATCATAATGATTCATGAATCTAGCTACACAAAATATTGAGCTAGTGTCGAGAGTCAATAGAATATAACCGTAGTCAGCTGCAATCTAATTTAATTAAAATTATGTAAGAGAAAACTAATGCCCAGATCAACCGGCTAACAGGTATCGGCATCTAAATGCCAACTACAAAATAAAGATAACAGGGCGGTGAAGAAAAAACCCACTCAAGGTCCAAGGCGCCCATACTCCTGGTGTGCACCATTATTCGGATAAAAGGCTGGATCCTCTGGCACTGCTGCGATATCTGGTCAAACAAAACCAGTGGAATCAGGCCCCGAATAGCAAGTACCATAAGGAGCACAAAATGAATAAGACAAAACCCAATGAGTAAATTAAGACATGGCTCAAGAGTTATAGGTTTATACCATATCATCGAGGCAATACGACACCCTTACAACCAAACAAGGACAAACGGTGCCAATATCGTTCTGGGATAAGATACATCCTATAATAATGGTCAGGTTAAGGGCTTTTTGTTGCAACTTTGGTCCATTGCCTATCACAGCACAACAGTCCAACCCAACAACCAAACAAGGACATGGGTTGGACCACGTACCACGATAGTCTATATTCCTTAGTTACTAACACAAGAAACATATCACAAGCAAGTCAGTTTACAAGCGGCCAATCGATCATAGGACTTTCTATGATTTGTCTGGGTTATCCCAGTAATGCAAATATATAGGAATCCTCAGATCATATCATTTCCAAGCAGGGCTAGACAATCAATTATATATATACACACACACACACACGTAGCACTTTGATTATGCATCGGTCCCCCGTAAGGCTACCATGCTAAAACATATAATACATAGCACGTAGGAGTCATATATAGTCATCCACTATAGGCGAATAAAACCATATCCGCGGAGGCCAACCCGATAAGTCAGGACAGGACCTGGGGTGGCTGGTGACGTACGATCTCGAGATTCCATTCCCTTCCATTGCTTCTACCAATTTAAGTTGCTTAGATTAACCCTATGTTGATTTTGGAATTACATGTCGTGGTCATATGGTGTAACCATAACTTTTCTAAAATGAGGATAATTTTGAACTTTTGTAAAAATTTATCATTTAATATTAGTAATAATGATTTATGGTGAATTTTAATTGATTTAAAACTATTTAAATTAGTGTATTTTGATTTTGATGTTTTGCTTGTGTAACCTTAGAACTGTTTAGTCTAGAGACTAACCATGACCTTGGAGGCCTAACCCACGTGATTAGATTAGCTAATTACCACTTTTTAGGCTAAGGGTATTTTGGTTTTTTTGTAACTTTTGAATTATTTTTGATTTGATTAATTGGTCAATTTTAGATTATTTTAATAATATTTAAATTGATGTATTATAATTTTGATCATTTTTTATATTTTAATATTTTGGGAATTTTTATATTTTTATATTGATTTTATGGGATTTGTTAAGTCGGGTTCGGTTTTCATGTCGTTCCGACTTGTGTTAGTGACCTGGGTAGCGTAGATTCTAGACGGGACCCCAAGATTAGTTCGTCATGGCCCATAAACCCCACTAATTAAATTAGTAAGTTTAGACTAATCTCACTTGTTAAATTTGTTAAGTTAGAGGCTTAAACTTAACCTTTTTGATCCCAAACTTGAACCTAACTTAAAATTAACCAAGGGGGATTAGTAGGGGCCTTATTGGGCTTTCCCCCAAGGCCCAAATAAGGCAATGCTGGCAGCCACTATAGGTAGCTTAGGCTGCATTTGGGTAGCCTTTTAAATGTTGTTTTTTGCTTATAAACGCAGCTACTGCAACAAAATGCGTTTGGATGTTTACATCCAAAAAACTCTACTATGAAATCTGCTCTCCCAAATCAGTGTTTAAATGTTGTTTTCGGAGTGCAGTAAAACCTGCTTTCTCAAATCAGTTTTTTGAAAATTGTGGGACCCACTCCCCACCAACCCACCCCCACGTTCATCTCTCCTCCAAGAAAACATGATTTCTCAAATTGGGGAAGAAGATGAGCCATGGGCTATGGCCAGGAGAACCTTCTCTTCCGAAGAGGAGCCATGGACGGCGGCCAGGCCGCCGACTCCTTCCTCCCTCCATGGGCGGCGACCACAGGAGCCATAGGCCGCTGCGGCCAGGAGAATGACTCCTTCCTTTCCTTTACCTCGTCGCCACCGGCCCCTCCCCGTGCCTCCTCCTCTGCCTGCGCCGCCACGACCGTCGTCGTATCCTCCGCCTGTGCCGCCATAATCCCGGAGGTGGGCCAGCGGGTGGAGGCAAGGCCGAAGTGGCCGGAGCCGAGTCTCTGCTCCTGTCCCGGCTGCGACAGCTGCTCCTCGTGCTCGGCTCCGGAGGTGCGGCGGAGGAGCTCGACCCCTCATCGTGCTTCGATCTCGAGCTTGGCCGCCTTGCGTTCGGCCCTCCGCCTCGATCTCGGACCGCCTTGAGCTTGGCCGCCTGTGCTAAGATCCTCCAAAAATTTGGACACAGTTAGACATGACACAGAATAATATGGACACAAAAAAAATTACTTTCTAAAATTATTTTACCAAACAAAATTTTTATTTTTTGTTTTAAAAAATGTTTTCTAAATGAAACTAACCAAACGTAAACTCAGAATCTTTATACTCAGAAAACAGTTTTATAACTTACTCTCGGAAAACTATTTTCAGGAAAAAAATTTAGAAAACATATCCAAACAGACCATTAGCCTCCTTTCATTTCATTTCATTCCATCTTGCCTCTTTCCTTCACAAAGTGTTCTTCCCCAATTTAGAGAGCTTCGCTCTTTTGATTTGATCTCCAAATCCTTACATCCCTTCATCAAAACTTCCATCCAACCGTCTCATACTACCATGGGAGGGAGATAGCAAAGATTTGGAGCAAAGTGCAAGGAGGAGTGTCCATTTTGGAAAAATTTTCATATTGGAGCCGTGTCCTTAAGTGTATCGTTAGAATTCCACTTCCAATAGGTAAAATCAACTCTCAAATATATTTTTCTATGCATATTAGTTAGTTTTGAATCAATAGGATTCGCCCCCATGCATGTACCCCTTTAGATTCAAGTTTGAGGCCATTTGGAGTCCTCTAAAGCAAGTTAGAATTGTGTCTTGTGTCCTACTTATTAGATGTCAAAGTAGGACACCTTATGTGTTTGGTTTAATGTCGAATAGGTTTAATTGTGTTTTAATTTCAATTTCAGACTTGTTAGAGGATGGATTGATGTTAGTTAGGATGGTTAGAATGAATTTCATTTGGATACCCATGGTTAGATCTAAGTGGTTTAGTCTACATGTCATATTTGTAGCCTCAACTTGTCATTTTAGTGTCTCTTTATATAATGGACTGTTTTGTATATATATAATAGGTATGTTAGATATATTTCATATATTTAGATGTGTGTGGATATGTTGTTAGTGGTGTGCTTGTGTTAGAGGAGAGGGGAGTGTGGTTTAATGTGAGTCTTGAGTGGTGTGGAGAGTGAGATGTGTTTCTTTTGTCCAAACAACCCAAATACGTCATAATATTCATCTACGTTTTTAGCAGCCATAGCAACTTAGAAATGTCATAACTTTTAGCTTAGAACTCCGATTAGTCTTCCATTTTTTTAAAAGAACTGTATCGAAGTTGGCTTTCCAAATATATATAATAATAGGTCAAATACATTCTAGAACTTTCTGTAGAACAATTTGAGTGTCAGCTGTACAAAATACGAATGTGTTTTTGTGTTTTCGCGATTCCGGGAGCTTCCAGACACGAAAATGTGATCCGTTTGAAGTTTCAAAAATCTAATACGAAGGGATACAACATACTTTAATCCAAAATTTAGTGAAGGCCCAATTGGTACAGTATTGATTTTAAGTAGAAGAGTGACTATACGATATAGGCATTTTGTGTCACCTATGAGCCTATGTAGTATGGATATTAAGTGAATGTAGGTATCATAGGTTGTCGAGTATATATATATATATATATATATATATATATATATATATATATATATATATATATATATATATATATATATATATATTATTGTTCGGTAGTATTTGTTAGTATGAGTGTTATTTAGATAGTAGAGGTTAGTATTTTGTTAGATATTTGATATATTGTTAGATAGTTTGATTTTAGATACCTTGTATGTTAGATATTGATATGTTAGTAGGTAATGTTAGCTCTAGATATTGGTATGTTAGCAAGTTAGTCTCTATAGGTTATATGTTAGATATTAGTTAAGATGTTATGTTAGTACATTAGATAGTTAGTTAATTAGATATTTGAGGGGTATCTTGGTATCTCATGATATCAAGTTAGTATCTTAAGGTAAATATGAATTACCTTTACCATTCAAGGTAAATGATTAGTTTACCTTATGACCAAGGTATGGTTTCAAGGTACCAAGGTAAGGTATCCAGATATCAAGGTAAGGTTAGGTTTACCCAAGTTAAGGTATTGGATTCCAACCAAGGTATTGTTATTGGGATGCCGATATGACCAAGGTTGATATGGTATCCTAGTATTAGTAGGTTAGTATCTAAGTATTTGAGTTTGAGTAGGTGATGTAAGATTGTGGAAGGGTTATATAGATAGGTATATATATTTTGGGTTATATAGTATCATATATATTATAAGAGTATATAGATATAGGTTATGGTTCATAGTGAGGATATGAATATACTTGATATATGATATCTATATGTATGGGTCGGCTCGGCCTGGAATAGGCTGGGCTGTTTTGGTAAATAGTTTTGTTTTTATTTCTATTTCTTTTTTTAATACTAGAGTTTATAATACACACATATATATATTTTTATTTTTTTTATTTTTTATATACATATATACGCCTACAGATATATGTATATACATATACATATACATATACATATACATATACATACATGTATTACTACTACATATATATACACTATTTATAACATGTGTTGCTCTAATTAGGACTCTGTGACATCAGTTTGGACATCTATTCATATCAGTTATTCAGGGTATCAGACGAGTACATTCTCTGTTAGTTCTTTCATTTACTTGGTGATTACTGTATTTTATTTCTTGTTAGTTCTATTTGATGTCAACTATGATTCTTGGCACGATGGTTCACGGATTGGTATTGTCATTGGATCTTCAGTCATGAGATGTTACATTAACTCATTGCGATGGTATTAGATACTATTCTTGTCGGTATTGGATAACATTAGATATTATTGGTATCGAATACTGTTCTCGTTGGTATTGGATAACATTGGATAAATATTGGTTAACATTGGCTAGTAACGTGTAATGGTTGGATCCATCGTATCAGTCGGGGTGGGGGTAATACTAGTTAGATATGTGATCAAGAACTATCGACTAATAGTGTAAATCATCGGCTACTAGCTAAGCATACATTGCACGTATGTTTGAGCTAGCTTTTCTTAGTGTAAATCATTAAATATCCCAGGTCGATCACATATCCAACTGGTATTCCAAAACATATTGTCTATTATAGCTTTATACATTCAGTCCACCATTACATTGTTCTATCTTGATATAGTAGTTCTTTCCATTATTTGTTCTCACAGATTTTTGTCTATCTTACCATGTTCATCAATATAACGGTCTAAAACTAGTTTATAGTCCTTGTCATTTACTTGGGATTTTTTGATGAGATGTGCTCGTTCCAATCCTGACTGGGTACTGTTGAAAATATTATAGATGATATAGATGACTGTCTTACCTTCTATGAGGCTTATGAGTGTGGTACACAGCAGCCAGAGGAGGACCTAGCCCAGTAGAGTGTGCTTAGTATAGTCTAGTATTTATAGTTTTTGGTTTGTATCATATTGTTTCGAATGTTAGTTTGTATCATATTGTCTATCTACTATTTATTCAGTTTTTTCCTTTTATCTGATTCCATATCGTGCTCTATCTTCCTTAGACTTGGAATTGAGATTATATAGTTAAGATGTCATATTATACCTCCGTACGGAGATGACAGGTTATATGAATCATATAGTTAGTTGATAGATATTGTAGACGACCTATACAGCATTCTACCACCGACACTGCGGCTAGGCTGGACGTACCCGCATTTTTGTGCTCCTAAATATGGTACGGGTCGTAACACATGGTCATCCTCCTATATGTTGTACCATAGTACTTGTACCCTAAGTATGAATCCACATTGGCTCAAGGTGTCCCAAATCTAGATCCATGCTTAGTGTAATGCATCAAACAACAATCAATATACTATGGCACTATTACTAACAAATTACTATGACTGTGCTGTAATGTACGCATGTATTGACATATAACACGAATGATCACTTAGTACACAGATTCATACCTCATTGCACTCATTAAATAGCACCGCGGTGTACGCTAATATTGTACCTCAATACAAACTTAGAAAAGGTACCAGCTCGTACATAGATAGTCAGGTCAGGAATGAAGATTGAGCCACAAGATAGAAGAGAAACTAGAAGGCAATGTGCACTTAGGGTACAAAGAACAAGCAAGTCATGAAGTGGCACAAACAGCGCACGAGAAAAAGACGTTTGGCGCAAGGTGCAAGGCGTACGGGGTGCAAGATGCACAAGGTGTGCACGAGGTGCAAGGTACGCGAGGTGTATGGTGCGTGAGGTGTGCACGAGGTACAAGGTGCACGAGGTGTACACAAGGTGTAAGGTGTGCGAGCCAAAAGGCACGTACGAGGTGCAAGGTGCACGAGGTGTGCGCAAGGTGCCAGGTGCGCGAGCCGAAAGGCGCGCCTGAGATGCAAGGTGCGCGAGCCAAAAGGCGCGCACAAGGTGCAAAGTGTGCGATCCAAAAGGCGCGTACGAGCTGCAAGGTGCACGACGTGTGCGCGAGGTACAAGGTGTGCGAGGTACAAGGTGCGTGAGGTGTCGTCCCTACCAGCAAGCTTTTGGCAATGGAATTTTTTTTAGAAACTTAGATCTACACAAAACTAGCCATTAAAATCAAAAATCCAAGAACTAAACTTGTAGAGAATGAAGTGATGAACAATCTAGACTAATAATATCAAAGAAATAACAAGAAATAAAAATTACAAGTGGTCTCTCATTTGTATAAGATGTACTTGCCTAAATGCTGCTTTGAAGAAAAAATAAAAAGTGAATGAGGAGAGAGAGTGAGGAAGAGAATATATATAGTGGGTGAGGGTTGGCTCCACTAAATACTAATCCCTAACATGACCTAACCATATGACTAATGATATGTTAAATGCTATATGATACAACTAATTAAATTAATTAAATAAAATTCTAACCACAACACGATCCAAAAATGTTATCATCGAAGCAGTGAGCCACGCCTACAACCAGACCAGGACAAGGGTAGGCACACTAATCCGTGACGAGATACTGTTCCATGTCATGGCCGGTTATAAATACATGATATATGCAATCAAGATACAGGTGCCAGATAGCATATACAGGAAAAAGTTAAAATTTTACGTATTCCGAAAATAAGGAGTGACAAAAATGCTCTTGGCTTAAGAGCGGGGATATATGCTCTAATTTTTTCATAGCGACATACGCACTCGAAAACATCGAAACCGCATAAAACACTTATTGGACCCGCAAGGCAACCTCATATTCGCTGCCACCAACATCTAAACTACTTCAATCAGGTATTGCACGGACCTATACAACCAGTCTTCATATCTCACTTCGTGTCACGCCCCGCTCCCGTAGGAGCGATCGCCCTCGCTAAGGCGTGATGCTGCGTGAGCCTAGATTGCGCTCACGTAAGGCTGGTCCAAAATGGTCGATTACATGCTAAGCGATGGAGGTCGTCGCACAGAAGTCCTAAGCAGAAACATTGAATAGTCAGCAGCAGAAATTTGAAGCAAAACACAAGTCATGCAAAATACTCTTTTGTTGATATTAAACAAACGTTACAATGTGGGATGAGACCAAATTACATGTCTCTCAAGCTCACTTTTCTCTCATATTACAAGTCACTCTGCCTCTAGACCATTCTCGTGCCAATAATGTCAAAGGGGAAGACTCGTGCTGGTCGTGCCAATAGACTTGATCGTACCATAAGATCGAGGCCGCGCCTCCAAAGTATCAACCAGACTTAACCAACTTGCCTTACGACCCTTCCTGACCTAACTCGAGATGACTCGATGACGATGCTACATTTATGCCGAAGCACGTGTCCTTCCTACAACCAAATCGTTTGCTCCAAAATGGTGTTGCAACCATGCACACCTAACCCGTGCCGATTCAAGGTTAGCGCTTGCTATAATTATAACTTGTTAACCCAACACGTAACTTGCTAGTACTCGACGCATTCCAAAGGCATATACGCGGATAGCCGTTCTTATGCCGACACATCTATATGAGTGGTCACTAGCAATGTCAAGCTATACTGGATCTTTACATACGGTGACCATTCGTGTGCAAGGTACAAGCTCCCACCGAATGACCCATAACATATATTGAACGGTTCACTTTAATCGAGTCGTACCGTCGATGAAGGCCGTACAATATCTGTAATTCCTTCTAGGCTGACACGAACCTGTGCCCCTGGATCGTTCGAGGAATTCTCCTTGCGCGCAAGTTGTCCAATGACCATGCAAGACTCAACTCGATCTACCAAGTCCTTCCTTAATCATGACCATGCTTTCCAACTTTCTATCGAGACTCCCAAGTAGCAGGACCGATCTCGTGAACTTCCTTATCAAGACTCCCAAATAGCGGAACCGATCTCGTGTACTTCCTTATCGAGACTCCCAAGTAGCGGGACCGATCTCGTATACTTCCTTATCAAGACTCCCAAGTAGCAAGGCCGATCTCGTGAACTTCCTTATCGAGAGTTCCAGGTAGCGAGACCGATCTCGTGATCTTTCTTATCGAGACTCCCAAGTAGCGGGACCGATCTCGACGACAACCAGTCGCGTGAACTTCAATCATTTGAGATCCAGGGAACGACTACTAAGTAGTCTTTTATCTTAACTTGAACATAACGTGTTCCTTTGTTCGTGACATACTTATCCTTAAACCAACCGTAGCTCGTGCCTTAGACTGACTTATTCTCTAAGCGACACTATCGCTCAAGTTACATGCTTATATGACGAGCCTTGAGATCGTGGGACTATGTGACCTGACAACCGCAGACAATAGAGGACAGTGCTTGCTATGACTACGTACTACTAAAATCTGCTCCATTAGCGACGTAAATTTAGCGACGTTTGTATAACGTCGCTAAATTGTTCACATTAACAACGTTTAATTAAAATGTCGCTAATAGTCGCTACTAGCGACGAAAATAGCGACGTGACAACGATGTATATTAGTTACAGGAGCTAGTCGTCGCGAAACGTCGCTATGATGTTGCTAATAGCGACTAATTTAGCGATGTTAGGATGAATGTCACTAAATTCTAATTAAATTCCTCCCAACGATTCATTTTCCCGTATTTTACTCTCTCACTCTCTCTCCTTCCCCTCCGGCGCTCTTACTCTCTCCGACGCTCTCCCTCTCCGGTACGAGACTCTCCACCCTCTACGGTACGTGACTCTTCCCCTCTCTCTCTAATTTTTTTGTTGGTGGTTGAGGGGTACGGGTGGCTCGGAGGGAGGGACAGGGGGGTGCGGGTGGTTGGCGGGTGAGGAATGGTCCGATGGGGGTAAGGGGTCGGGGGATGCGGGTGGTTGGGGGGTGAGTGGGGGGTGGCTGGGGGGATGGGGCGAGGGGGTGAGGGGGCTGGGGGTGAGGAGGGGGGCTGGGGGGAGGGGAGCTAGGGTTAGGTTTCATGTTAGGGGTAGGTGTGGGGGAGGGGGCTGGGGGGTGAGGGCTGTCACGCCCCAGAACCAGAATACTGGAGAGCGGGGGCAGACATAGCCAGCTACGTATATTGAAATGGATTCCATCTCGCTATACGATCACGGCTGTCTAGGATACATGAGGGTTTATCTACAAGCCAACAGTCTCTTAAGGTCATGAACAAGCCTAGTGTCTCAATCATAAGCAAGTAAGTAAGAGTCACAAGATGTATGATCATTAAATATACAATAATAAGGCGTCCCAAATATTATATATTCAGCTGATCATGAAGCTAGTCGTTACAAAATGTTAGGACTAGCAAGAGTTTAGTCATACATGATCAACCCTAGGATTTGTCAATCATGTTACAGCCCGTAGGCAGACAGTAAGTAAGTGCAATCGAGCTAAATAGGTGCTCGTCGGCTAAACGCCTCAAAAGAATATTTTTACAATAGAGCGGGAGAGCCAAAAATAACCCACTCGTTGCCAAGGTTCCGTCTAGTGGCCACCATCTGGCTGGGAAGTCGGTAGATCCTCTGGAGTTGCTCCGAAATCTGGCCACACAAAACCAGCTGGATCAGACCCCAGAAAGAGCAAGTGCCACAAAGGAGGCTTCACTTAAGAACTAAAACCAGCAATCAGCACAGGAATATAAATATAAATAAAATAAGGACTGGAATAAAAGGAAACATATCAGGATGATATACGACGAGATAACCATGCAACTATTCAGATAGCCAGGTTACAACCCGTAAACCAAACAAGGACCGGGGTTGTTACCCTTCGTCTGAACGGAGCATGGTTTCTCACCATTTATCGGTAAAAATAAATACAGGCATTCAAGTCATGCAGCAATCTGGAACAGGATCAGGGTAAGACTAGACTGGTTAGACTCCATCCAATCATTTCACGGCCAAGCAAGAACTACGGCTTGATACTTTAACTAACTAGGGTTATCACAATCCTAGTTACTAACAAGATGTAGTGAGATTATTCCACAGCCACAAGCCCTGCAGACTATCCAGGTCACCCAGGTCGAGAGATTAGGGTTGAATTCAGGTAGGTACATCGTCCAGGAAACGCATGTACCCTTAAGCAGTTTAAAGGGGGCAACACATGACAGTGTGCTGGAAATGTGCCCTACTCGACGGCAGGCTACAGATCCCAAGCGCGCCCAGGTAACGGGATTGCCTGTAGCTGGAAAATCTCTTCATGACTAATGTAGTAATCTAGTTGTTAACCTTAGTCCATTTTAGTAGGTACTCCTGACCGTGGTACTCAGGAGTCCCCTCCTAGACATGATGTAAGACAGGACTGGATTATTTGTACAAGCACAATCGCCCACGGTGTCCAGGTTATTTATACAGGTCATGTCATGTCAGGTAGCCGTCGCAACAGCTTATCAAGATATAACATGTCAGGTTTATCATGTCAAGTATACTTGTCAGGAGTGCGCCACGACGGGACACTATCAGGTCATGTCAGGTCATTATATCAGGAGTGCACCACTACGGGTCACTATCGTGTCATGCTCAGGTATCATTTCCAAACATATTAAACAAATCCATGATTATCAAGTTCATGACAAAAGGCGTAAGGATATAAATGGACGTTAAATATCTAATAAAATATCAATATACAAGGCTATAGAAGATCAAGGGTAATCAGGCTACGCTCAGGCTAGCGTACGCTCAGGTCTGCGTACCAAAGGATCCATACACTTCCAATAGGGAGCGTACGCAAGGGTCAGCGTACACAAGGGCATGCTCAAGCTACAGGTCAGCGTAAGCTCAAGCTAGCGTACGCTCAAGACTGCGTACGCTCGAGCTAGCGTACGAAAGGGGCCAGCGTATGCCTTGCTCGCTTAAGCTAGCGTACCAAGGCACGCGTACGCTCAAGCTAGCGTACGCTCAAGACACGCTACCAACAGGCAGCGTATTAAGGCTAGCGTACGCTCGCTAAAGAGCAGCGTACACAAGTCAGCGTACGCTCGCTAAAGAGCAGCGTACACAAGTCAGCGTACGCTCGCTAAAGAGCAGCGTACACAAGTCAGCGTACGCTCGCTAAAGAGCAGCGTACAGCTCAGTGGCGTAAGCTAAAAAGCTAGCTCACTGTTCACTGTCTTCTCCAAATTGCAAGAACAGCAAGAACTCTAAAGTTGAATCTAAGCTTCAATTGTCCAAATCTTGGTCGAAACAAGTCCGAATCCAACTTTCCAAAGGTCAAAATTGGGTAGAATGAAATTTTCCACAACATGGAACCATCAAAACTTGAAAATAAGGAAGTTTAATAGATCAAAACCACCAAAATCCGAAAGTAACTAATTTCTAGATCTATAAAAATTAAAGCCTAAAAAGGGAAAATGACAAGTTCTAATGTGGTTTAGAATCATGTGAAGAAGCTAATGAAACCATCAAAATGAGTTCTCTTGTGGAAGCAAGTT
The DNA here is from genome assembly GCA_029216955.1 of Iris pallida. Classification (NCBI taxonomy): domain Eukaryota; kingdom Viridiplantae; phylum Streptophyta; class Magnoliopsida; order Asparagales; family Iridaceae; genus Iris; species Iris pallida. Next base: position 8,863,530 of record JANAVB010031018.1, on the reverse strand, counting down.
GCACTTGCCTATGGTGTTCTTGGTTGGTGGAGAAGAGTAATGGTGGGGGAAGGAGAAGTAAATGAGAATTATGGAGGAGAGAGAAGGTTGGTGGGGATAATAAAGAGGGGGGGTTGTAGTAGAAATGAAGGAGAAGCATAGGCTAAGGTGTTCCACCCTTGGCCCATGATGAACCAAGCATTGGGCCGGCCGAACCAAGCCAACCCAAACCGAGAGTTAAACCAAGCCGAGAGCTAAACAAGGAATAATACAAGAAAAACACGTACACGTATTTCTAAAATACGTAATACGAACCACAGGCATTACAACTCTACCCACCTTAAAAGAATTCCGTCCTCGAAATTTAATTAAGAGGCTAGAGGGACAAGAACAAGCTACACTATTCACAGGCAATTATACTAGGCAATCAATCAATCATGCAAGCAAGGAATTGATGGCATGAGGCATAAGAAAGATATTATACCTCACGAGTCAAACAAGTCAGGATATCGCGATCGGATATCATCCTCATGCTCCCACGTTGACTCACCCAAAGAGTGATGACCCCAAGCAACTCGGACTAACTTGATAGTCTTGTTCTTGAGAATCTTCTCTCTCCGGTCCAATATAGACACGGGCCTCTCCTCATACGAAAGGTTGGTACCAACAACCAATTCCGAATGATCCAGGATGTGGCTCGAGTCTGGGATGTACCGTCATAATTGGGATACATGGGACACGTCATGCACCTCGCTTAGCGACGGTAGAAGAGCGAGACGATAGGATACATCTCCTACTCGCTCCAGAATGTCAAACGGTCCTATATACCTAGGACTAAGCTTGCCCCGTACGCCGAAACGAATGACGCCACGGTTAGGCAAAATCCTCAGGAATACATGATCGCCGACCGAGAACTCGAGAGGGCGCCGATGAGAATCGGCCCAATGGCGCTGGCGATCTTGGGCAGCTCGAAGGTGATCTCTGACTCACCTGACTACTTCAACGGTCTAAGCAATCATTTCTGGACCAAGCATCTGCCTCTCTCCAATATCATCCCAGGCTAACGGGGATCTGCACTTCCTGCCATATAGTGCCTTGAACGGTGCCATCTGGATACTGGCCTGGAAACTATTGTTGTATGAGAATTCCACCAGGTGCAAATGATCTTCCCATGAACCACCGAAGTCAAGTGTACAAGACCGCAATATGTCTTCAAGAGTCTGGATCGTGCGCTCCAACTGGTCATCCGTCTGCGGGTGATATGCTGAACTGAACTGGAGATGAGTTCCCAAACTCTCTTGCAAGCTACGCCAAAAGTGTGACGTAAACCTTGAATCTCTGTCCGAGGTGATACTGACTGGGACACCGTGCAATCTGACAATCTGCCTGAGGTACATCTCTGCTAGCTGAGCCGTCGACTGACCAACTCTGAACGGGAGAAAGTGCGCTACCTTGGTAAGCCTATCCACAATGACCCAAATAGCATCTCTACTAGCTGGGGATCTAGGTAATCCAGTCACGAAATCCATGGTCACATGCTCCCACTTCCATTCTGGAATCGGTAAGGGCTGAAGAAGTCCAGCCTGTCTCTGATATTCGGCCTTAACCTGTTGGCAAACCAAACATCGAGAGACAAACTGAGCTATCTCCCGCTTCATGCCATTCCACCAGAAGTGCTGACGGATATCACGGTATATCTTCGTACTGCCAGAATGGATAGAATACTGAGAACTGTGCACCTCTGACATGATCTCCTGTCTGATATCTCCACTGGGTACACAAAGACGCTTACCATGCCTAAGTGTACCATCCTCATGAATACATAACTCTGGTCTTCGTCCTGCTTCACACTCTGCTCTGAGTCGCTGAAGCTTGGAATCTGCTGACTGTGCCATCCGGATCCTCTCGACTATAGTGGACTGAACTCGCATACTGGCCATCAAGGCCACACTGGAAGGGAGAACAACTTCAACACCCATCTTCTGAAGATCTGCTAACAGCTCTGGTTGTGCTGTTAGAAAATAAACTCCCGCTCTCCTGTTCAATACATCTGCTACGACATTGGCCTTCCCAGGATGATACTACAAGCTGACATCATAATCCACAAGAAGCTCCAACCACCTCCTCTGACGCATATTAAGATCCTTCTGGGTGAAAACATACTTCAGGCTCTTGTGGTCGATGAAAATCTCCACCCTATCTCCGTACAAGTAGTGCCTCCACAACTTAAGTGCAAATACCACTGCTGCCAGCTCCAAGTCATGGGTTGGGTAATTTCTCTCATGATCACGAAGTTGCCGTGACGCATAAGCTATTACCTTCCCATGCTGCATCAGAACACATCCTAAACCTCTGCCTGAAGCATCACAATACACTGAAAATCCTCCGGTTCCATCTGGAAGCATGAGAATAGGAGCTGTTATCAGGCCTCGCTTCAACTGCTCAAAAGAACTCTGACATTCTACTGTCCAAGCAAACTGTGCATCCTTGCGGGTCAACTGGGTCAATGGCGCTGAAATTCAAGCAAAGTCTGAAACAAACCGTCGATAATAGCCGGCCAATCTAAGAAAACTACGAACCTCTGCAACGGTGCTGGGCACTGGCCATGACTCAATAGCCACAATCTTCTGGGGATCCACTTCTACTCCTCCTCGAGTGATGATATGACCCAAGTACGAAATGCGATCGAGCCAGAACTCGTATTTACTGAACTTGGCATATAACTGGTACTCTCTGAGAGTCTGAAGAACCACACCAAGATGCTGCTCATGCTCCGCCTCACTCTTGCTGTAGACCAGAATGTCATCCAAGAACACAATCACAAACTGATCCAAGTAAGGCATGAAGATGCAATTTATGAGGTCCATGAATACTGTCGGCGCATTGATCGCCCTAAAAGGCATAATAAGGAACTCCCAATGCCCATATCTCGATCTAAAAGCTGTCTTCAGGATGTCCTGCTCTCTGACTCTGATCTGATGATAACCTGAGCACAAATCAATCTTCGAGAATACTGAAGCCCCCTTGAGTTGATCAAACAAGTCATCTATCCTCGGAAGAGGGTATCTGTTCTTGATTGTCACTGAGTTCAAGGTACGATAATCAACACATAACCTGGACGTACCATCCTTCTTTTTCACAAGAAGCATCGGGGCTCCCCAAGGCGATCCACTAGCACGAATGAATCCCTTGGTTCTGAGTTCTTCAATCATCTTGTACAATATCTCCAACTCTGACGGCGCCATCCTGTAGACTCTCTCTGATACTGGGGCTGTCCCGGGAATCAAGTCTATAGTGAACTCGATCTTCCGCTCCGGAGGCATACCTGGAAGTTCTTCTGGGAAAACATCTGGAAACTCATCCACTATCCTGGGCAACTGAACTGCTGCTACTGCCATCCGTAATATCGGAGGAGAAGGCTCAACCTCGCCTCGAGAGAAAGAAAACTCTGGCTCTCCTGGAATACTAAAAACAACCCTACCAATATGGCAGTCTATTCTAGCATACTGGTTCCTCAACCAATCCATCCCTAAGACCACATCATAATCGGCCATCGGGAATTCTATCAATCTAGCGGGGAATTCTCTACCGCTAACTACGATCCGACACGAGAAAAACACTCTATCTACTCCCACAAGTCCGTTACCAGTAAGTATATTGAGCCTTACTGATAATGACTCGGGCTCCAATCCTACCCGTGTCGCGAATCGTACAGACATAAAAGAATGCGATACACCAGAATCAAATAAAGCTGAAGCTGGAAAGGAGTTGACGAGAATAGTACCTGCCACTACCTCACCTGGTGCCAACTCTTCCTCCACGGTCATCACCATAGCCTGACCGTGCCCTCGGGGTGCTGGTCCCCTCTGCTGAAATCCTCGCTGCCTATTCTGACTCTGGGCTTGGACTTACGCATACTGCTGGGGGCTCTGTTGCTGAAATGCCTGGGACTGAGGCGGCAAGGGCCTCGGCAATGGATACTGCTGCTGCTGCTGCTGGACCGGTGCGGGTCCTCTCACCGAAGAACTAGAAAGGTTGGACGAGGATGAACCACCCCTGTTCGGACAGGATCCAACCCTATGGTCTGGTGCTCCACAAGCCAGACACAATCCCTGTGCCCTGCGATATTCTGCCACCACATGGCCTGGCTTCCCACAATGAGAACAACCCACTGCGGAAGATTGCTTTTGCTTCTGCTGCTGCTGAGGGTGCGTCGGAGTTGAATGCTGAACCGACGTCACTGAGGCTGCTCGCCTCGGAGCCCCAATAGTCAAGGCCCTGGCTGCCGGGGCTGGTGCTGAAGACTAATTTATCTGGCCGTGAGATCTCTTCCGACCCCCGGTCCTATCCACAATCCTCTGGGAGGTATACTCATGCCTCCGGGCTGCTCTCAAGACTGTATCAAAAGTCTGATGCTCAAACTGCTCAACTGCCAACAAGATCTCCAAGTAAAGTCCCTGCCGGAACCGCTGGGCTCTATCATACTCGGTTGCCACCAAAGTGGGAGCAAACCGACTGAGTCTGGAAAACTCGGCTGCATATTCGTCGACCGTCCTACCTCTTTGCTTCAGATTTGTGAACCTCGTCTGCAGATCATACCGAGCCATGGCATCGAAATACTTGGTCTGGAATCTCTCTCTGAATACTGCCCAAGCAATGGGTGCTGTTAATCCAACGGCCTGCGCTGCCCACCAGCTGCGGGCAAGATCTAACAACTGCAGGCACACAACGGCCACCTTCTCGTTCTCTGGGGTCCTGGCTGCTTCTAAAATCACTTCTGTGTCCTGAAGCCATGCATCTGCCGCGATAGCATCTTCACTACCATCGAAGAATTGAGGGTTCAAGCGCTTGAAGCTGTTGGCAGCACTGTTACCCTGATGACCACCCCGGGTCAAAGCATCCGTCACTGCCTGGTGCAAGGCATCTCCACGTCGGTCTTGGGAAGCTATCAAGGTCCTGACGAGTCCTACCAAAGTGCCGTCATCATGTTCTACAGGTTGAACTGGCTGGACTGGTGGCTCTCCGCCAGAAGGCACGACTCTGGAGGCTACTCCGGAATGCTGGACTTGATCTCCAGGTTGATGCTGGTCCGCGGGAGGTGCTCCGCCTTGCTGGTCGGTAGGACCACGAACAATGTCGCTGAAGAAGACGACATAGGGAACAATAAGGAAGGACCAGGACAGATCAACGATACAAGTATATGATCAGGACAAGAATCCAGGGATTCAGAAGATACGAGCAGAGATCAAGGATGAATACTGATTGAGACATCTATTCGGTAAACCCTCACATATCTTGATTTACAAGACCTGTATGGGCCACCACTTAAACCATGTCACGCCCCAGAACCAGAATACTGGAGAGCGGGGGCAGACATAGCCAGCTACGTATATTGAAATGGATTCCATCTCGCTATACGGTCACGACTGTCTAGGATACATGAGGGTTTATCTACAAGCCAACAGTCTCTTAAGGTCATGAACAAGCCTAGTGTCTCAATCATAAGTAAGTAAGTAAGAGTCACAAGATGTATGATCATTAAATATACAATAATAAGGCATCCCAAATATTACATATTCAGCTGATCATGAAGCTAGTCGTTACAAAATGTTAGGACTAACAAGAGTTTAGTCATACATGATCAACCCTAGGATTTGTCAATCATGTTACAGCCCGTAGACAGACAGTAAGTAAGTGCAATCGAGCTAAACAGGTGCTCGTCGGCTAAACGCCTCAAAAGAATATTTTTATAATAGAGCAGGAGAGCCAAAAATAACCCACTCGTTGCCAAGGTTCCGTCTAGTGGCCACCATCTGGCTGGGAAGTCGGTAGATCCTCTGGAGCTGCTCCGAAATCTGGCCACACAAAACCATCTGGGTCAGACCCCAGAAAGAGCAAGTGCCACAAAGGAGGCTTCACTTAAGAACTAAAACCAGCAATCAGCACAGGAATATAAATATAAATAAAATAAGGACTGGAATAAAAGGAAACATATCAGAATGATATACGACAAGATAACCATAGAACTATTCAGATAGCCAGGTTACAACCCGTAAACCAAACAAGGACCGGGGTTGTAACCCTTCGTCTGAACGGAGCTTCGTTTCTCACCATTTATCGGTAAAAATAAATACAGGCATTCAAGTCGTGCAGCAATCTGGAACAGGATCAGGGTAAGACTAGACTGGTTAGACTCCATCCAATCATTTCACGGCCAAGCAAGAACTACGGCTTGATACTTTAACTAACTAGGGTTATCACAATCCTAGTTACTAACAAGATGCATTGAGATTATTCCACAGCCACAAGCCCTGTAGACGATCCAGGTCACCCAGGTCGAGAGATTAGGGTTGAATTCAGGTGGGTACATCGTCCAGGAAATGTATGTACCCTTAAGCAGTTTAAAGGGGGCAACACATGACAGTGTGCTGGAAATGTGCCCTACTCGACGGCAGACTACAGATCCCAAGCGCGCCCAGGTAACGGAATTGCCTGTAGCTGGAAAATCTCTTCATGACTAATATAGTAATCTAGTTGTTAACCTTAGTCCATTTTAGTAGGTACTCCTGACCGTGGTACTCAGGAGTCCCCTCCTAGACATGATGCAAGACAGGACTGGATTATATGTACAAGCACAATCGCCCACGGTGTCCAGGTTATTTATACAGGTCATGTCATATCAGGTAGCCGTCGCAACATCTTATCAAGATATAACATGTCAGGTTTATCATATCGAGTATACTTGTCAGAAGTACGCCACGACAGGCCACTATCAGGTCATGTCAGGTCATTATGTCAGGAGTGCACCACTACGGGTCACTATCGTGTCATGCTCAGGTATTATTTCCAAATATATTAAACAAATCCATGATTATCAAGTTCATGACAAAAGGCGTAAGGATATAAATGGTCATTAAATATCTAATAAAATATCAATATACAGGGCTATAGAAGATCAAGGGTAATCAGGCTACGCTCAAGCCAGGCTACGCTCAGGCTAGCGTACGCTCAGGTCTGCGTACCAAAGGATCCATACACTTCCAATGGGGAGCGTACGTAAGGGTCAGCGTACACAAGGGCACGCTCAAGCTACAGGTCAGCGTACGCTCAAGCTAGCGTATGCTCAAGACTGCGTACGCTCGAGCTAGCGTACGAAATGGGCCAGCGTACGCCTTACTCGCTTAAGCTAGCGTACCAAGGCACGCGTACGCTCAAGCTAGCGTACGCTCAAGACACGCTACCAACAGGCAGCGTATCAAGGCTAGCGTACGCTCGCTAAAGAGCAGCGTACACAAGTCAGCGTACGCTCGCTAAAGAGCAGCGTACACAAGTCAGCGTACGCTCGCTAAAGAGCAGCGTACGCTCGCTAAAGAGCAGCGTACACAAGTCAGCGTACGCTCGCTAAAGAGCAGCGTACAGCTCAGTGGCGTAAGCTAAAAAGCTAGCTCACTGTTCACTGTCTTCTCCAAATGGCAAGAACAGCAAGAACTCTAAAGTTGAATCTAAGCTTCAATTGTCCAAATCTTGGTCGAAACAAGTCCGAATCCAACTTTTCAAAGGTCAAAATTGGGTAGAATGAAATTTCCCACAACATGGAACCATCAAAACTTGAAAACAAGAAAGTTTAATAGATCAAAACCACCAAAATCTGAAAGTAACTAATTTCTAGATCTACAAAAATTAAAGCCTAAAAAGGGAAAATGACAAGTTCTAATGTGGTTTAGAATCATAAGGAGAAGCTAATGAAACCATCAAAAGGAGTTCTCTTGTGGAAGCAAGTTGCACTTGCCTAAGGTGTTCTTGGTTGGTGGAGAAGAGTAATGGTGGGGAAAGGAGAAGTAAATGAGAATTATGGAGGAGAGAGAAGTTTGGTAGGGATAATAAAGAGGGGGATTGTGGTGGAAATAAAGGAGAAGCATAGGCTAAGGTGTTCCACCCTTGGCCCATGATAAACCAAGCATTGGGCCGGCCGAACCAAGCCAACCCAAACCGAGAGTTAAACCAAGCCGAGAGCTAAACAAGGAATAATACAAGAAAAGACACGTACACGTATTTCCAAAATACGTAATACGAACCACGGGCATTACAAGGGCGGATGGGGGAGGGAGCAGGGGGGTGTTGGCAGCTGGGGGAGAAGAGCAGGGGGGAGGGGAGGGTTCGGGTTCGGGTTAGGGGTGGGGGTGAGGATGGGGGCTGGGGGGGAGGGGAGGGTTAGGGTTAGGGTTTGGGTTAGGGTCAGGGGTAGTTGGTGGGGGAGGGGAGCAGGGGGGTGAAGGGGGGCTGGAGAGGGGAAGGGGGCTGGTGGGGAAGGGGTTAGGGGTAGGGTTCGGGTTTGGGTTAGGGGTGGTGTATGGGAGGGGGAGGGGGGCTTGGTCAGGGGCACCGATAGTGCCGAAAAATCTGATAATTTAGTAATAATTATTTGTTTTCCGATACCTACTAGCGAGGCAGAAACTATATAACCGTAGATAAAGTTGACTGTCCTCCGACCATCATCCCTCGGCAATGATGAAACGACAACCTATAACTATTTCTTTTAGCAGTAGATGATGTCTCAGTATTACATTATGTGGGCTCATCTTGATTCTGTTATATCCTTCAGATACTAGATTCGATAAGAACATATACTACATCATATGTACAGAACATAGATGATTCACACTAATGTATGCTAGAATAAATTTTGGGTTGTATTCTGAGCCATCCGTTCTCACACTTAAAATAGATTTGAATTAGTATTGTGTGTCAATCTTTATTTTTGTATTTTTGGCGAACCCAAGGATTGGATTCTGTATTTTATATTCTGGATTCTGTATTTTGGCTCCAGCTCCAGCTCTATTTACATTAATCTACGGTACGACATGGTGATTAGGACATAGTCCCTGCAGCCATTCGACTGGCGAGGCAGAAACTATGTAGCCGTAGATAAAGTTGACTATCCTCCGACCCTCATCCCTCAGAAATGATGATACGACAACCTATCACTATATCTTTTAGTAGTAGATGATGTCTTAGTATTACATTATGTGGGTTCATCTTGATTCTGTTATATCCTTCAGATACTAGATTCAATAAGAACATATACTACACCATATGTACAGAATGTAGATGATTCACACTAATATATGCTAGAATGTATTTTGGGTTGTGTTCTGAGCCATCCGTTCTCACACTTAAAACAGATATGAATTATTTACTATGTGTCAATCTTTATTTTTGTATTTTCGGCAAACCCAGGGATTGGATTCTGTATTTTGTATTTTGGATTCTGTATTTTGGCCCCAGCTCTATTTACATTAATCTACGGTATGACATGGTGATCAGGACATACTCCTTACAGCCATTCGACTGGCGAGGCAGAAACTATGTAGCCGTAGATAAAGTTGATTGTCCTTCGACCCTCATCCTTCGACAATGATGATACGACAACCTATCATTATATATTTTAGTAGTAGATGATGTCTTAGTATTATATTATGTGGGTTCATTTTGATTCTGTTATATCCTTCAGATATACTACACCATATGTACAAAACATAGATGATTCACACTAATGTATGATAGAATAAATTTTGGGTTGTGTTCTGAGCCATCCGTTCTCGCACTTAAAACAGATATGAATTAGTACTGTGTGTTAATCTTTATTTTTATATTTTCGGCAAACCCATGGATTGGATTCTGTATTTTGTATTTTGGATTCTGTATTTTGGTACCAGCTCCAGCTCCATTTGCATTAATCTACGGTACGACATGGTGATCAGGACATAGTCCCTGCAGCCATTCGACTGGCGAGGCAGAAACTATATAGCCGTAGATAAAGTTGACTGTCCTCCGACCCTTATCCCTCGACAATGATGATACGACAACCTATCACTATATCTTTTAGTAGTAGACGATGTCTTAGTATTATATTATGTGGGTTCATCTTGATTCTGTTATATCCTTCAGATACTAGATTCGATGAGAACATATACTACACCATATTTACAGAACATAGATGATTCACACTAATGTATGCTAGAATGAATTTTGGGTTGTGTTCTGAGCCATCCGTTCTCACACTTGGCAAAAAATCGAATATAACATTTTTATCTGCTTTCGAAAATGTACTCAAACGAGATGATGGTTTCTTTAGTTAGCTTGCTTATGTTACAATTATATTCTTTGTGAATATCGATCTTACCAGATGGCACCCATGACCCGAGCAACAGCACATCGTTTAAGGAAAATACTGAATATTGAGGTGGCTCCTCCTACTATCAAGGAGAAAGTGGCACCCATGACTCCGCTGCATAACCATCCACTACAAGAAAAATGGCTTTTCTTGACGGTTTATTTATTGACGGTCGTGGAAAACCGTCATTAAAATGGGTAACCTTGACGGTTTTAGACATACGTCAAGGAAACACACGTTTTGTGTTAATTTAGCAAATTTATACCATAATAGTTGACGGTTTTAGTGAAACCGTCAAGAAATACAAATCTATTTATTGACGTTTTGATAATAACCGTCAACTAAAGTCTGTGCGGGAAAATTCCCGCGGCTATTTCAGCTGCCATTATCGTAATTTCTTTTAAAAATATTAATTTGTTGACGGTTTCGCACCAAATAGAGCAGATCTGAAAAAACCCTTCGCACATAAGAAAACCCCCCCTCCACTTCGAAAACCCTCTCTCCCCAGCCGACCTCTTCCTCGAGAAATCTCTCCCTCCGGCCTCTTCCTCGAGAAATCGCTCCCTCCGACCTCTTCCTCCACTTCGAAAAGCCTCCCTCCGCCCTCTTCCTCCATGAGAAATCAACCTCCATCCCTCCGGCCTCTTCCCTCTCCCTCCAAACAGTAAAACCCACTCCTCGGCGACCTTCACGACGTCCAACGCGACGTCCCCTCTCCTCGACGGCCTATACGACGTCCTACGCGACGTCCCCTCTCCTCGGCGGCCTACACGACGTCCCCTCTCCATCGAGAAAACCCTCTCCTCGGCGGCCTACCCAACGTCCTACGCAACGTCCCCTCTCCCTCGAGAAAACCCTCTCTTCGACGGCCTAAACGACGTCCCCGACGTTTTCACCATGCGGCAACTTCGATCTTCACCATGCGGTATAATATCTTTCATTTCTTCTCTCTACAATTCGATTTTTGTGTCAACTTAGGGTTTTTTTGTGTCAGCCAACTTAGGGTTTTTCGATCATCCTAATTTAATCAGTAGGTTCTGCAAATCCAACACGTGATTGACCCACAAACACACTTAGAAATTTAACAAGGTGTTTATGTGGGTTCAATGGGTGTTTTCGATTGATTGGGAGTTGGGTTTTCGAATGGTAACAGATTGGTTTCAGTTCCAGTTTCGAATGGACTAGGGGTTGATGATGTCATCAATCTCAACAGAATGATGCCCTCTTCAAGCCTAGAATTGTGGTACGACATGTATGGTGGTGTGTTTGTGGTGTATATTATTCCTGACCATGAAAATATCTGCTTGGTAGGTAGCTGAATCTTGATTTTTCTACACCATTTTCTTTTTTCTTTTCCTTTTTCTTTTCTCTTTCTTTGGTGTCAATGCTCTCCAAATCCAGATTCAGAACACTGCAGGCAATCCCTTGTGTAGCCAGTACACCTCATACAAATAGGAAGGTGCATGAGTTATTGGCCATAAAAAATTGTCTTTGGTTGTAGTCTATGTTGCACGGATGCGGATACGACACAACACAGCGAAACGGACACGACACCTATTTTGGTGTGTCCTAGTGTATTTTGGAGTGTCTGAGAAGAGTCCGATACATGACCGACAGGACACGGCCACACTTTTAGAGTGAACGTGCTTCCTTTGTTGTAAGGAATCCGGATCAAGTTCAAATCTTCTTCTTCATATAAACAATTAAATAAGAGTAGAAGGTATGAAAATCCTCGTAAGGTTCTCAATGATATTTCCTCACACCTCCCATGGAATTTGTAGACTCCACAAACGGCAAATCACTTCCGTGTCCCACTTATTATCCTAAATCTGCATGAATTGCGCACGACAGTGCTTATTTAATATGGACACAAAGTGCCACTTCTACATCTGGATTCTGAAAAATCCTAACAGTGTATAAAAATAAGTCTTCGGAGCAATTAAAAATTGATTGTATATCATATAGGTTATAAAGTGAAAATATAGGTTAATATCAAGATTCCATTGTAGTTCTGTTGGTTAGGATACTCGCCTCTCACCAGAGAGACCAGGGTTCAAGTTCCGGCAGCGGAATATTTACATTAACCCTTCTTTTCATTTATTTCCTGCCCTATAAAATGCAAACACCTAGCCCACTTTTCCAATTTGATCGATAAATTTCATTTGGATAGACCACCTACAAAAGCTATATCATCATTCATCATGTACACGTGAAATCATTTGCCCGTGTCCCATAATATATTTTCGTATCTCACATGTGCAGTTGAGGACAAGATTAAGGGAAAAATCATGTGAAGTTGGAGACAACGCCAATTGAGGACAAGATGAGAAAAAAAATGTTTTAGCTGGTTTGGAAAAGTGCAATACAAGCCAATAGGTACACTAGTAAGGAGGAGCGATAAGATGGTAGTTATATAACCACCAGGACTAGAGGTCCTATTATATTCCTTCCAGTTTTTAACAAGGTTTACATGTTATTTTGTTAGTTGATGATAAACTGAAATGTTAAATTTATATTACTGGTGATAGGCTAGGACTGAATGCTCTAAATGAACTTATGACTGAGAACTTTATTAACTGATTCACTGAATGCTCTAAATGAACAAACTAATTTTCCTTTGTATGAAACCATATGTTATGATATGACTGAGTTTGTTTTCCTATAAAGCTGAGTTTTAACTTTGTTGATGACCTGAGATTTGAATATATAACTGAACAGTGTTGGCTGAGTTTCCTGTTTTGAATTTGTTCACACATTAAATTCTTTATTCGTATTTTAACTTTCCCATTATATTGTTAGTTTATAAATTTGGGAGAATATAGCTTATTATAGATTTGAATATGTAATATATGTGACTAATGTTATCTATATATCTGGAAACTAAACATGCAACTTGCAGTGGATAGTACATGTATGCGGTCGTCAGTGACTAATGTTATCTATATATAATGATCCTTATGTAAATATGTCTATAAAAAAAAGGTACAGAAGCATGGACTGTTGATGGCCGATGTAATTATTATAAGCGCTTTAAATCAGTATATGTTCTAGTTTCCTTTTTAACTTTCCATGAATACCAGAAGTAACCTGTCTGTTTATTGTCAATCTGCCTGGTAATGTTCTTCAAAAAATCCGCGATGAATTGTATCATTTCATTGCGCTGGCAGTGATAGTTGTTTATTTCATTATTCATGCCGATTTATTTCTCATCTAGATTGGAAATATCTTTGATATCTTAGCTCATTTTTAATCTTTGTAGTAAATCTGATGGCATGGCGGAAATGATCATTCACTTACTAAAAATGATCGATATATTGCGTTTATCTGTTGTCTCTGTAGCTTCTTAAACTAACCTTTATATTTCGGTGGCCGTCTCGTTTTACGTTTTCTTTGATGTCACTGTTTGGTGTATTTCACAGTTACATTGTTAAGAACGTTACTGAACTCACATTATATGATGTTTCTGAATGTCTATGGTTGTGGTTGATGCTTGCAGTCTTCTAAACCTTCTTGAAGTCTTCTAAACCTTCTTGATTCTCACATCTTGTCCTTTGTAAGTTCGTCGGTATCACTTCATGATAAACATAATATATTCTTTGTGGCCATTTTTAGTTAACTGCACTTGGCAGTCAAGTTTTGTAGCCACATTTGTGTAATATATGTGACTATATATAGACCAGTTAGCTATCTTAATTTACTGAAGAAGAAGAATAGTTGTAGCCGGGAGCATCATGATGATTACGAATTTTGCAGTGTTTATGTTCTTTTGCAGTGTTTACACTGTTACTAAGGGTCTTGGATCTCATTGTTTACAGTATTTATGTTATTTTTAAGTTATCAATCAAATAACTTCATATCAAAGCCTTGGTTACTTTATCAAATAGTGAGTCCAGTTATACTCCTTATAGACACTCATCCTTCTCACTCACATTCTTATTGCAGGAAAGGAAGAACAACAGAGCTTGAGGACGAGATTACGGTCATCGAATGCTGAAGCCCAGGTAGACTTTTACAATATTTTATATTGCATTTGTTCCTTGTATCCTCTATTTTACTCCAAAACTTTTGTAGTTGCACTTTGCATATTGCTAAGTAGACTATTTTTCTTGCCATACAACCCGAGGTGATACATTTCTTACTTATTTTCTTTTATAACATTCTGGAACATATAACTTGCTGGAATGTATATTCATATTTCATTCTTTCCCCATTTTCAAGAAATCATGAATGTATATTCAAATAAGAGTATAGGATACTCTTTGAGATGATGGGTTCCTGTTGGAAACCAAATAAGAGTATAGGATACTCTTTGAGATGTTGGGTTCCCTGTTGAAACCCAGTTTCAGTTTCCAGTTTCCATATTGGGCTAGTCTCAGTTTCAGTTTATGTTTCAGTTTTCCTTTTTTTTTTCCAATTTGTACCATGCATATGTAACTCAAATCAGTCCTCCCTCACTTAAAAACCACACGACCAATAATCAACCACTTCACAGTCACAAACAAAGTCGACTATTTCTCTTGACATGCTTTGTCGCTTTGAACTTGTGTTATTTAGCAATTGTTTGGTTGTATACTCAATAACTTGTATATATCTTGGTGTTATATGGTGTTACAGTGATCATTGGGTTTTGGTAGTCATTGATCTTTTACTAATGAGAGCATACTATTTGGATTCTTTGGGAAGTTGCATCTGTGATGATCTTAAGCACATTGTAACAAGGTATGCATGAATATATCTGTCCCAATACTTCGCACAACTATAGTCAATGTTAGATGTTTTAATAATGACAAATAATATTTTCCACTTTAATTTGCATAGCGGGCTTCGTATGTTTCATGCTCAATGTGGTAACCAAGTGAAAAAATTTAAATTGAACTGGATTGCAATTCAGGTACAATATATTTCTCTCAATATATTTCTCGTTAATATATATATAAATCAAAAATGAACAAGTGTGTAAGATCTTTGCTTTTCTATGCATAGGTACCGAATCAAACCGGCTCCATCGAATGTGGTTACTACGTTATGAGATATATGAAAGAGATCTCATATGATCGAAGCTTGCTTAATCCCAAGGTGATGTTCTTCTTAATCAACATGTATGTTTATAATATATTTATATATTATCACTTATGTTTCATTTTTTCTTCCTATTTTTAAACAGTATAATGAAAAGTGTGTATACACATTTGATGAAATCAATGAAGTGCGTACGGAGTGGATGGATCATGTTTCGCAGTTCTTAATCTAAGCAATCAGTTGAGGTAATTTTTGGACTTTATCTACTTCATGGACAAGATTTTGAGCATCTCTTAAGAGAGGGGAAATGGTGGACTGTTTTAAGAATATGATTAGAGTGGACTGTTATATGCATTTGGTGTGTGTGTGTGTATGTCTGTGTTCCTTACTCCACAGTGAATGTGAAATGAGTTTATGGTATTTGTGAGTGTGGAGATGAGTTCATGTCCATTAGGAAACAACATTTATATAAGGACTGCTATATATAAGTACGTTTGTGTGATATAGGGCTATAGCTCAATCTTATACCAATTATACTTGACATTATATCAGTTGTGTAGAGGAAGGGGTTGGAGTTTAGTGTATCAGTATATGTAATAAAGAGGGGGCTCGGATAATGGAGCATAGCTGTAGCAGTTAACAATTGGGACTGTTGTTATCAGTTGGGGACTGCTCCCTACTTTCTGTTAGAATAACAGTTAACCTTGGAGTGCAGGCAGGTCAATGGATGGGGTTTATGCCCCTGCAGGCAGGGGGGAACTGCCAGTTGCAGTAAGGAGCAGGCCTTGATGGGTCTGCAGTAGGAGGGCAGTACCTTGACCAATATTGCAGCAGAGTGAGCTTCAGTGGCAGGGGCTTGACCCCCTTAGTCTGAGCTTAGGAAGTGATGTACGGCATGTGTGAGTGAGTGTATGGGAAGAAGTAGTGTCTCGAGTGTTTGTAGTAGAGGGTTGGCTAGTGTCAGGAGTGTCATGTGTTTCTCTGTGTGTTAATAGAGAGTGAGTATCATGGTTTAAAGTATCGGCCGATACCGATCCGATACGGCCGATACCGATACGGTTTGGCATGTCCCGATCCGATACCGACCGATACCCGATACTGGCCGATACCGACAATGAGGGTCTCTTTTCCGGACAATTCGGCAAAGAAAAATTAAACGAAAAAGACAAATCAACAAGGGTTTAAAGCATAATAAGGTTGTAAAAGCATGTAAAAGAAGAAAATCAATCTATTGTATGTAAGCCAATCGGTAAGGTGACTAATATTTTATTTAGTTTCAAAACTACTAAGAAATAACACTGAAAATACTTAAAATTATGCCTAAATGTATAAAATATATGTTTTTAAATGTAAATAATTTATTAATAATTGTCTGTTTTCTGATACCAAAAAATCCGATACTCCGATCCGATACAGCCGATACTACCGATATTGCCGATACCAATACTCATAGGAATAGTCCGATACCGATACTGTGAACCTTGGTTGGTATAGCCCTGTGGCATGACAAGTAATGGGGTTTTAATAGCAAGAGTCTTTGATTTGTTGAATATAACTGGGTTTATTTGGTATGCTTGAAACCTGAGTTCACATGTTAACTGAGAAATGGAGTCTTTGATTTGTTGAATATAACTGGGTTCTTAATGAATGTCTAAAACCTGAGATTGGTGTTGGGATTGCTTAATATGTTAAGAGTGCTAAACTGAGTGCTTAACTGAACCATTTCTGAGTTTTAATGTTCATTAAATTTGCTTGATTGCTAAATGTAAATTGATATGGTAACATGCAACCATGCCTGAGACTCATATGTATACTTGGGTTTTCTGATGTAGAGTTCTGATACTCACATGTTTTTCTTGATTTCAAAAACTAACATGATACTTTTGCTTGATTTCTGTTACCTATGTATATTAGTTGTGCTTTTCCAGAATTGGGAGTTTTATACATTGCATTTGTTTGTGATATCATAGGTTTCTAATGGACTGAGTATTGACAGATATGACCCCAACCTGAGAATGGGTTCCATTTTATAAATCTGAGATTGTATCCTATGTTAACTAGTATATGGGGGTATTATGAACTGCAAATCTGGGAATATGGGTTTAGTCTGGGTTTGAAATTGCTAAATAATTTGAGTTTTCAGTAAGAACTGAATGTTATAACTCAACTGGGTTTAACCTTAGTTGTTTTCTATGCTGTGATATCTGAGATGGTTGGGGGTTGTTGTTGATGTTAATTGGAAATTGAATGTTAAACTGAACTGTCTCTCTATTTCTGTATTTTTTTCCCCAACTGATTTCCTGCACATTTAAACTACTGCAACATTTGAGTCCTCCCTAGATTGTTCTGTCCATTCAAAATTTGATTGAATTTCAGTTGTGTTGCTGACTTATAATGTTATGTTCACCTTGTTTGCAGATTAACCTAAAGGAAATACTGCTCTGGGTTCAGATATATTTTGGTTAATCTACTCCTGTAAATATGTTTTGGATATGTATATATGGTGTACGAACGTGTTTGTGGTTGGACGTTTGGATGTACTTGTTGGATGTACTTGTTGCATGCTGCTCTGGGTTCAGAGATATTTTGGTTAATTTACTCCTATAAATGTTTAGGATATTTATGGTGTACGAACGTGTTTGTGGTTGGATGTACTTGTTGGATGTTTGGATGTACGAACAACGTATTTTTAATATAAAAATTGTGTATTATAGTTGTGTGATGCTTGTGATATTATATATTGATTCTGGAATTGGATTCTGTGTAATTATGTGTATTTGGTAATTGGATTTCTGGAATATATTATGTTTATCTTGACGGTTGTAAAACGGCAAATTTTTTTATTCCTTGACGGTTTTTAACTTGACGGTTGCAAAAACGTCAAAAAATAATTCATTTCGTGACGGTTTGCAAACACCAAAAAACAATTTCTTGACGGTTTTTCCCCGTCAAGAAAGACTTTTCTTGACGGTTATTAGCCGTCATCTAGGCCCCCGTCAAGAAAAGTCGACACTTTTTTTGACGGTTTTTTGTTTGTTTTATTGACGGTTTAAAACCGTCAAGATAACGCATGTTTCTTGACGGTTTAAAACCGTCAAGGATACAAACAAAAAACCGTCAAGAAAAGTGTCGACTTTTCTTGACGGGGGCCTAGATGACGGATCCAAAACCGTCAAGAAAAGTCTTTCTTGACGGGGAAAAACCGTCAAGAAAAGCCATTTTTCTTGTAGTGCATCCATCGTCCTACCAGCCTGCTTGAGGCTGATAAATCTCTGCTGAAGCTCATACCGAGCTACCACGCCAAATTACTTGGCCTTGAATCTGGTACTGAAGCTATCCCAAGGAACAGGACGCCTCATTCCAACCTCTTCTGATGCCCACCAGTCGCGGACAAGATCCTGAAGCAATAATCTGACTTGGTCAACCTTCTCTTCTGCTGGAACCTTTGTAGCGGTCAATATGGCCTCAATGTCCTGAAGCTGAGCATCCGCTGTAATGGCGTCCTCTGTGCCGTCAAAATATCTCGAGTTGAGCCGACAAAACCTCCCCGATGCCCCCGAATCATTTCTGACACTTCTCTCAAGGGCTAATTGTAACCCCTGATTCAATAGCACATTCAGTTCCTGCTGTTGGGTGTGCTGTTGCTGTTGGGCTGCTTTCTGGTTTTGTTGGGTCTCCAATAACCCTCTGATAATCTACAATAGTGCCGACACATCTAATGCTACTAGTACTACCGGTATCACTGGAGGTACGGGATCCTCTGGCCTCTGTAGCTCAACTGGCTCATGCTCGGTAACGTTCTCGATGTGAATCTATCCAGGTAGAGGTGCTACCCCTTGCTGATCTCTAAGTGGTCCCTGATCTACTGGATTCTCTTCCATACCGGCTCCTCCAATAGTCGAGAATGATATGACCCTAAAGAAAACAATACAAGGTATCAAAAGACAGGACGGGAAGGAATCAAGGATGATAATCATGTTAGCAATCAAGGTGAGAGAAAGAAAAGACAAATCAGGAGATCAAAAGGGACATAGTTTGATTGAGACTCCTATAATCGCAACACCCCACAAGTCTGTAAAACAGACCTGCATGGACCACCAATAAAACCATGTCACGCTCCAGTACCGGAATACTGAGACGGACTAGGCTAGCTACTCCATATGAGGTATATAAACGTCATACGGCGATCGTGGCTGTCAAGAGACAAGGGGATGCATGCTACAATTAAGTCTCCTATGGTCTCACAGAGCATCTATGTCTCAATCAATCAAAATAAGAAGCAGTAAATAATGATTATATAAGACAAAGCAGTAAGGCGTCCCCGACGCTTCATCCAAATGATTCATGAGTCTAGCTAAACAAAATGATGAGCTAGTTCCGAGAGTCAATAGTACATAACTATAGTCAGCTGCAGTCTGATTTAATTATAATTATGTAAAGGAAACTAATGTCCAGAACTGCCGGCTAAACAAGTGTCGGTGGCTAAACGCCAAAGTACAAAATAGAAGATATCAGAGCGGTGAAGAAGAAACCCACTCATGGTCCCTGGCGCCCATACTCCTGGTGTGCACCATTGTTCAGGTGGAAGGCTGGATCCTTTAGAGCTACTACGAGATCTGGCAAAACAAAACCAACGGGGTCAGGCCCCGAATAGCAAGTACCACAAGGGAGCACAAAAGAGTGAGATAAATCCAATGAGTTAAATAAGACCTGATTTACGAGTTATAGGCTTATACTATATCATCGAGACAATACGACACCCTTACAACCAAACAAGGACAAACGGTGCCAATATCGTGTCGAGATAAGATATATCCTATAGCCATGGGCAGGTAAAAGGGCTTCTAATCGCGACTTCGGTCCATAGCCAATCGCAGCACAATAGCCCAACCCAACAACCAAACAAGGATATGGGTTGGACCATGTACCATGATAGTCCATGTTCCTCAGTTGCTAACAGAAGAAAATATATCATAAAATAAGTCAACTTACAAGCGGCCAATCAATCCTTCGGCTTTCTATGATTTGCCTGGGTTATCCCAGTAATACATATATAGGAATCCTCAGATCGTGTCAACCCAGCAGGGCTAGCCAAACCATATAATATACATACACACATAGCACTTTGATTATGCACCGGTCCCCCGTAAGGACACCGTGCTAAAATATATAACACATAGCACGTAGGAGTCAGATATAGTCATCCACTATTGGCGGATGAAACTGTATCTGTTGCGGCCAACCCGACACGTTAGGACAGGACCTGGGGTGGCCAGTATGGCACGATCTCGGGATTCTTTCCACCCAATGCATCTACCAATTTGAGTTTCTTAGATTAACCCTATCTTGATATGGAATTACATGTCGTGGTCACATGGTCATCCTCATATATGTCGTACCATAGTACGCATACCCTAAGTATGAATCCACATCGGCCCGATCTAGATTCATGCTTAGTGTAATGCTTCAAACAACAATCAACATACCACGACACTATTACTGACCAATTACCATAACTGTACTGGAAGGTACACATATATTGACATATAACACGAACGATCACTTGGCATGTAGAGTCATACCTCAGTACACTCATTAAATGGCACCGCAGTACATACTAATATCACTACCAAAATACATAGATTTACCGACGGCCATATCCGTCGGTAGTCCGTCGCCAAAAATAAATACCGACGGATTACCGACGGATATTTTGGTAAAACAGCCGTCGGGAATAACCTCGTCGCTAAAACATATCCGTCGCTACTTCCGTCGCTCAGCGACGACTTAGCGACGGAATACCGTCGGCGCATTTAAATATATCTAGCGACGGATTACCGACTAGCTTTCGTCGAAACATGTATCAGGATATAGGGTTAGCGACGGAAACCTCCGTCGCTAAAGAGTCGGCAAAACCGTATCAGTGATTTTCTGATACGCAATATCCGTCGCTAGTCCGTCGGGACTTTGTCGCCAGTCCGCCGTAAGTTAGTCGCCAATCCGTCGCTAACTGCAAAATTTATTGATATCAAACGGAACCAGGTCGACGGATATTCCGTCGCTAAACCGTCGCTCAATGTAAAATTCTCCAGTTAGCGACGGTTTTTACGTCGCCAATCCGTCGCTAACCTCAGTTTCTCCAGTTAGCGACGGGCTATCCGTCGCTGAGGGGTCGCCTGTCCGTCGCTAACTTCTAATTTTTGAAAAAAAATACTGCAAACAGACTCTTTCCTGTTTATACAACACATCCAACACAATATCAAACATGCCAAATATCCATATACAACACCATATATCCATATCCAACACGAATATCCAACGTAGCCAATATCGAACACCATATATCCATATGCAAAATATCCATATCCGACACCAATATCCAACGTATCCAATATCCAACAAAATATTACCAACATAATACATCCAATATCCAACATTAAATTATCCAAACATAAAAAAAATATCCGATCATACAATGTATCCAAATATCTACAAAACCAACAACATAAACAAAATCAAACCCCGTCCGTCGGATCGTCTCGTGCTCGTGCCACCGCATCCGCTTTGCGTATGTACTCCTCCACCGTGTGTGCCGGCACTTGGGACAAGACATGGTCTGGGAGCGCGCGTAGCTGCTGTGGCGACGACATGTCAAGGAACGTCAAGATGGTGTTATCCGATACGATGCGGGCGTCCGCAGAGCGGTTAAACGAAAGCCGTCTGGGAAAGAAGGACCAGGTCGATCCGAAGCACCGGCAGCAGCTGTAGACGGACCGGGAGCAGACGGACCGGGAGCAGACGGATAGCGCCCCAACACTATCGCCCGCAAATCTAACACCGCGGAGGTCAGAGTCGCAAGCTGTGCCCTCACATCGTCAACCGGGGGCGCTGGGGGAGGCGGAGGCGGTGGATATCTCGGGGACGGCTGCAACGAGGGCGCCATAGAACCTAAGCCGTAGACGCGCCCTTTCCTAACGCCGCCGACGGATTCTACGAACACGTCGTCGTAGCGAGCGGCCATAGAAGAGTGCGTCTGGGTGGACGTCGTTTCGCCGACATTCTCGGAAGGGGGCTCGATCTCAAGCCGACTAAGTGCCTCACGATACGCAGCCTATCCAATGAATGTGTTTGTACTATAAGTTATCCTAAGTTATAATATAAATCCTATGTTTCCCTAAGTTATAGTCTGAATTCTAAGTTTATCTAATTAACTTAACAATAATTATATTTCTAACATAAATCCCATAAATGTAAGTCCTTACATCAGTCTCCTCGGCCCTCGCGTCGACGAAGCTCCCGTCCTTCCGCCTCTTGTGCGTATGCACGAATACATCGTGAGCGGTGACCGTCTCCGCCTCTTTCCCCTGCTTCACCGCCCGTCGGACCTGCATACGTAGAATTTAATTAACTTCGTATATTAACAGTATGAAATTAAATAATAGAATGAATTTGAATTTGCGCTATCTCACCAAATCTGCACGCGTCGATGCGTGGGGCCTTGATCCCCCCGTATGCAGACCCGCGCCCTGTCGATTAGCCTTAGCTTTCTCCGATTTCAGCTTGAACTGCGGAGTATCCATCTTCTCCAACATCTGCTCATAGTACTTCGCCCGGATCCAGTCCTTTCTCGTATGCGCCGTACGAAGGTCGTATACCGCATCCCGTATCTTCTTCCCGACGGCAGCTTTGTAGGTCCTGCGGATCGCCTCCTCGCGATGGGGGGGCCACCAGAACGTCCTCTGACATACAAATTCAAATATCACGTAATAAAAAATTTAATGATTTAAAGAATAATTAATAATTCACCAACGGATTTATACCCTCATCTCGTCGAGCCAGACGTACTTCATGTCCTGAGGCACCTCAGAAAAATTGATGTAGGGGCCATGGTAGTTATCCCGGATAATGTGCCCTAGAATCCGGGCAGCATCCCACGGGAAAAACCTATAAAGAAGCAACGACTGGATTATTAACTTGAATAAATGAAACAAATTTAATAAATTAACTTAAATTTACTTACGATTCACCAGCGGGCCATAGCTCTCGTCGGAACTCGCCCACCAGCCTCTCTGGTGGCGTCGGGGGATCCGCGGGTCCGCGAATGTACTCTCCGGTATCAGGTTGAAACTGAATCCCGGGGTACTCCGAGGCCCACCCTGCAGTAACTGCTGGGCCCCCTGCTGTATCTGCTGCTGCATCCGCTGGTACATCCGGTGGCGGAACGGATCCGCTAGCGGATGGAGTCACAGGCCTCGACGACGATGTCGGTGGCACCGAGGAAGAATGACGGCGGAAAGAGCCTGTGATCGGGCTCTCCAAGTCGGGCTCGGAGGTCACATCCGGGGAATGCGGCTGGCGACCACGACCGCTACCACCACGCCCATGCCCACGCCCACGACCACCACCACCACCGCCGCCGCCGCCGCCACCGCCACGACCACGGCCAGCACCACCAGTACGGGTGCTCGCAACCATGCCCTGTAAATAGAACACATAAACAAAATACCGACAACATAGATTTATAAATGAATATAAACCTAAACATATCCATACCAGCAGCAGGGCGATGAGTGCCGCCCAGACGAGTAGGCCTAGGAGTGCCATCTGCAAAAAGAAACTCATATAATAATACGCAAATATCCCAAACTGAAATAAATATTACAATCAGAAGTGAAGTACGAATAAAAGCTAGATACACAAAATCTGATAAAATCATGCACCAATACAACAAAGTACAATTCTTGTAACTTTTGATAAAAGGGCATCTTATGTTCCACTAGACTTGTAATTGTAAATCCAAATGTAATAGGGTAATTTAGGATTCGAGACTAGATATTGGGTGCTTCAAGATACAACTAAAATATAGCGATATTTAATCATCGTCATCGTCCTCTTCCTCGGCCTCGGCCTCATCATCATCATCATCCTCATCGTCGAATTCATCTGTATCCTCATCCTCATCCTCATAAAGTTCTTCTTCTTCTTCTTCTTCTTCTTCAGTCTCAATACTTGGGACAAGACGCCTCTTTCTCCCCTGGTTGACATCTAAGTCTTGTATATCAACCTCTTCCTCCCCTCTATTTTCATCAGCAAGAGGTATATCAACCTCTAATTCAACATCCATGTCACAAGACTGTTGTCCCAAATATTGGGGCTTTTCGATCTGGTCCTCTTGGTATGCTGGGTCTCCAACGTTGAATGTATTTCTAGATTTAATCTTGCATACTGCCCACCAGTCAAAGCGATCTCTACGACACCTTGGGTAGCTTGTATAGTAGACTTGAACAGCCTGACTTGCTATCGCAAACGTGTCGGACCCTCTATACCTCCTGCGATGATTTATATCGACGAATCCAAATTGTTTATCGATTCTCCAACCGATATTTGGTGTCGTATCGAACCACTCACATTTGAACATAACAATATGCATATCAAATGGGGCAGTATATTGTAATTCTACAATATCCCGAAGCACTCCATAATAGTCAAAGTCCGGCTCGTCGTCATAGATTGTGCCTCTTATGCAAACACCAGAATGCTTCGTACTGAAGTCGTCATTGAGAAATTCTACATTTATAGGATGTTGAGTTGTCTTAAACTTGAAGCCATTAACGACATAGCCGGGCCAAGTCTTTGCATGCTTCTTCGATCCCAATGACAAATAACGGATGCTCTCATTTGTGAGTGTACTTGGTTCAGCTAATAAAACCTGTAAACTTTAAATATATTAGTGGCATATATATATTTAAATGGTAGCCGCATAACATATTATCTCAGTTACTTACGTAATCTCGAAACCATGACGAAAAGGTAAAATCAACCTCTCTTTGAAGTCCCTCATCGGTAATATCGGGTGTCCTTATTTTGACTTCATCTCTAAATACACTGTTAGAGAGAATAAAAATTAGTGTAGTCACTTACCTCACCAAATCGTCACTTACACCAATTCTGCTCTCGTGTTGTCGTTTGTACATCCATGTACGATCAACAAAGTAACGATTCATGCTCGATTTGATGTGAATATCTGTATCGTAAGACAAACTAAACATAAGAATTAATAGCCCGATACCGATACTCATATCGTAAGAAAAACTAAACTTGTGGATAACACGCTAGGCCTACGACGAGGCTACTTAGTATCACAATCTAACATAATTAGTATATAATCATGTAACTGATGGATCCGCTAGCTAGTAAGCCGGATGTACTTAATATCAGAGAGTATCAGATTAGTATCAGTATATAGGTTAGGTAGACCGTATCAAACGCATATCGGAATAGTAGGCCGAATAGGAGGCCGAGATAGTCGAGAAGAAGGGAAGAAAGGAGGAGCAGATGTGTCCAGAGCCATGGTGGAGGAGGAGAAGTAACATGAGAGCAGTTTCTGCCGTAACATCTCCTGGCTCTGCTGGCAACTGAAGTCCAGATGCTACAAAGGACGATCCTTCGCTGAAATCGACTACAACACCCATCAGTTCAAGTTCATTCCTATATGAGTAGATTCCAATGCCATAGAAGCCATCAGTTTGTTGACCTTCCTCTATGGCATTGGAATATACTCATATAGGAATGAACTTGAACTGATGGGTGTTGTAGTCGATTTCAGCGAAGGATCGTCCTTTGTAGCATCTGGACTTCAGTTGCCAGCAGAGCCAGGAGATGTTATGGCGAAAACTGCTCTCATGTTACTTCTCCTCCTCCACCATGGCTCTGAACCCATCTGCTTCTCCCTTCTTCCCTTCTTCACATTCGACTATCTCGGCCTCCTATTCGGCCTACTATTCTGATACCGATACTTTGAACCTTGATCTTAACCCAAACCTATATACTGATCGATACTAATCCGCTACGCCCGATACTAAGTATATACGGTCGATACTGATAGCGATAGTCCGATACCGATAGCGATAGTTCGATACCGATAGCGATAGTCCGATACAGATACACATGGACCTACATATCTATATATCACTAGTAGCCATACTCCTCTACATACTACTCTACACTAGGATCTAGTAACCATATACTACTCTACACACTAGCTACGTAGTCATACTCTAAAATAAGGTAAACTAATTATGCCTATATATAGATATATATATAGGCATAATTAGTTTACCTTATATATATAAGGTAAACTAATTAAGCATCTTAAAATTATGCCTATATATATATATATATATATATATATATATATATATATATATATATATATATATGTCTGTGTGTGTGTATCCGTGTGTCTGTGTCCGTGTGTGTCCGTGTGTGTGTGTGTGTGTCTGTGTGTCTGTGTGTGTCTGTGTGTCCGTGTGTCCGTGTGTGTGTGTGTGTGTCTGTGTGTGTCCGGCCAGCCCCCCTCCACACATACCCCCCCCCGCACCCCGCGGCCAGCCCCCGCCCCCATCGTACCCCCCCAACGCTGCCCGCCCCCTCGATCCTACCGCCCCCTCCACACCCCCCGCCCCCCGCGCACGGCCAGCCCCCCTCCGCAACCCCTCGCACCCCGCGGCCAGCCCCCGCGCGCCCCCATCCCTCCAACGCTTCCCGCCCCCTCCCACCGCCCCCTCCACACCTCCCGCCACCGCCGCCCCCCGCAGTCGACGCCGCCCCCGCAGCTCCCGACGCCCCCGGCCCGCTGCACCCACGACCACCGCGCGCGCGCGCGCGAGAGAGAGAGCGAGAAAGAGAGAGAGAGAGAGAGATAGAGAGAGGGGGAGAGGGAGAGGGGATTACCTTTGGGAGAGAGAGAGGAGAGAGGGTCGCCGATCACCGCCGCGGGAGAGAGAGGAGAGGGGGTCGCCGATCGATCACCGCGGGAGAGAGAGAGAGAGACAGGAGAGAGAGTGAAATTTGGGGGGAATGAAAAAGTTCTCCCCGTCGTTTCAATTTAAGTCTGGAACGTAAATTTAGCGACGGAGTAGCGACGGATTATTCCGTCGCTAATGCGTCAGTAAATCTCGCGCGAGTAGCGACGGATTATTCCGTCGCTAAGTCGTCAGTAAATCTCGCGCCAATATTTTAGGCTTTTGTCGCCAAAATATGCGACGTTTTAGCGACGGATATAAAACCGTCGCTACTTGGCCGACTACCTATCGACGGCATAGCGACGGATATGGACATAAAAAAATAAAAAAAATTGTCCACTGCTTTCCGTCGGTATTCCGTCACAAATTCGTCGGTGATCCGATGGTGATAGCGACAGAAAATTTCCGTCGCTAATTTGCCGTCGCTAAAGTACCGTAATTTGGTAGTGTATTGTATCTCAATACACACTTAGAACATGTACCAGCACGTATACAGATAATCAGGTCAGGAACATGGTCAAGTCAGGAAGTCACTCGGACTCCTCGTGACATAAAAGTCACATATGAATTCTGGTTAAAGTGAGACATGAGGGCCCTTGAAGCCAATACAAAGATCTACAACTTTCATATTGGGAGTTAAAAGAAATTCTAGCCATAAATCAGTCAAATAGGACATAAAACAGCCAAAAACAGCCAAAATAGGCACTATACGGCACTATTCAAGCCATGTGGTACTATTCATCCTGCGGTACTATTCATCTCATGCGGCTACGGCACTATTCATCTCATACGGCTGTGGTACTATTCATTCCTGTGGTACAATTCATCTCATACGACTACGGCACTATTCATTCCAGTGGCTGTGGTACTATTCATGCTCATGCGGCTGTGACACTATTCATGCGACTGCGGTACTATTCATCTTATGCGGCTGTGGCACTATTCATTCCTGCGGTACTATTCATGCTCATGCGGCTGCGGTACTATTCATACGGCTGTGGTACTATTCATGCTCATACGGCTGCGGCACTATTTATTCCTGCGGCTGCGGTACTATTCATGCTCATGCGGCTGCGGCACTATTCATGCGGCTGTGGTACTATTCATGCTCATGCGGCTGCGGTACTATTCATGCGGCTGTGGTACTATTCATGCTCATGCAGCTGCGGTACAATTCATTCCTGCGGCTGTAACACCCACTTTTCTAAATAAGGGTAATTTTGAACTTTTATAATTTTGATTAATCGATAATAAGATTTAACTCATGTTGTGATTTTTGGTAATTTTTTAATCAATTTAAAACTATTTAAAATGTTGAATTATGATTTTGATGGTTAACTAGTTAATCTCTAGTTTTTCTAAGCTTAGAGACTAACCATGGGGACCTAACCATGTGATTAGAATGACTATTTACAACTTTTTAGGCTAAGGATATTTTAGTCATTTTGTGACTTTTGAATTATTTAGGATTTTGATTAATTGGTAAATTTTAGATTATTTTAATAATATTTAAATTCATGTATTATGGTTTTGGTCATTTTTCATATTTTAATATTTTGGGAAAATTTTATATTTTTAATATTGTTTTTATTGGATTTGTTTCGTCGGATTTGAGTTTCGTCTCGTTTCGACTTGTATTGTGACCCTGGTAGCTTGAACTCTACATGGAACCCAATATTAAGTTAAGCATGGCTCACAAGAGCCAACATTAAGTTAGTTAATTAAACTAATTTTTATCATGTTAGAATAGTTAAGTTAGACTCAAAACTAGATCATTTTGACCCCAAACTTGAACCTAGTCTAGACTTAACCATATGAGACTAGAGAGGGACAATTAGGACATTTCCCATTAGCCCTAATGGACTTTTTATGGCAGCCACATTTAGGAGAGAATGATTCATTTCATTCATTACAATCTTGCCTCTTTTATTTTCCTTTTGTTCTTCCCCAATTTTAGAGAGCTTTCCCATTGATTTGATCTCCAAATCAAATAATTCTTTCACCAAACCTTTCCTCAATCATTCTCATTCTCCAAAGAAAGGGTGCTACCAAGGATTGGAAGAGGAGTGCAAGGAGGAGTGTCCACTTTGAGGGATCTTCGTATCGGAGCCGTGTCCTAAAGGATTTTATTGGGATTCCACTCCCAATAGGTAAATCCCATCCTTTAAATCAATTTCCTTTGCATATAAATTAGTTTTGAATCCGTAGGATCCATCCTCATGTATGTGTCCCATTTAGATTCAAATTTGAGGCCATTTGGATCTCTTTTGAGGATTTTAGATATGTGTCTTGTGTCCTACTTGATAGATCCCAAATTAGGACATCCCATGTGTATGTATGTATGATAATAGTTTAAATAGATATTTAAATTCAGTTTTATAATGGTTAGAGAGTGGATTGATCTTTGTTAGGATGGTTAGAATGAGTTTTATTTGGATACCTATGTTTGTATGCAAGTATCTTGGCCTATATGTGTTCTTTTGTCAAATCTGTCATAATTTTCATCCATGTTTTTATTAACCAAAGCAACTAAGAAATGTCATAACTTTTAGCTTAGAATTCTAATTTATCTCCTTTTTTTTAAAAGAACTGTATGGAAGTTAGCTTTCCAAATATATATTTTAATAAGCCAAATTCTTTATGTAACTTTCTGCAGAATTATTTGAGTGTCAGCTGTACGAAAGACGAACGTGTTTTAGTATTTTTGCGATTCCGGGAGCTTCCGGACACGAAAATACGATCCGTTTAAAGTTTCGGAAAGCTAACACAAAGGGCTATGACATAATTTAATCCTAAAATTTAGTGAATGCACAATTGGTACAGTATTGATTTTAAGTAGAACAGTGACTATATGATATATGCATTTTGTGTAACCTATGAGCCTATGTAGTATGGATATTAAATGAATATAGAGTATGTAATGCATGATATGTTAGATGATATATATATATATATATATATATATATATATATATATATATATATATATATATATATATTCACTTTACATTCATGTATATATATGGTTGAATGCAAGCATGTAGGAATGCAATTAATATAATGCATATAAGCAATGCATGAATGAAAGAATGATATACAATGTATGCATAAAAGTATATAATGAATGCTAGATATGAATACAAGATATATATGTAATGATAGATATGAATGCATAATGTATAAATATTGTAATACAATATATAATGATAACATGTATGATAATGTAGAGTATATGATGCAAGCATGAATGAACGAAGGAAATACATGTATATAGGTAATATAGAATGTAATATATGAATGCAAGCATGCAAGATAATGTAATATATGAAAGGAATGAATGATAATATATAACATGATATATAAGGTAATGCAAGGTATAAAATATATGATGTGTGCATGTTTGTATGTCTCTATGTTAATGTATGAAATGATGTGAATATATAATGTATGCATATGTATAAAACATGTAGGTAATGCATAGATGCATGAATGAAATGAATGCTTGCAATATGTTAATATAAATACAAGTATCTAATATGCATGAATGTAAGTATAATATAATACAAGTATACCTGTATGTATCATGTAAATGTAATATACATGATATGTATGTATGCATGTATACAAGGTAAGTATATATATATGTATTTCTATAAACTAAGTTAACCTATAACCTTTTACACGCATGCATTCAAACATCCTTTGACATCATATATCCCATGTCACATACACCTACCTATCACTAAATTTTAAAACATTAACACATATCCTTTCACACACATACCAAACACACACATACTCACTTACTCTTTTACCTCTTTGTCTCTCTATATATATATGTATGTGCCCATATATATAGCTTTCCTATATATCTATGTATATAAATATGTGAATAGTGATGCATATATATATATATATTATATATATATATATATATATATATATATATATATATATATATATATATATATGTGGGATGTACATATAGGTAGCCTATATGTTATCAGTGTACTACAAAATATTAGATATATATATATATTGTTATGTGTATATGTCTTTGTGGTTTGGCTTAGGCATGATATAGCCTATAGCCTAGGGTTCTTAGTCTATGGTGTGTCTGTTTGCCTAGTGAGAGTTTAGTTTGACTTGTTTAGTCTTGATTAGGCTTAGAATAGACTAGTTAGACTAGTATAGACTTGTTTGGTTTAGGTTTGACCTAGTTGACCTATTTTGACTAGTTTAGTTGACTAGAGTTGACCAAAGGTTGACTTCAGCCTAGATTGACACCAAACTTCATGTAGATGCATTGTAGCAGTCTATTTCCTTATTTTAGACTTATTGTGACTTGTACTATTTTATAGGAGACAGATACCACTCCTCGGACAGTATATTCTCTTCGGATATTTAGGATACCATGCGAGTAACTTCTCTGATCATTTCATATCCTGTTTAGAATTATTTTTCTGTATTAAATTACTTTACTTGATACTGTCACGTTGGTCACACGGATTAGCACTATATAGATCCCTTCTTGAGATGTTATCCCTTCAGGGAGCATCAAAAACTACATGTTCTGTGCGTTTCACTTACATGGCGTATCACTATGCTTCTTTGGTTCTTTGATCACTTGTGACATATACTCTTATGATCACAGAGTCTTCTTTGAATCCTTATCCCATTTATTGGATTTTCCAGAATCTCCATTTATGGGACTACTATGTACCACCCTTCGGGGGCTGTTACATAGAATTATAACATAACCTGGTTGGATCCTTGTGTACTGATTGGGGATACGGGAGAGTATAAATAGCCATGTGAACAATTCTAAAGTAGAATAGCCATGTACGCCTCTTTAATATAGCCACGTGCAATCAAGCCGTTCACATGTCGACTTTGTACTCTAAATTACTAGTCACTGTTAGTTCTTTACTTATAGTAGATATTTCTATTGCAGTTCTCTCTCTCTGTTTACATACTGTATTTCTTCCGTATCTATATCTTATCTTACTGCATGATTATATTTTCTAACCTGCTATGAACTGTTGAGATGTATTGTGCTCGCTCCTGTCCTGACTGGACCTGTTGAAAATATTACAGAGGACGAGGAGGAGGCCTGTGTGGATACCTTCTACGGGATAACTGTAGCTGACGACTTTATCCTACTGCCTAGACTAGTTTAGTTAGGCTTTATCTTACTTATGTTGTCTTGAGACTAGTAGTTAGACTTTATTTCTGTCTTTGAGATCTGGGTTGTATATTCTTTCATATTCAGTAGCTGGACCTTGTACTCTGGATATCTGCTGAGATGTTATCTTAAACTATTTTATCATCTGTATTTCCTTGAGTTCTATGTCATATCGTGCTTCTTCTTCCTTAGTTGTGATTGAGTTTACTTCTATCATGTCACCCCCATTCGGGGAGTATAAACTGCTTAGTATATTATTGTTTGATATTGTGACCTAGGACAGCGTTCTACCGCCGACACTACAGCGTAGGCTGGACGTTGTTACGTTCTCGTACCCTCACAGTGGGTGCGGATCGTGACATGTTTTTAGTGGTGGCCCATGCAGGTCGAGTTTATGTAGTGGTATTCGAACTAGAGTATCACAGCCTGCAGTAGGATTAGGATATAATTTTGATGGTACTCAATCACAGTTAGGCTTCCTTGAGAGGTTCCTAGGACGACCCTTGAGAATCTTATTTTAACTTCGATTTAAAATCTATTTTTTCCCTGATTTGATTTACCTTTACTTCCTGTTATTGAACTTGATTTTGATGGATTATTGTTGAATTTTGAATATTGATGTTAGTGGTTGAATTTGAGTCTGTATTTATATGATTTTGATGGAATATTGTTAAATTTTGAATTTTGATGTTAGTGGTTGAATTTGAGTCTGTATTTTTATGATTTTTGATGGATTATTGTTGAATTTTGAATCTTGATGTTAGTTGTTGAATTTAAGTTTGTATTTATATGTATATGTAATTTTTTTTTGGAATTAAGGTATAACCTGATAACATACTTGATAAGGACAGTGAGAAAGGTAAAAGTCTACTTTATTATAGAATTTAGAATTTATTGCAGTCATATTTGTTAGCATGACAAGGACGTAGAGCCTGATATAGCTATACTTATCTTAGTTATGAAATCTAGATTTTCTTGCAGCCATACCGAGTGGCGTGGTAAGAATTCTAGATAACATGATTATAGGGAGTATGCCTTATTATGGACTCTATCGTTTATTGCATCTATGCTTATTAGCGTGGCAGAATTCTGACAACATAATTTTAGAAAGACGCATATGATTATCAGATTATACCTTAAATATTTTTGAACATGTTTTCTCTACTTTTATTTTAGTCCTTCAAAAAAAAGAATTTTTATTTGTTTGTTTTTTTTGTTTCTCATGATTTAACTTAGGAGTAGCTTTAGCTGTTTTTATAAACTTTGTGTAACTTCTTACTATGAATTTCTTCTTAATACAATGAATCGATGATTTTACTAGACCTTATCTTGGATTTGATAGTTTAGCTCTGGGTTTCAAAATGGTTCCTTCTTTTAAACGGATAAGCAGAACAGATTTTATCGTTATTTTCTTCTTGCTACTATCCTTGTATTAAATAATAATAATAAAACTGTCTTGATTTCACCAATCACCTACTTGCAATCTTGGTAGGAATCTAAATGTTAGTCTTAACGTAGAATTAATTTTTTATTGGGACATGAAAATATATGAATATATATATATATATATATATATATATATAGTGGACACTTGCCTGACACGTATGCATGCTACACTTTGAATTCCAACCTATCTAAATACATATTAATATGTTGTTGATGTTTAAATTGTCAAAATTCCATTATTTCTGGTTCTCTGCTTTTTCCAGTTTAAATTCGTAATTCAAATATAAATTTTATGTTAGTAGTTTTGTTTATATCACTGCACATGTTTGTTATATACAGGGTTTCAACTCTTTAGGGAATTGGTTGAGTTTTGTGTTTGAATTTGACAAATCTAAGACTGTGTGCATATTAACCCTTAATACTGGATTCCAAATGTTTAGTTCAACGTGCTATTTTTTTAATGTAATATTTAGAGCTGTTTACATTGTTGTATGTAGGAATATGATGTTAGGTTTATACTCTTACATGTTAGGTTGTGATAAACATTGGGTTAATTGATGTTGAATTTCTCCAAATCCTAAAACTGAATACATGTTAACATTTCACATTGATTTTCAATGTTTAGTTCAATTTCAGATTTAATTTGTAATATTGAACTGTATGCATAGCTAAATGTTTGGATAGTATGTTAGGGTTTCTTCTCTATCATGTTAGGATGTATTGGAAGCATTGAGTTAGTTGTGATGTTTCAAATCCCTAAAAATCTGAAACTGCATTATGTTAATATTATATTAGTTTAAATGTTAGCTTATTTTCAGATCTTGTATGTAAATGCTGAACTAAAACTGGGTTTAACCTTTCAATACTAAAGCTATAACCCTGTACAAGGACACACACACCCTAACTTAGTATAAACTGCCATGTAAACCTAACACTTCCTCTCTATGTTATATTCATATATCTATATATATATATATATATATATATATATATATATATATAGTTTATGTATACATGTTATAATGTATATAGATACATAACTAAATTTCTACCTCTCTATACATATAGATATATGTATATATATATGGTTAGCCATGCATGTTATGAGTAAATGGGTTGTACATTATAGATTGTTTAACCAATATGCCATGAGTAGTGTAACTTGATAGCTATTGTTTTGAAATCCAAATCCTCCTATACACTTTCATGTATATTTCACACACACACACACATGCCTACTATCTAACCATATGAACATGTCCACATACACCCATACACACACTAACCACATAACCTTTACATAATGCTAGATTTTTCCCTTCTAACACTATATATATATTATATATATATATATATATATATATATATATATATTGTGATTGGATTTTAATGCTCGACATTTGTGCTTTAAATTTTGATTTTGATTTTGATTATGCCTTAAAGCCTTGATGATTTGTTATTTCTGTATCTTTTTCAGTTTAACACCCCTGATTGCTTGTAAGTTTTGATATCCTATGATTGTTTTGGTCTAGTGTAACTAGTATACCTAGATGAGATTTTCACTACCACCGTATGCCATAACCCTGTAAGTCGTCCTTTTAAATCGTATGATTTGTTTAAGTTCTGAGACTTTGATTGTGGGGGTTTGACCTAGAAGGAGTATGAACATTTTAATTTCGAGGACGAAATTTTTCTAAGGAGGGTAGGATTGTAACACCTACTTTTCTAAATGAGGGTAATTTTGAACTTTTATAATTTTGATTAATCGATAATAAGATTTAACTCATGGTGTGATTTTCGATAATTTTTTGAATCAATTTAAAACTATTTAAAATGTTGAATTGTGATTTTGATGGTTAACTAGTTAATCTCTAGTTTTGCTAAGCTTAGAGACTAACCATGGGGACCTAACCATGTGATTAGAATGACTATTTACAACTTTTTAGGCTAAGGATATTTTAGTCATTTTATGACTTTTGAATTATTTAGGATTTTGATTAATTGGTGAATTTTAGATTATTTTAATAATATTTAAATTAATGTATTATGATTTTGTTTATTTTTTATATTTTAATATCTTGGGAAAATTTTATATTTTTAATATTGTTTTTATTGGATTTGTTTCGTCGGGTTTGAGTTTCGTCTCGTTCCGACTTGTATTGTGACCCGGGTAGCTTTAACTCTAGATGGGACCCAATATTAAGTTAAGCATGGCTCACAAGACCCAACATTAAGGTAGTTAATTAAACTAATTTTTATCATGTTAGAATGGTTAAATTAGAGACTCAAAACTAGATCATTTTGACCCCAAACTTGAACCTAGTCTAGACTTAACCATATGAGACTAGAGAAGGACAATTAGGACATTTTCCATTAGCCCTAATAGACTCTTTATGGCAGCCACCTTTAGGAGAGAATGATTCATTTCATTCATTACAATCTTGCCTCTTTTATTTTCCTTTTGTTCTTCCCTAATTTTAGAGAGCCTTCCCACTGATTTGATCTCCAAATCAAATCATTCCTTCACCAAACCTTCCCTCAATCATTCCCATTCTCCAAGGGAAGGGTGCTACCAAAGATTGGAAGAGGAGCGCAAGGAGGAGTGTCCACTTTGAGAGATCTTCGTATCGGAGCCGTCTCCTAAAGGATTTTATTGGAATTCCACTCCCAATAGGTAAAACCCATCCTCTAAATCGATTTTCTTTGCATATAAATTAGTTTTGAATTCATAGGATCCATCCTCAGGCATGTGTCCCATTTAGATTCAAATTTGAGGCCATTTGGAGCTCTTTTGAGGATTTTAGATATGTGTCTTGTGTCCTACCTGGTAGATCCCAAATTAGGACACCGTATGTATGTATGATAATAGTTGAAATAGATATTTAAATTCAGTTTTATAATGGTTAGAGAGTGGAATGATCTTCGTTATGATCGTTAGAATGAGTTTCATTTGGATACCTACGTTTGTATGCAAGTATCTTGGCCTATATGTGTTCTTTTGTCAAATCCGTCATAATTTTCATCCACGTTTTTATTAACCAAAGCAACTTAGAAATGTCATAACTTTTAGCTTAGAACTTCGATTTATCTTCCATTTTTTTTAAAAGAACCGTATCGAAGTTAGCTTTCCAAATATATATTTTAATAAGCCAAATTCTTTATATAACTTTTTGTAGAATTATTTGAGTGTCAGCTATATGAAAGACGAACGTGTTTCGGTATTTTCGCGATTTCGGGAGCTTCCGGACACGAAAATGTGATCCGTTTAAAGTTTCGAAAAGCTAACACAAAGGGCTAAGACATACTTTAATCCTAGAATTTAGTGAATGCCCAATTGGTACAGTATTGGTTTTAAGTAGAAGAGTGACTATACGATATATGCATTTTGTGTAACCTATGAGCCTATGTAGCATGGATATTAAATGAATATAGAGTATGTAATGCATGATATGTTAGATGAATGATATATATATATATATATATATATATATATATATATATATATATATATATATATATATATATATGATATATATTCTCTTTATATTAATGTATATATATGGTTGAATGCAAGCATGTAGGAATGCAATTAATATAATGCATATAAGCAATGCATGAATGAAAGAATGATATACAATATATGCATGAAAGTATATAATGAATGCTAGATATGAATGCAAGATATATATATGTAATGATAGATATGAATGCATAATGTATAAATATTGTAATGCAATATATAACGATAACATGTATGGTAATATAGAGTATATGATGCAAGCATGAATGAATGGAGGAAATACATGTATATAGGTAATATAAAATGTAATATATGAATGCAAGCATGCAAGATAATGTAATATATGAAAGGAATGAATGCTAATATATAACATGATATGTAAGGTAATGCAAGGTATGAAATATATGATGTGTGCATGTTTGTATGTCTCTATGTTAATGTATGAAATGATATGAATATACAATGTATGCATATGTATAAAACATGTAGGTAATGCATAGATGCATGAATGAAATGAATGTTTGCAATATGTTAATATAAATACAAGTATCTAATATGCATGAATGTAAGTATAATATAATACAAGTATACATGTATGTATCATGTAAATATAATATACATGATATGTATGTATGCATGTATACAAGGTAAGTATGTATGTATGTATTTCTATAAACTAAGTTAACCTATAACCTTTTACACACATGCATTCATACACCCTTTGACATCATGTATCCCATGTCACATACACCTACCTATCACTAAATTTTAGAACATTAACACATATCCTTTCACACACATGCCCAACACACACATACTCACTTACTCTTTTACCTCTTTCTCTCTCTCTATATATATGTATGTGCCTATATATATATAGCTTTCCTATATATATCTATGTATATAAATATGTGAATAGTGATGCATATATATATATATATATTTTTTTTGGAAAGAGGAGAATTTTATTGAAGTAATAGGCACAAAATGCCGAAGCCTATAAAAGAGGGCGCACTAGCGCGACAAAAGGATAGAAAAGCAAAAACATAAGGGACTCCGCGAAAGAGAAAAAGAGGGAAAGGGAAGGAAAAAGTGTGGGGAGGGGGCCTAAGCCAGAGCCTCCCAGAAGGAGTGTGGGGTGTGAGAGCAGCGCCTCTTAGCTTTGAAGCATTGTCTGACTACTTCTTTGGCCAATTGAGGAAGGGGGAGTTGTCGACCTTCGTATCTGAATTTGTTCTTGTTCTTCCAAAGCACCCAAAGACCTGCGGCTGCGACGATCTGGTGGCCGTGGGAGCGGGTCCAGTAGGCCAAGAGATCATGGAAGCCTCCGGATGGTTGGGTCATATTAAGTCTATTATATAGGTCGAGCCAGAGATCGGTTACGAGATCTCCCGAGAGGAAGACGTGCTCAACCGACTCCGTCGAGTGTTCCTTGCAACAATGGCATCTCGAAGCTAGGCTGAATCCCATGGCGCGTACAGTATCATCGGTCGGAATCTTGCGGCGAAGGGCACGCCAAATGAGGATGGACCATTTGATGGGGATACAAGTCTGCCAAAACTTGGCGAGCACGGGGTGCTGAACCCCACTGCCTCTGACAACCTGTCTGGCGGAGGCAAGAGTGAAAATCCCGCTCGGGTTGGGGGACCATCTCCAAGAGTCTTGCGAGTTCGAGATCTGCAGATTAGCGGCTAGGAGACTGGTGGCCGCTTGCTGACCAAGCCAATCATCGACTTTCCTCCAATTCCACCCGGAGATGTCCTCCCATAGGTCCCTAATTGCGCACCTCGGCGGGGTATTAATGTTAGGGTGGATGATATCTCCTCCAATCCATCGCTCATGACAAGCTGACGAGCGACCATCACCGAGGAGAAGACGGATGAGGGGTTCGGCGGTGAGACGACCATGAATAATGCGACGCCACGACGGTGAGGATCTGTTGTTTGAGCTTGCCTCCG
This sequence comes from Iris pallida, assembly GCA_029216955.1. Classification (NCBI taxonomy): domain Eukaryota; kingdom Viridiplantae; phylum Streptophyta; class Magnoliopsida; order Asparagales; family Iridaceae; genus Iris; species Iris pallida. Next base: position 8,824,445 of record JANAVB010031018.1, on the reverse strand, counting down.
TCAGATGAGAGAATCTAGAATATCTAGCTCTCATGAACTTCGTCCATAAAGAGGTCTCGGTACGTAGCTTCCACCAGAGCTTGATAGAACAGGCTTGCTCAATGTGCGTCAGCCTACTGAAACCCATACCCCCTTCGTCCGTAGGTTTGGCCATGGTGTCTCAGCTGGCCTAGTGATGTTTGTCCTTGCCGTCGTTGTGACCCCAGAAAAACTTGGCGAAAAGGGATTCGAGAGAGCGAAGAACTTTCTTGGAGGGAGCAGGCGATCAGGGTGTACATCGGGATGGAAGAAAGAACGTGTTTGATGAGGATTGATTTCCCTCCGGGGGATAAGGTAGCGTTGTGCCATCCCGCGATGAGTTTGCGGATCTTGTCAACCAGGTGGTCGTAGATGCCCGAGTTGGTCTTGCCGTAAACCAGAGGGCAGCCAAGGTAGAGGAAGGGAGGGTAAGCCATGCGGAAAGATGTCATGCTGGTGAGCAGAGTAGATCTGGATCTGTCAGCTTTGTGGTTGGTGTAGATAACGCTCTTGTTGTTATTGACGCGCTGACCAGAACAGGCGGTGTATTTGTTGACCGTACGCAGGACGACGTCGATCGAACTGCTGTCTCCGGAGGAAAAAATGAGGATGTCGTCAGCGTAAGCCAGGTGAGTGATGAGGGGGCAGCCGGTGGTGGTGTGGAAGTGGTTGAAGCCAGGCATATTGGGCATGTTGTTAAGGCTTCTGCTGAAGGCTTCGGCCGCGATGATAAAAATGGTGGAGGATAGAGGGTCCCCTTGTCTGACGTCGCGGGATGATCGGAAGAATCCCGCCGCCTGGTCGTTGATGATAGTGGAGAACCACGTATTGTTGACCGATCTGAAGACGATGTCAATCCATGGTTCGGAGAATCCGAACGCTCTAAGGACCCAGATCATAAATTTCCAATCCAGGCGATCGTATGCTTTCTCCATGTCTAGTTTGATGGCCACGTTACCTTCCCTAGAGGGGAACTTCATGCACGTGATCATCTCTTGGGCGAGTAGGATGTTGTCAGAAATGTTGCGCCCGTTGACAAATCCGCTTTGCTCTTTCGAAATGATTTTGGGGAGGAGATCGGACATACGATTGGCGACAATCTTGGATATGATTTTGTTGGTGAAGGTGCAGAGGCTGATCGGACGGAAGTCTTTGAAAGATTTTGGATTGTCTTTTTTAGGGATGAGGATGATGTTGGTGCAGGAGATCGATTTGGGATATCGAGCCCCTTGGAAAAAGGCCGCGGTAGCATCGATTAAGTCAGCTTTAATGATGTCCCAACAGGTTCTGAAAAAGACCCCGTTGAATTCGTCCGGACCCGGGGCGCTGTGCTCGTTGATGGACCAGATCGTCGCTCTAATCTCTTCCTCCGTAGTAGCAGCCAGCAGGGTGACGTTGTCGAGGTCGCTGATGAGGGAGGGAATGACGGATAATAACGAGGCGTCCTTAACTACTCTATCTTTAGAGAATAGGTTGGAGTAGTAGTTCACAGCAGCAGCCTGGATGCCGGCCTGGTCGTCGATCAGGATGCCGTTGTCGTCAAGGATCCGGTGTATTTGTAATTTGTTTTTGCGGCCTTTAACACAGGCGTAGAAGAAATTGGTGTTCCGATCACCGTCAGTGTCCCAAGTAGATCTGGCCTTTTGCCTCCAGAACTCGGTCTCTACTCACAGTCTAGATTTAAGGAGGACTTTGGTGAGGTTGAGGGAGGCGCGGTCCTCCGGGGATCTGGACCTGGTGAATGTTATCTCCGTACGGGCTACGTCATCCTCCGCAACACTAATGGCTTGGAAGATGTCACCGTATACCTCTTTGCTCCAAGACGATAGGGCCTTGCGAGTGGCGAAAAGTTTATCCGCTATCCGAGCCATAGGATCAAGGGTATTGACGGAGTTCCAGGCTCGGGAAACGATATTTTTGAATTGGGGGTAGTGCTGCCAGAAGTTGAGGAAGCGGAAAGCTTTTTTGCTGGTGGTGGGATTATTGCTGATCTGGACGAGAAGGGGGGAGTGGTCCGATTCAGTGGAGTTCAGGTGGGAGAGGTTGGTGATCGTGCCCATGTCGGACCAGTGGTCGTTGGTCAACGCTCGGTCGAGGCGAGAGTACTGGCATCGATGACCCTCTTGCATGTTACACCAAGTGAATTCGATGTCGCAGAAGGGGATATGGGTTAAATTCCCTTGGAAGATGAAGTTGTTGAAATCGTCCATCGCCGGCTGGAGAGGTGGGCGACCGCCTGACTTCTCTTCTCTACAAGACACGGTGTTAAAATCTTCGATGCATAGCCATGGAAGCCCCGGCGGATGAACCGCCAGAAGATCCGCCCAGAGCAATCTGCACTCGGGGATATCACAGCTGCCGTGTATCGCGGAGAGAGTGAAGCGGGATTTGAGGTCTGGGTGCTCGACCCAGCAAGTGAGGGCCTGGGGCGAATCTTGAATGATGCCAAATTTGAAGTCTTGCATAAGGAAGATCCAGATGTCGTTGCCGCCGGCTATGGCGTGGGTGAAGCCAAGCTTGAGTTGAGTGGCTTTTATTTTATTTTTTGGGATTTTTGGTTCAATGATGATTAAGAGGTCTATACAGTGAGTCTTCTTGAGACTGAGGATTTTGTTCATCGTTGGTTTGTTCCCGAGACCTCTGACATTCCAGGAGATGATGTTAGGCATCTGGAGAGTGGAGGGGATGGTGGTGGTTGTGCTTCGAGGCGGATCTTGTTGTTCTAGCCGACGCCTGCTTAGGATTATTTTTGTTCTTCTTGGATGTTTTTTTAGAGAGAGTGCCGATGGGACCTTTGCTCCTGGTCTCTTTATTGTGCTTTTCAGGGTCGCCGCATTCCTCGGCGTCGGTGGAGTAGGCGGCTGGATCGTTGTCAAAGTCTTCTAGGGCACATAATGCGTTGCCACTGTCCAGGAATCCTGCTTCCTTAGCTTGCCAAAATCGACCAGCTAAGGCGTCGCTAAGCTTGCTCTCAGCGGCCAAAAGGGGAGGGGGAAAGAGGTAATGGGAGTCGGTTCTGTTGAGAGGGCGGTGGTGGGGTGTCGAGGTGCCTCGATGAGCTCGGGCCTGCTCGCCAGCGAGTCCTCTTCGAGTAGTTGAGGGTGTTTGACGGGTGGTTGGGTGGAATGTTGGGTCATGGGGGGGGTGTGATGTGGTAAGGTCTGTTGGGTTGGTGGGTTGGTTGATGTGGCTTATATTGGCGCTTGGGTGATGAGTGGAGGCGTTATTCTTGGGGCAATCTTGATGGTCGGTATTGTCGGGGGAGGGTTCTCTGGACTCAATAAGGTCTTCTTCAGACAATGTGCCAGAAAGGAGGTCGAAGGGATTGTGAAGGGGGAGGATGGAGGGGGTGAAAGGGACGATAGCGTTAGAGGTCGTGGCGTTTGGGTGGGGGGGTGGGATAGGCTGGCTGTCGGTTTTGGTTGGGATATCTGGATTTGAGTTGTGGATGGTGATGGCGGTGTTGTCCGTGGCGGAGGTTAAAGGATGTTTAAGGACGGACGGCGCACGAGGGGGGCGCAGAGAGAGCTTCTTTAATTCTGGGTGAGCGCGGTAGCAGTGCTGCAGAAGGTGACCGCTCATCTGGCAGTATTTGCAGAAGATAATGTTGTTGTCGTAAATCAGTGGTTGGATGTGTATTTGATCTCCGAGCTCGATCTTAATAGTTTTGGGGGGGTCATTCGTGAGGTCCAGTTCGACACAAATCTTCGCGTAATTGCACTTGGAGAGGTTTCGGGTTTCATCGGCGATGGCGACCAGAGTTCCAAAGGAGTTGGCGATTCGTTTAAGGGCGGCTGCAGGAAAGCAGACCAGGGGGAGGTTAGGCAGGGTGATCCATGTGGAGATTATAGTGGAGTCGATTTTTGGGTTGAAGTTGGAGGACCATCTGACGACCTTAGCTATCTGGGTGCCCATTTTGACCGTTCCCTTGGCTCGAACGATGGCGAAGTCTGAGTTGTCAGTGAGGTGTAGGACCATGTGTTTGGGGTCTAGCGGTACGACGCGGTAGCCGCAGAGAGGCCCCACTTGGCAATGGCATCCGAGGCAGCAGAAATCTTATTACAGCCGGAGCCGAATTTGAGTATAAAAGACTTGGAGAAGGAGGTAGACAGGGCGGGGATCTCCGTTGCGGCGAAGGGCACCCGAATAGGATCACCGTCTGGCGGTTGAGGTATGTCAATGTCGGGGAGAAGAATCTCGGCCGCCGTCGGTGGGATACGCCTGCCCCGATCTGGGCGGGCAGCCACGACGTAGGAAACCCGAGGGAGGGGGCCCGAGGCACTGTCCAGGAGAGGAGGGGAGCCGGGAGTAGGCGCGGGGGGAGTGGGCCTCGAAGCCGGGGGGTGCATTGAACGTCCGACTCTGGGGAGGGGGCGGGGAGGGGGGGCGAGGGGAAGAACGGACGCCGCCGTGGAGGAGGATCCGGCGAGTGTCGGGAGGGGAAGGGGAGGGTGGGGCGCCGAGGACGGATAAGCAGCCTCGTAGTAGGGCGCTAGAAGGAGGGGGATATCCGTGCAGGCAGGCACCAGGGAAGGCGAAGCTTGAGCAGGCGAAGCTTGAGCAGTGGAGGGTCCCGCGCGTGCGACAGGACGGGGAGGGGGAGGCACCAGGGGAGGAGCCTTGTTGAGACTCAACTGCGCAAGGGGAGGGGGTCCAAGACCCAACTGCACCAGGGGTGGGGGCCCAATACCCAACTGCGCATATATATATATCTATCTATATATATATATATATATATATATATATATATATATATATATATATATATATATATATATATATATATATATGTGGGATGTACATATAGGTGGCCTATATATTATGAGTGTACTACAACATATTAGATATATATATTGTTATGTGTATATGTGTTTGTGGTTTGGATTAGGCATGATATAGCCTATAGCCTAGGGTTCTTAGCCTATGGTGTGTCTGTTTGCCTAGTGAGAGTTTAGTTAGACTTGTTTAGTCTTGATTAAGCCAAGAATAGACTAGTTAGACTAGTATAGACTTGTTTGATTTAGGTTGACCTAGTTTCACTAGTCTATTGACTAGAGTTGACCAAAGGTTGACTTTAGCCTAGATTGACCCCAAACTTCATGTAGATGCATTGTAGCAGTCTATTTTCTTATTTTAGACTTGTTGTGACTTGTACTGTTCTATAGGAGACAGACACCACTCCTCGGACAGTATATTCTCTTCGGACATTCAGGATACCAGGCGAGTACATTCTCTGATCATTTCATATCCTGTTTAGAATTATTTTCCGGTATTAAATTACTTTACTTGATACTGTCACGTTGGTCACACGGATTAGTACTATATGGATCCCTTCTTGAGATGTTATCCCTTCAGGGAGCATCGGGTACTACATGTTCTGTGCTTTTTACTTACATGGCGTATCACTATGCTTCTTTGGTTCTTTGATCACTTGTGACATATACTCTTATGATCACAGAGTCTTCTTTGAATCCTTATTCCATTTATTGGGTTTCCCAGAATCTCCATTTATGGGACTACTATGTACCACCCTTCGGGGGCTGTTACATGGAATCGTAACATAACCTGGTTGGATCGTTGTGTACTGATTGGAGGTACGGGGGAGTATAAATAGCCATATGAACAATTCCAAAGTAGAATAGCCATGTACGCCTCTTTAGTATAGCCATGTGCAATCAAGCTGTTCACATGTCGACTTTGTACTCTAAATTACTAGTCACTGTTAGTTCTTTACTTATAGTAGATATTTCTATTACAGTTCTCTCTCTCTCTCTCTGTTTACATACTGCATTTCTTCAGTATCTATATCTTATCTTAATACATGATTATATTTTCTAACCTGTTATGAACTGTTGAGATGTATTGTGCTCGCTCCTGTCCTGACTGGACCTGTTGAAAATATTACAGAGGACGAGAAGGAGACCTGTGTAGATACCTTCTACGGGACAGCTGTAGCTGACGACTTTACCCTACTGCCTAGACTAGTTTAGTTAGGCTTTATCTTACTTATGTTGTCTTGAGACTAGTAGTTAGACTTTATTTCTTCTTTGAGATCTAGTTTGTATATTCTTTCATATTCAGTAGCTGAGACCTTGTACTCTGGATATCTGTTGAGATGTTATCTTAGACTATTTTATCATCTGTATTTTCTTGAGTTCTATATCATATCGTGCTTCTTCTTCCTTAGTTATGATTGAGTTTACTTCTATCATGTCACCCCCATTCGGGGAGTATAAACTGCTTAGTATATTATTGTTAGATGTTGTGACCTAGGACAGCGTTCTACCGTCGACACTGCGGCTGCGGTACCCTCACAGTGGGTGCGGGTCGTAATAGCGGCTGCGGTACTATTCATGCTCATAAGGTACTATTTATTCCTGCGGCTGCGACACTATTCATGCTCATGCGGCTGCGGCACTATTCATGCGGCACTATTTATCGTCCCTGCCAAAATCAGGATAGAAGAACATAGAAATGGCCAAAAATACTTTTGGCCATAACTTCCTCAAAACAAGTCGAAATCTAACTTTTCAAAGGTCAAAATTATGTAGATTCAAATTTTCTACAACCTAAGACCATTAGTTTTCGAAAATAACCAAGTTTGATAGATCAAAACCATGGAAACCCATAGAACCCTAGTTTTAGAAACTTAAATCTACATAAAACTAGCCATTAAAATCAAAAACTCCAAGAACTAAACTTGTAGAGGATAATGAGAAGAACAATATAGACAAATCATTTCAAAGAAAAATCAAGAAATGAAAAATACAAGAATCTCTCCATTTGGTGCAAGATGTACTTGCCTAAATGTTGTTTGAGCAAAATAAATGAAAGAGTAAATGAGGAGAGAGAGAGAGGAAGAGAGTATATATAGGGGTTGACTTAAGAAAACCCTAAGCCCTAAACATGCTCTAACCATGTGACTAATGACATGTTAATTGCTACATGATACAACTAATTAAATTAATTAAATAAAATCCTAACCACAACACGGTTCAGAAATCCTATCATCGAAACAGTGAACCACGCCTACAGCCAAACAAGGACAAGGGGTGGCACACTAATCCGCGACGAGATATTGTTCCATGCCATGGCCAGTTACAAATACCGGATACATGCAATAAAGATACAGGTGCTAGATACCATATACATGAAAAATCAAAAATTTACGTATTCCAGAAACGGGGAGTGACATCTCTACCCTCCTTAGAAAAATTTTGTCCTTGAAATTTCGATAAGGCTAGTCGAGCGCGCTCTCAGTTCACGAAATACACTCATGACATAAAGCAAGCACAATTATCAAATAACACATGACATATGAACAGATTACGAAAGAAAGAACTATTAAGTAAAAGCACAAACAAAAATCATACCATAGAAGGAAAGTGATCGGAGACATACGAATAAAATATGCCTCCCAAGTCAGTTGGGTAGGAATTCGTCCTAGAGGTCCTACACTGACTCCCAAAGTAGACAAGGGTCAACTCTTGAGATAAGTCGGTACCAATGACTAAATCAAGAACGAGACTCTGCCCAGGACGTACTCTCGTAATCAAGACACATGATGAATATCACGTATCACATGATACGAGAGCAGTTGAGTGAGACGAGAAAGTCGCTTTCATTCTTTGAATATAAAACTCAAGGAATTATAATAAATAATACTCAAAACTTATCCACAATCTGACCGCCTTCAGCCAACCTCTGCTCTAATACTCCAATGAATTAGAATAAATTTTGGGTTGTGTTCTAAACTTACCCATAAGTACAGAACATAGATGATGCACACTAATGAATGCTAGAATGAATTTTGGGTTGTGTTCTGAGCCATCCGTTCTCACACTTGGCAAAAAATCGAATAAAACATTTTTATCTGCTTTCGAAAATATACTCAAACGAGATGATGGTTCCTTTAGCTAGCTTGCTTATGTTACAATTATATTCTTTATGACTATCGATCTTACCAGATGGCACCCATGACCCGAGCAGCGGTACGTCGTTTGAGGGAAACACTGTACAAAATTAAATCGTCAAACGAAGCTGAGTTGAATTTTGTATATACGTGCTCTCATTGATATTTAATGGTCTTACCAGATGGCACCTAAGACCCGAGGATCTCGCTTGAGGGAGGTACAGATGGCTGCTCCAGAGAGAATTTCCATCGAGAGAGCTGCTCCAGAAGTGATTCCTAAAGCCGAGAGAGCTGTAAAATAGGAGGTGGCACCAGAGGGCAGTTCCACCTGGAGTTCCAGTCATCCATCTCCTCTGAATATTGATCTGGCTGCCGTGGATCCTACTTATGCACGTGGGCGGAGGGAGTTCTATCTGCCCCAGCATAGACGACAGTTGATACATATATTGACTGGATTTGTTTCTAGAAGACTTATTTCTGACAACCGATATTTAATGGATATTTATTTTGATGGATATATCTCCTCTAAATATTGTGATGGATATTAGTTTTGATGGATATATCTCCTTTGGATATTGTGATGGATATTTGTTTTTTGGTGTGTGATGTATATTGGTTTGTGTGATGTGTGATGCATATTGTGATGTATATTGGTTTGTGTGATGTGTGATATGTGATGCATATTGTGATGTTCCGAGAGGCTTGAGGAGATGACCAATTATTTTTGGTCTATTCTGGATTATATTATGCTTGCCGGTGTTGGGATTAGATTTTGTATTTTGGATTGGATTGGATTATGTATTTTAGATTGTACATTTGCATTCTGGATTCTTTTTTTCGAATTAGCGATGTTTTTTAGCGACTTTAATATTCGTCGCTAACAGTTAGCGACATTTCTATACGTCGCTGAAAACGTCGCTAAATTGTTGATGTGGCAAACAATCTGATGCCACCACATCGTCGCAAAAATGGCGCTAATGTGTCGCTAATCGGCGACCACAAGGAAACATCGCAAATAATATCGCTATTTAGCGATGTTAAGACCATCGCTAACTAACGTTGCCAAGGCGACGTTTTACGACGTTTTCTCGATTAGCGACACGCTTTTTTCCGTCGTTTCCAAAACGTCGCTAAAAATGTCGCTAATTTAAGTTAGCGACGTTTTGGTCGAGATTAGCAACGTTTATAAACGTTGCTAATCTGACAAATTTTTGTAGTTTCGATAGCCCAGCAAAACTCTTGTCTAACTTGTTTGTTCAACGACTTGACGAGCAAGGGCTGCGTCAAGCCTTGCATCGAGGGAATGTGTTGTGCACGCGTTCGACTTGAACAACCAAGTTCTTTAGGGTGCCTAGACTTACGCCACAAGTCGTGCTTTGCAACGTGCACTGTAACTTAACCCGTGGGACGAGCAAGGCAATGCCAAGCCCTGGATGATGGGACCGTGCATACTTTATCAAGCATTCATGGGGCGACACCTATGACCTAGGCTAAGTTCTTAAATTCATGGCAACTTAAACCAGCTTTCCTTCTCCCAAGCCACGGGACGAAGGGCTTGTAGGCCTCAAAAATGAAGTCACGCTGAGTTGATCAGAACAAGTCACGCAGAGTGATCCAAGAAGCAGCACAAAAGATACGCTAAGTTCTGTCTGGCCATTTCCTTTAGAAGTCACGCAGAGACAGCTCAGCCATACGTCAGAATCATAATGACTGACAACACAACAGTCGAGAAACGTCTCCTCATATGCCACGTATACACAGAACTCGAGAGATCACAGCCGTCTTTTGCAATCTTCCTTAGCAAGACTCACTCTTTACCAAGTTGGCGTGAGTTTGGGTCTTATCTTCATTTAATGCGGCTGACAATATAATCAATGTCAGAGATTTTGTGTCAGACGAAGCGTGCCAAATCAAGACAGCTGGCGGTTTGCGTGGATTCTGAATCTTCTCCTTTCTCAAAACATTGCGTGACTTTTGAGTTATTCTTCTCAAAGCCTGCGTGAATTCTGAAGTATTCTTCTTCAAAGCTTGCGTGGATTTTGCCTTCAACGAGTCTGCGTCAACGAATCTGCGTGGATTTTTGCCTTCAGCAAGTCAGCATGGATTTCATTTCAACTGGAGTACGTGGCAGCCATACCACCGATCTCTATCTCACGTGCCCAGTAACTTGCACACGACCCATGCACTGATGCCATGTGTCCAACAGTTACGGGCCACGTCCAGTAACTACTCATTAACCCTGCGTGTATTTAGAGTCTGCGTGACTTTTCAAGTGCACCAGTGGTGAGGTAGTTATCTTTTCAGTTACTGTTTTGACTCTATAAATAGAGTTCTTTTTCTCATTCATTGTACAGATACATTGATATCTACTGTCAAAATTTTGAGAGCTTTTCTTCTTCGCATAGTCCAAGGGATAAAGCGATCGTCTTCTAGATCGGATTCCTACAGTTGTAATTTTCCCAGAAACACAACAAATAAAGAGAATTTCTTTATGGAAAACAAATTGGCGACTCTGCAGGGGAAAACCATCTCCTCTTCTGAGATGGTAACAACTCAATGCGATACTTCGTCAATCGGCTCGACGAAGAAGGTGATGACGATCAAATTCGATCAACTCGCCTATGAAGAAATGCAGCGGGCTAAGGGTGGCAAGCCCACTCCAGCCTCCATCATCACTGCCAAGTCGAAGGGACACTCTGTCTATGTCCCTAAGAATCAGTTGGCAGTCAATGGAGAAGTCTCTGCCACAGTGTCTACTCCTAACACTGGCAAGAACTCCACTGCAAGCACGCACACTCTTGTGCGCTCGAAGATGACAGTAACTAAAAGTTACGCTGACAGTACTGGCTCCTTAGCCGAATCTGTTCTAGCGTGCAAATTCAACTCTAAAAGTCACGCTGACAGTACTGGCTCCTTAGCCAAATTTGTTCCAGCGTGCAAATTCAACTCTAAAAGTCACGCTGACAGTACTGGTTCCTTAGCCGAATCTGTTCCAGCGTGCAAATTCAACTCTAAAAGTCACGCTGATAGTACTGGCTCCTTAGCCAAATCTATTCCAGTGTGCAAACCCACATTCAAAAGTCACGCTGACAGTACTGGCTCCTTAGCCGAATCTGTTCCAGCGTGTAATTCTAAAATCAAAAATCACGCTAACAGCTCTGGTTCTTTAACCAAGTCTGTTTCAGCGTGTATTTCATCAGAGAAGAATAGCTCCTTAGTTATCTCTTCTTCTTCACCGAGTTCTACTAGAACTGGGGGTGGTCTTCCACACAAAGTCCCTTCGAAAAGGAATAACTCTTTAGTTGTTTCTTCTGCTCCTGTAGTTTTTACTTCAGGAACAGCTTTGACTGATACTTTTGTTAGTCAAAGGAAAGGAGATGGTCTTTTGACTACTCTTCCTTCTGGACATTCTATGTCTCAAAATCTGAATGAGTCGAAGAAGAAATATTCTTTAATGTCTTCTTCTTTGATTTCTTCAAATTGGGCACAGAATCTGTCCACTAAAGAGGGTCTGTTACCAACTCCTAATCAAGGGAGTGGTTCAACTCTTCCTTCTCTGCAAATATCCAGATCAATGGAAGGAAAACTCCATGTTTCCAAAATTAATGTGTTACCTTCCACTGATTTAAGAACAAAACTCAGCACTTCTGGTGTTAAGAAACCATACCAATTGGATATGAAGATAAAAGATCCAGATGCAGAGTATGCAAGAAATTATGTGGCTCACATTAATTATTCTTTGTATAATCAAGAGCCATCAAGACCCAAGAACAGGAAGTATACTCCTCAAATTTACGGGAATATCTTCAACAGAAGAGAAGGAGTAATTCTATATCAAAGGAACATGCTGAATGTGACTTCTATCCAAGAGTCATAATTCAGTGCAGATGTGAATCAACAGTTCAAGACCATGGTGATCATGAATGTGACTTCCAGCCAAGAGTTACAATGCAATGCAGATGTCAAAATAAACGACAGTCTGTCTTTAATAGGATTCAGTATGAACCTATGCCTGATGAAGATGAGCCTTTGTTTGCCTCTGTCAACATGACTTCTCGGGACACCGGGGGTAGAGTTGATAGTCCAGATGGAGTATATAGAAACACCAGAGCAAGAGTCCTGGCTTCTAGTCAAAGAAATTTGATCTCTGAAATTGATTCTGAATTTCTTGGAGAATCTAACTTCCCACCTCTTCCTACTGGGGGTAATTCTTCTATAGTTGACTTTGATACACGAAGCAATGATTCAGAGCATACAACATCTACTAGTTCATCAATAATCCCTCATACAGTCACAACTTACATGGTTGATGGGAATACTGATGAACCCTCTTCTTCCCTGACTCCTCAAGATCAAAAGAATTGCTTCTTTGGAACAGCAAATAAAGTCTATGACTGACACAATGAAGTCGATGTATGAACTTATGACAGCTCAGTTGCAAAATCGACAGACTGTATCAGATGCCATACCAGTTGATACTGATATAAGTCCAGTACAAGTTCCTCCAGCAGTACAATCCAATACTCTTGGACCAGCTCAACCAAATCCTAGTCTCTCTGGAGCTGGGGGTAATGCTTACAATGCTGTTCCTCCTCCCAACTATTCTCTACAAGCCACAACTCCACAATCTTCGGGAGTTGTCTCTGAAGAATTGAAGAATCTCAAAACTCAATTCGAGGCATTCAAACAGAAGGATGGTTTACAAAGGTTAGGCATCTAGCAGCCTTATCCGATAGAATGGAAGCAAGTATCATATCCTCCTAAATACAAGCCTCCTATTATCTCATTCTATGACGGAACCACTTCTCCAAGTCAGTTTATTAATCACTTTGAAGTGATGACTGATCAACTGCAACCAAGTGATGCCCTCCTTACTCGGGTATTTATTGGATGTCTCAAGGGAACGGCTTATGAATGGTATAGAAGTCTCCCAGATGGGAGTATTACTTCATTTGCTGGTTTCAAACAGATGTTTCTTGAAAGGTTCTATGAAGGGCTTAATGACATGACTATGTCTGCTCTTATTAGAATCAAGCAGAAAAATAATGAATCTACAAAGGAATACATTGAACGGTTTCGAAGAGAAGCTCTGAAGATGCCTCTTGGAACTCCTGATGCTGTCACCATTGACACGTGCAAATCAAACTTGTTGCCAATCATCAGTATGTGGACAGGATTCACTCAATTTCAAGATTGGCCTTCCTTCATAGTCAGTGCCAAAGCTGCAGAAATCAGTGCTGAAACCTTCAAAGGTTTAGGAGTGCAGATGACTCCTAAAGAAACAGGACAAGGTGCTAACAATAAAAATAATGCTCGCAAAGGAAAAGAAACTCTTGAAGTTAATCTTCAGAGCAAAGATGCATCAAATGTTCAAACTCCTGCCTCTACAACTCAACAATCAAGAACACCTCGCCCCAGAGAAGAATATTCTTTTGATGACGACGATGTCCTTGGTATCTTTGAATGTCTGCTGAAAGGTAATAAAATACAATTACCAGAGATCAAGAAACCTGATGAAGCTGGTAAGACAGATCATCCTAAATACTGTCCATATCACAGAATGCTGGGTCATACAATTCGTACATGTTATGTACTGAAAGGAAAGATCCAAGAAATGATTAAATCTGGAGCTATCTCTCTTACTCCAAAAGAGAAGACCGTCACCTCCAACGTCGTCTCTATGCAATTTGGAGATTTTCCTCCTCAACTCCTTGAAAGTGGGATTGTTCCTATTTCCAAGGCAACTCTTGACATAGTGAATCTTCCTCCTCCACGGTCTGAAGGATTAGTGCCAATCACTTTGGAAACAGGGGAAATCATGTGGATCCATCCTGATCTAGTGGCAGATTTTGAATCGCCTTCTCCTCAAAAGATTTCTTCTCAAAAATCCAAGAAGGCTGAAAAGATCAAGTCATGTCATATGACTTCTCTTGGGTCTACCTCTGACACAGAGCCAAAAGACAAAGAAGAAGCACTTGTTAGTGCTACTCGAACGGGGAAACCTTACCTAAAGGATTATTCTAAAAATCCTGAAGATCCTACTGATATCCCTTCAGATGCTAAAAATGCTCCTAATGTTCCTCCTGAAGAAGAATCATCCACTGAACCTGTTCCTTCCAAGCCTACGGCTCTGGAGAAAGGCAAACAACAGGCTCGGTTTGATAAGCCAATCAAGAAGTCTTCTCCTCTTGGACTTCAGAAGCCTTACAACTTCGACATTTTGGCTCAACTTGCTAATACTCCAGCTAGAATGTCCCTTTTTGAACTTCTACGTCTTTCTAAAGAAACTCGGAAGACGTTAAGTGAAGCACTTCTACAAGCTGACTCTTGTCTTGCACAATTGAAGAAGCCGGATGCGGAACCTGCCACTTGCTTACATTGCAACAGTGTACTGGAGATTATCCCAAATATCACCTTTACACAAGACGACATGTTACTGGAGGATAATCGACATGACCGACCTCTCTACTACACTGGTTATATTGATACGATGAAGATAGATCGTATCCTCATTGACCCAGGGTCTGCTATAAGCATAATGCCAAAGAGTTTGTTGGATGAACTAAAAATCCCTCTTCACAAGCTCTCCAAGACGGTTACTACTATCTTGGGATTCAATCAAAGCCGAAGTGAGCCTTTGGGAAAGATTCATCTGAAGCTTCAGATAGGCGATTTCAGATCTAAAGTCACTTTCTATGTGATCGAGATCGCGGGATCCTATAATCTTCTTCTGGGGAGGCCCTTTCTTCATGAAAATAATGTGGTGCCCGCTACTCTTCATCAATGTTTTAAATACATTGATAGCAATGGAAGAGTACAAAAAGAAGTTGCTGATATAAATCCCTTCCATGGGATTGAAGCTTATTTCAATGATTTCCGAATGTACAAAGAAGAGTATACAAGGATCATACAAGCTATGGAGAAAGAAGATGCACAAAGTGAGACTTTAATAATCACTGTTAAAAGTCGAACTACTCAGCAACAATCTCCTAAACCCTCTGGAGAAGATTCTTTCATCATTCCAGTGAGTGGACGGATCTCTCCGTTACCTCAGTCATCGACTCAAAATATACTGATCATTCCTGTCAGTAGGCGTACTACAGTTCCTGTACTTTCATAAGATACTCTGCTAATTCCAGTTGGAGGGCGGACTACTCTTCCTACTCAAACTTCAAGGGAGCTCACCTCTTCTGAGCCATTTGTTATCGATCTTAATCGAAACAAAGCTTCTTCTTCTTCTCCCCCTTTAGTCATTGACTTGGCTAAAATCTCTAAGGCTCAGCCTTCTCCCAATGTAAATATTGCTGCTTTTACATTTAATAAAAAGTCTCCACCTTTGCAGTACGTTGATGTGTGTAATTATGTTCATAGTTATTTACATCTGTTAGATGACTTGAACACAATAACCATAGGAGTTGTACAGACTGTTCATACAGATGTATCTCTAGAACCTGTACAATCTTCATACTTTCTAGTTCCCAGCAGAAAGCCAGGAGACATTCCAATATTCTTCTACAAAGGGCCTCAAAATCCTTCTGATCTTGAAGATGATGACAAAAATGATGATACTGGAAGATTACAACTACGTCGTTATAGTCAGCAATCTAGAGACATCATCAAAAATATGGGCTATGACTTCAGGACTGGCCTCAATAATGGAAAAGAAAGAAAAATACCTGTCCAGATTCCTCCTTTGAAATATGGAAGGACGAAATGCGGATTGGGTTATACTGCTCCTACTCCTTTCATCAATATTATCCATGAAGATCCTGAGTCTGACGAAGATAAGAGATCTGATTCTTCTAGTACTACTTCTTGGGATTCCGATACGAATATCGGTGACTTCTATTGCAACCTTCTGTCTTCCAATATGGTTTCCATTGACCATTCTGAAGAAAGTGATGAAGACGAAGAAGAGTTTGAAATCTCACCTGAATCAGAACAGTGGGCCCAAAGATTAGATAATCAATGGGAGTTCCGCTTCGAGCAAAAAGAACCTCCGACTGAAGATAAACTTGTTGAAATAGATGTTGGTGAAGAGGGATCTCCCAAACCAATATTCATCAGTGAAAGTCTTTCAGAAACTGATAAGAAAGACATGATCAAACTCATTCGTGAATACATTGATGTCTTTGCTTGGAGTTATGAAGATATGCCAGGTCTTGATCAACAGATTGCAACTCACAAACTCAACATCTTGCCGAATGCTAAACCGGTCAAACAACAACAGCGACGATTTCGTCCAGACATCATGGATGCAATTGAAGCTGAAGTCAATAAACTTATTACCTCTGGGTTTATTAGAGAGGAACAACATCCCGATTGGGTGGCTAATATTGTTTCTGTTCTTAAAAAGACTGGCAAGATCAGAGTATGCATAGACTTCCGCGATCTCAATGCGGCATGTCCTAAAGACGAATTTCCTCTACCAATCACTGATGTCATGGTTGATAATACCTGTGGATTTGAACGAATGTCATTCATGGACGGGTATTCTGGGTACAATCAGATCAAAATGTTTCCAGAAGACGAGAAGCACACTTCTTTCAGAACGCCGATTGGTACATACTGTTATACAGTTATGCCATTCGGTCTCAAGAATGCAGGAACAACTTATCAACGAGCTATGAGCACTATATTCCGTGAACATTTGCAGAAAACAGTCGAATGCTATGTTGATGATATTGCAGTCAAAAGTCGACAAAAGGAGGATCATATCCAAGATTTGAAGACTATATTTGATCTAATGCGTAAGCCTCAATTAAAGATGAACCCTACTAAGTCCTTCTTAGGCGTCTTTAGTGGTAAATTTCTCGGCTTCGTCATTACCTCTAAAGGTATACACGTGGATCCCGAGAAGATCAAAGCCATCCAAGAAATGCGTCCTCCACGCACCTTAAAAGAGCTACGAGGATTTCAAGGAATAATAGCTTATATCAGGAGATTCATCTCTAATTTATCAGGATGCTGCAGACCATTCAACAAACTTATGAAGAAAGGTGTCTCTTTTGTCTGGAATGATGAATGTCAGAAAGCATTCGATGATATAAAACAATATCTGATGAGCCCTCCAGTATTGGTACCTCCCGTCTCAGGAATACCGTTCCTCCTCTATACTCGAGCAATGAGTCATTTATTGGGTGCATTACTCGCTCAAAAGAATCAAAATGGCCATGAACAAGCCATTTATTATCTCAGCCGCACTATGACCGAAGCTGAACCTCGATATTCACCGGTTGAAAAAGAATGTCTAGCCTTGATGTTTGTTGTCCAAAAGACACGTCATTATATCATTGGCCAGACTATTCATGTCATCTCGAAGATCAATCCTATACGGATCATGATGAAGAAACCCAGTGTTTTGAATTCTCGATTGGCTAACTGGGGAATCCTACTTGCTCAGTATGACATGCACTATATTCCTCAGAAATCAGTCAAAGGACAAGCTTTAGCTGATTTTCTGGCTGCTCACTCAATTCCAGAAAATTCAAAACTCTATGATGAAATCCCAGATGAAGTCCTAGATTCAAATCAAATTGCTGAAGAAGATCCTACTTGGCGTCTATTCTTTGATAGAGCATCAAGAATTGGTCCTAATGGCGATATTATCGCTGGAGTTGGAATTGTTCTTGTATCGCCAGAAGGTCTTGCCATCCAAAGAGCTTATTCTCTCGATCAGCCGTGTTCAAACAATGTAGCTGAGTACAACGCATTACTTATTGGTCTTCAACTCGCTAAATATCTGAATATTCAACATTTGGAGGCGTATGGAGACTCTAAACTTATTGTCAATCAGATCAGGGGTACTTATGAAGTTCGCCATCAAGATCTGGTTCCTTATCATAAAACAGCCATATCTATGGCCTCATCATTTAAGGAATTCTTCATTGAACATGTTAGGCAAGCATGTAACACAGAAGCTGATGCCCTTGCTAATCTTGCAGCGGTGCTGGCTATCCCAATCAGACGGCAACAAATGATTGTTGTTCGTAATCGAGAGTTATTTCATCTTGAAAATAACCTGACTCTAAGACTTCCAGTTGACATTGAAGAATCAACATCTCATGACGTCAACACAACAAGAGGATTTGGATTCAGTCGTAAATCGATGTCATCTTCATCCGATTCCAGCATGGAATTTCTCTTCAGTAACTCGACTGAGAATCAGAATACGGATAAAGATTGGAGACTTCCTTTCTTAGATCTCGTATTATATGATATTCTTCCGGATGATCCGAGTGAGGCAGCATCTATCAGACGACGATCACTCAGATTCTATTTCAATCATACAACAAAGACCTTATATCGTCGAGCTTATGATGGTTTACTCCTTCGGTGCATTGCCGGTGATGAAGCCCAACAAGTTATTCGTGAAGCACATGATGGAATTTGTGGAGCACATCAAGCTGGGCCAAAACTTCAAGACCGTATTCGACGGATGGGTTATTATTGGCCAACTATGGTATCAGATGCCATTGAATATGCAAGGAAATACAAAGCTTGCCAAATTCATGCGGATTTTATACATCAACCTTCGGAATTTCTACATCCGACGGCAGCATCATGGCCCTTCGAAGCTTGGGGCAAGGACATTGTCGGCCCGATCAATCCACCGTCATCTAAAGGTCATCGGTTCATTCTCGCAATAACCGATTACTTCTCCAAATAGGCTGAAGCCATTCCTTTATCTGAAGTTAAGACGTCTAATGTCATCAGCTTTATTAAGCACCACGTCATCTACAGATTTGGTGTTCCTCGACGCATTGTTCATGATAACGGACCACAGTTCGTCAGCCAGAAATTTACTCGATTCTGTGACGATCACCGGATCAATAATGTGGCTTCTACCGCATATAATCCAGCAGCTAACGGATTGGCAGAAGCTTTCAACAAGACTATCATCAAACTCCTAAAGAAGTTTGTCTCCACAAACAAACGTAATTGGAGTGACAAGCTCGGGGAATGCTTGTGGGCTTATCGCACTACAGTCCGTAATGCTACTAAGTGTACACCTTTCTCTCTGGTGTACGGATCTGAGGCTGTTCTCCCATTAGAGATTCAAATTCCTTCTTTAAGGATAGCAATCGCTAATGAACTCACTGCTGAAAATAATGATCGTCTTTGACTTCAAGAATTGGAGGCTCTGGATGAAAAGCGGTTATCTGCTCAACAGAATATTGAATTCTATCAAGCTAGAATTTCAAGGGCTTTTAACAAGAAAGTCAGAATTCGAACATTTCAGAAAGGAGAACTTGTGCTTACCGTCAGACGCCCGATGACTATGACACACATAAGTAAGGGCAAGTTTGATGCAAAATGGGAAGGTCCATTCATTGTCAATAAGATTTTTTCTAATGGGGCTTATCAACTCACTACTCTAGATGGTAAAGCCACTATGATGCCCATCAACGGCAAATTCTTGAAGAAGTACTACGTTTAATATTTCTATCAAGATTGTCCTCCCATCATTCTCCAGCTGTTTCATTGTTCTTTTCGAAGAATCATTCTGATATCTATTATCCCCAGTGGAGATAGGTATTCTACTTTGTATCATTTTCTCAACAAATTTGATATCCAGAAAATTATGTCCATATTACCTCTGAATTTTCTATCTCAAATATCATATTTATGAAAATGATATTTAGTCTTTCTGGTTTCTGAGTCAAAAGATCAATAAATAAAGGCAAAAATATAAAGTGGGAAGGATATATCGTAAACAAAGTTTCCTTAAACGGAGTTTATTTGAGACAAATTCTTCAAGAAAAAGAGTACATCATCATGGAAGATCACTGTAATCCCTTTCATACTTAGGACGAGGACCACATACATAATCAGCAAAAGAATTGAGTACATCTTTTCCTGATCGCACCAAGAATTGACAGGCAGCCAGCCTCATTGCTTCTTCCTCTTCGGTTTCTCCTGGTTCGACCAGGAAGTCCAGGATATCTTTCGGCGGCTTGGGAGTAGACGAGCTTTCGTCCATTTCCTTCTTCTGCGGAGGTGGATGTTCTTTAACACCTTCAGTAGCTTCGGGGGCGACTTCAGCCTTCTTTATATTCTCTTCAGAAGACATTGTGGATAAAATGCGATCCTTCTATTCAAATATACGCTCTATTTATAGGCATATGGTTACAAGGATCGAAGGGACGTATTCTTTCCCGATATTCAGTTCATCCATCTATTTAAAGGGTCAAGTGCAGGTCTATTCTTGGAAAAGATCCGCATAAATAGCGCTCGTAAATTGTGGAATGAGTGTCACGTGTACTTCGAGAGACAGTACAACATTGGAAACAGTCAAAATGTGCTAATTAATATTCTTCATTAAAAGGCATGCAGATCAAACACAAAAGTTGTACTTTATTCTTTAAACAGGCACTGATGGCCTTACAAAAAGACAAAACAGAAAAGTGCAACAAAAGCGTAGAAAGTTACGCTCTATTTTCGAGAGCGGCTAAGTTTGATGCCTAACTCCTCTACGCTCTTAACTCCCAGGCGATGCAACAGAGTCTCGAGCATTTCACGCTTCTCCATAAGGCTCCACCCATCAGAAGAAGACGAGCCATCCAATCCAAAGTAGCTCAAGAGATTCTTGGCTAACTGCGCGGAGTCGTCCTTGAGCTCGATAACGACAGGTTCGGGTTCTTTGCCCCCAAAAGTGGGGTCACCATGGGAACAAAAGCCCAACTTGCGTGCTTCCTCTTTGGCTGCTTCCCTTGGGGTCATATTTTCGAGAGATGAATGTCAAAACTGAGAATCTCTTCCTGTTTATATAACAGATCTCGTCGACAATTCATATTCCACCATAAATTGGACACAATCAGTCTCAGAGAACGAAGAGTCATTATGACATTTAATAAGTTCATTTGATATTTTCAAAGAACTTCGAAGTCTTTTCGACTTCCGAAAAAATTTTGGAGTCATCTCAGCGTGACTTTAACTCATTTCATCATCTCTATTTCAAAGTATTTCGAAAATATTTTATCATTTTTCGAAAACTTTGAAGGAGGTTTTGTAGGCCTCAAAAATAAAGTCACGCTGAGTTGATCAGAACAAGTCACACAGAGTGATCCAAGAAGCAGCACAAAAGATACGCTAAGTTCTGTCTGGCCATTTTCTTTAGAAGTCACGCAGAGACAGCTCAGCCATACGTCAGAATCATAATGACTGACAACACAACAGTCGAGAAACGTCTCCTCGTATGCCACGTATGTACAGAACTCGAGAGATCACAGCCGTCTTTTGCAATCTTCCTTAGCAAGACTCACTCTTTACCAAGTTGGCGTGACTTTGGGTCTTATCTTCATTTAATGTGGCTGACAATATAATCAATGTCAGAGATTTTGTGTCAGACGAAGCGTGCCAAATCAAGACAGCTGGCGGTTTGCGTGGATTCTGAATCTTCTCCTTCCTCAAAACATTGCGTGACTTTTGAGTTATTCTTCTCAAAGCCTGCGTGAATTCTGAAGTATTCTTCTTCAAAGCTTGCGTGGATTTCGCCTTCAACGAGTCTGCGTCAACGAATCTGCGTGGATTTTTGCCTTCAGCAAGTCAGCGTGGATTTCATTTCAACTAGAGTACGTGGCAGCCATACCACCGATCTCTCTCTCGCGTGCCCAGTAACTTGCACACGACCCATGCACTGATGCCATGTGTCCAACAGTTACGGGCCACGTCCAGTAACTACTCATTAACCCTGCGTGCATTTAGAGTCTGCGTGACTTTTCAAGTGCACCAGTGGTGAGGTAGTTATCTTTTCAGTTACTGTTTTGACTCTATAAATAGAGTTCTTTTTCTTATTCATTGTACAGATACATTGATATCTACTGTCAAAATTTTGAGAGCTTTTCTTCTTCGCATAGTCCAAGGGATAAAGCGATCGTCTTCTAGATCGGATTCCTACAGTTGTAATTTTCCCAGAAACACAACAAATAAAGAGAATTTCTTTATGGAAAACAGGGCTGAGTGTCATTTTGAAAGTACGCTGAGCAATACTTCTAAGCCGACCGTAGGATATTTTTCCATATTCTAACACATTCCGACCCGACTTGGGATTATTCTCTTAGCTATGTGGATGTATCTCTTTCATTATCAAGCCTACTTGTGCATTTGAAAACTTTCATTTTATTAGTGTGAAGGCCAAGCTGAGGCAAGTTTACCGAAGCAACCCACCTGAGCGAGTCTTCGAGCAAGCCATTGCGTGGCTAAGTCCGAACGTCGTCGGCGTTTCGATTCCTTCGATTGACTAAGCTGGACGTGTAGAAGCATGGAAAAGAATAAAGAAGGATCCATGCGGCCAGGAAACCCCATGCGGCTCAGAAAGCCCATACGGCTCAGAGATTCATGCGGCATAAGGGACTATGTGGCTCGATACGTTCCATACGGCTCAGAGAGGTGCCACATAGCATAGAAACAACTCTTTCCTTACTGCATTAATTGCCTTGATGGCTGACATCTCTGACAAGAAGACAGCCCTGACACAAAGATATAATTATGACTCTGTCATAATGACAGACTCCTAGGGAAACGAAGGAGATCTCTGACATAATCTCTCGAGATCTAGAAAATGTCACGCAGCCTAGGCACGTGGATTGTCATATGCGGCTCAAGTAGACGCTTCCCCATGCGGTTCACGAAGGGGTTACCCGTTATACGGCCACTACGTCCATGCGGTCCAGATTATCACGTGATTCGAGGACACGTGGCCGGGCATATGCGGCTTAGATCCCCTCAGTGGCTCCCAGGACACGTGTCATAAAGCCAATCAATTTCCCATATTTACTGCAATCAAAGATTGGGTCAAATCCCAATAATCTGGGACACGTGGCAGGAGAATGAATTAAACTTATTCATTCAGATTCGCAGACATCAGCAGATCATCATAAGGGAGATTTATTCTAAACAGCATTAATTACTGAGAGGATTTGGCACAATCTATATTAATGGCCCAGATTCATTACACTCAAAACTAATGGCCCAGATTGATCAATCAACAGGCCGCCGCCACTTTAAGGGGCAATCATTGTAAACCCTAATGATGTCCCCCCATTCTTATAAATAGCAGGGTGCCATTCCCTTGCAACACAGACAGACACACACAGAGATAGAGAGAGACAGAGATAGACAGAGATCGACGCACATAGAGAGCCAGAGAGCCTGAAGAGAGCATTTCTCCATCAACGCCAAGCAGTTCTTCCACATAGCCAAGAAGCTGCACCCGATCATCCAAGGAGTAAGGCAGAGCGGCCGTCGCTTTTTCGAGCCTCTATTGTCACCCCCCAGAATCTAAAATAAACAATTGTACTTAGATTGCTGTACCTAGATTTTCGTCCCTAGGCATTCCTTGTACAAGCGAGTTTGTATTGTGAAGTAAAAGTCCAGTCCTCCGATAATTGTTCTGTTCTTTTATATTTCATGACAAACACGATGGCGACTCTGCTGGAGACAAACTTCTCCACGGCTGAGGAGTTGGTGACGCAATCGGATGCAGCCAAGCTTGGCTCCACGCAACAGAAGATGGCCGTCCGCTTCGACCAACAGGCGTTTGAAGAAATGCGCTCTGAAGGAAGTACTGGCCCGATCCAGAAGCGAACCCGCACAAAGAAAGCTCGCTGCGAGTGGAGGCCAAAATTATTTGCTCCTCCACAAGCTCTGGACGGGGTACTCTCTGCTACCCAAGACGACGAAGACGATTCTCATACGGCTCCACTTCGAGCCGTAGAGCACTCTGCTGTCCCCAAGTCCGGCAGAGGAAAGCACTACGATGCTGGACTTACAGGGGAAAAGAGCGACTCTATGCGCCCCAAGAAGAAGCCGGACACTCCTGTGGCCAAATCTGCCAACCCCATGCAGGAGGCTCATGCGGGTGAATCTGCCAGCCGCATGAAAAAAGTCTATACGGCCAGATCATCCAGCCGCATTAAAAAAAACTCATACGGCTGAGACTCCCAGCCGTATGAAGAACGCCTATGCGGCTACATCTGCCAGCCGCATGACACCACTTCGCGTGGCTCTGTCTTCGACCGCCTATCTTATGGTCCTGATCTCTTGTGCTTCCAAGAAGATATGTCTGACTCTCTCCAGCAGCACCTAAACTCTTTCTACTATGTGCCCTTACGTACTAGAGCGAAGAAGTCTAGGGCAGTACGAGCTTGGCAAGCTCGGTCCGCTGATCTGATCTCTAACCATCCGAGCGTTTCGCGTATTGTTACACTGGCCTCAGATAGGAAGTTGTACAGAACCACTCGAGTCCAGCCCCCGGTGGCAGACGGACAGAGAGGTTCGCAAAAATCTTCCAAAATCTCGGGAGCAAACATGGTCGATCCAGGCCCATCTGACTTGCGTGAGGCCATCCTCTACAAACGCAAGGAAAGGAAAGATGCATCGGGGTGCAAAGAGTCCTCCCACGGACGTCACTGCACCCAAATCATCGTCAACTGCTGCTGCAACAACGCGACGGTGCAAAAAGACCGGCAGTCTGTCTTTCAAAGACTACAACAGCCATCTTCGGAAGACGAGGCACCTTCCGTCGTCTCCTGTAACTCTGCTCAGAAAGTCCTCGTCGATGGAAGAAGGAAGAAGACCAGTGCTCCTAGCCCGAAGATATCAACTACTATGACTAAGAGACTGTCGTCTAAGCGGGTGCCCGCCACCGGAGTTTTCTAAGGTACCCGTTCTAAGACGAAATCTGCTACAGTAGGAGATTCGATGTCCATACCACTGGGGGTTGCTAGGACTGGGGGTATCACTCCTCCAAGCCTCCACGACAATCCGATATTCCGAGAAGACGAGCCGGGGGAAACGACCCTCCCCTCAGATGCAGCGAACCCCGGCATCCCCGAGGACGTCCACAATTCCCAAGACGAGGCAAACTCAGAAACTGGGGGTACTGTTCCCTCTGAGTCCGAACCAGAGGAGAATATTCCCACATACCCCGATAACTTCTCACTAAAGGGGTACGACTCGGAGCACGCTTCCTCCACCGCTCCGTCCATCTCTCCTCGCGTAAAGACGGTGTTCAAGATAGACAGCAGCCAAGGCGGTTCCATTGATCGCCAACGCATCGACACGCTGAAAGCCATATTGCTTGCCTTGGTCAAGTTTGTGGACGAGATCAAAGCGGCCCTTCCAACTCTGCAAGGAGCGACGCCTGGCCAAACGAACGCGGGTCCTGCGGTCAATGCGGACTCGAATTCGGCGGCACCGAACCCGGGCAACAATCCTCCTGAAGTTACGGCCCCCACCACTGTGGATGAGGCCCGCGAAGCGAGAAGGGAGGTCCAGGAGCTCCGAGCCATGTTTCACGCTCGAGAAAACTCTCAAGACCTCAGAATACGGCAACCATACCCTGTTGCATGGAGGGATGTTCTATTCCCACCAAGATATAAGCCGTTCAATATCAATCCTTATGATGGCAAGACCTCAGCAAGTCGGTACATCACTTACTTCAAGGTCACCACCGACCATCTGCCCCATGACGATGCCATTCTCACATGATTATTCATCGGGGCATTGGAAGGGGTCGCCTTCGACTGGTATCGTAACCTGCCAGACAACTGTATCCACTTCTTCGCCGGCTTCAAACGCATGTTCTTGGAGAGATTCTACGAAGTAGGGCAGGACATCATAATGTCCACCCTCATGGACGTCGTCCAAGGGGAGAAAGAGCTAACAAGAAACTATATCGAATGGTTCCGCCAAACCGCCATGAAGTTGCCCTCTGGAAATCCGGATTCCTCCTTGATTGAAATTTGCCAAAAGAGACTCCTCCCAACAATCAGTCTCTGGATGGGCAAAAGTCAATTCAAGGACTGAAAGACGTTCATCATCAGTGCTACAAGCGCCGAAGAACGATTGAAGAAGACTAGCCAATTGGGATTGCACATCTCAGATGGAGAGAACAAGGACAAGCGTCCTAACACCAACAACGACAATAGGGGTAGTCCCTCCAACAATCGGGACAGCAGGGTCAAGCAGGCTATGGTGGCCGACACGGCACAGAAACCTGAGCCAAAGCCGACAGACAAACAATGGCCGTAAATCACTTACTCCTTCGAAGATGGTCACGTCAAGCCCATCTTGGACACGCTCATACAAGGAGACAGGATTCCGCTTCCTCCACCAAGACGGGAACCGCGGTCGGCAGAGATGGAGAACCCAAAGTACTGCCATTACCACCGTTACGTCCACCATGCTACACACGACTGCTACCAGGTGAAACGGTACATCCAAAACCTCATCGATTCGAACGCTATGGCCATCGATTTTGAAGAGGTAACCGTGGCAGCCAATATGGTGTCAGTACAATTCGGCAGCTTCCCTCCAACGAAAACTCAAGAAGGTGTGGTCCCCGTCCCTCTGGCAACAATAGAGATTGCGAATCTTCCACCTCCCCGAGATCAGACTGCTGGTCTAGTGCCCCTCACCACATCACGAGGGGAGGTCATGTGGGTCCATCCAGACTTGGTATCAGAAGTGACTCAGCCCACACCATCTTTCATCGGCAAGAAGAAGAGTAGAAAAGTCAGGTCTTACCGTACAATCTCGACAGATGTCGAAGAAGCTACAGCCGTCGTCACACGGTCTGGGGCACAATCCCAACCTACGGCTGACAACTCGGCTGAAGATCATCAGCCCGCTACAATCGACGCTCCGGGACCGGCTCAGCCTCCGACGACCGACAAGCCTAGGCCGAAGGAGACTCGCTTTGACAAATCCCTCCGAAAAAAGACACCACAGGGGCTGGAGAGGCCCTACAACTTCGACATCTTGGCACAATTGGCCAACAAACCGGCCAAGTTGTCATTATATGAGCTTCTGAGACTCTTAAAGGATGTTCGTGCGGCTTTGAGCGATGCACTCCAAAATACCGACGCGTACCTGGCCCAGGTCAACCTCACGGGAGAGAACCCGCCTGCAGATCTCCATGACAGCGCTTGCACGGGAGCAATGCCCAACATTGTCTTCACTCCACAGGACATGCTCATCAAAACCAACCTGTACGATCGCCCATTATACTACACTGGATACATCGGCGACATAAAGGTGGATCGGATGCACATTGATCCTGGCTCTTCCATAAGCATTATCCTGAAGGGTCTGCTACATCATCTCCGTATCCCAATGCATCGCCTGACGCTTACAAGCACCGCCATTAGCGGTTTCAATTCGTGCAGGTGCTACCCAATTGGGAAGATTCGTCTGAAGTGTCAAATTGGCGATCTCCAATCCGAAGTCACCTGCTACGTCATAGATGCAGACACTTCTTACAATATCCTCTTGGGGCGCCCATGGATACACGATTATATGATCGTGCCTTCCACGCTACTCCAGCACTTCAAATATATCGACAAACACGGCTTCGTGAGGAAGGAATTTACTGCTATTGATCCCTTCAAGGGGGTCGAATCCTACTACTCAGACTCCTATTTGTACGAAAAATCGAAGAAGCATCTTGGTGAAAAAGATGTGCAAGCTCGTACCGAGACAGCCACAGGATCAGAAGAACCTCTAACGATCCGCCTCCAAGCTCGCAAACCGGGCAGGTCCGTACCCCTTACTGCCACTCTGCGTAAGGACACAATCAGCCTCTCGGCACAAAAAGAGAAAATGGTAATCCGGCTGCCAAGGTCGTGCCAGGTGCCAAGACCCACAACGGAGCCACTGACAATCAGGCTGCCGAAAGTCGGCCAACCACAAACGGAGAAGCTCAATCCCTCCGACAAGTCAATGACGATACGCCTTTCCAAGAAGGGTCGACACCCCGATGCAAAGCCTGGAACTTCTAGCGAACCAACCACTCCCCGCCCGGCATTGAGCACCAGACTGGGGGTCGCTAGTCTGCCAACAACTCCACGCTCTGCTTCGTCAGCTGAACCTCTGACGATCAAGCTGTCTAGGTCGTCCTCTCAGTCTTCATTTACACAGGGGATAGCCGAAGAGGAACTGGAGCTAGCCAAGTATGTGGCTGCCCATACTGATGTTCCCTCCGCAGATGATGTAATCCCCCTAGAAAAGATACCTTACTTCATCAATAAAGAGCTATCATTGAACTACCTCGAGCTTAATAAGCTTTGTACAATGTATGCTATGGAACACGGTATAGGCACTCACCTACACACACAGGTGACAAATGTGTACACCGCGATCCAGCTTACTCCAGTGGAAGACGCTTACCTTATAGTCGAGGGAGGGGACCATCCAATCATCTTCGGCCGAAAGGACGATCCGTATCCCTTCACCGTAGAAGAAGTCAACCTTGGATCAGATGCCGGAAGACTGCCTCTGTATCTTTATAGCCCCCAATCCAAATATCTCATGCAGAAATAGGGGTATGATCTGGAGACGACGCCAGGCTTGAACTATGGTACTGGACGACGATTACCTTTGAAGCCACCGGTCCCGGCCGGCAAACCACGGGACTACTATAGTACGACTCGATGTGGATTAGGATATGTTACACCCACAACGATCCCTGAAAGCTCAGATAAAGAATGCGACTGGCATTCACATTCAATCGGGTCACCAACTTCTGACTCAGATACCAGCATCGGAGATGTATTCAGACAAGTCCTGTCAGTCAATATGGCATTCGCCGATGCTTATGAAGAAGACGAAGACATCCCTGAAATCCTCGAGCTAGAGCCGTGGGCCCAACAGTTGGATGCACAATGGAAAAAGCGGTTCGAACAGAGGGAACCCCCTACTGAAGATGAGGTTATACAGGTCGACCTCGGCAACGAATCTTCTCCAAAACCAATCTTCGTCAGTAAAAGCCTAACAGACGAAGAGCAAGAATCGTTGTTGGAACTTGTCAAAGAATATATTTATGTGTTCGCTTTGAGCTATGAAGACATGCCAGGGTTAAATCCCGATATTGCTCTTCATAAACTCAACATTCGGCCGGACGCAAAGCCAGTCAAGCAACAACAGCAATGCTTCCGCCCAGGCATCATGGATGCGATCGAAGTCGAAGTCAACAAACTGATAGCCAACGGCTTCATTCGTGAGGAGCAACATCCTGACTGGGTCGCCAACATAGTACCCGTCCTCAAGAAGAATAGAAAGATTCGAATCTGCATCGACTTTCGCAATCTGAACGAGGCGTGCCCCAAAGATGAATTCTCCCTTCCTATCACAGACATCATGATAACAATACTTGTGACTTCGAACGTATGTCATTCATGGATGGCTTCTCGGGGTACTACCAAATCAAGATGTCTTCTGACGACGAAAAACATACATCATTCCGAACACCGATTGGCACATACTATTGCACAGTCATGCCTTTCGGTCTGAAGAATGCCGGTACCACATATCAAAGAGCCATGAGTATCATCTTCAGAGACCACTTACGCAAGACGGTGGAGTGCTACGTTGATGACATCGCCGTCAAGAGTCGCTGTAAGGGAGACCACCTACAGGATCTGAGGACGGTATTCGACCTGATGCGAGCGCACAATTTGAAAATGAATTCCACAAAATCCTTCCTGGGCGTGTCCAGCGGGAAGTTCTTGGGCTTCATCATCACCGCCCAGGGTATCCATGTAGACCCTGAGAAGACAAAGGCAATCATGGAGATGGGTCCCCCGAGAAATTTTTGCGAATTCAGAGGCCTTCAAGGGAGGTTAGCCTACATCAGGAGGTTCATTTCTAACCTCTTCGGGCGATGTCGACCATTTACCCACCTCATGAAGAAAGACGTCTCGTTCGTATGGGACGAAGAATGCCAGCGTGCCTTCGACAGCATCAAAGAATATTTGTCGAACCCTCCAGTCCTGGTGGCCCTGGTTGCTGGAAAACCATTCCTGCTCTACGTACGAGCAATAGAACATTCCCTCAGGGCTCTGCTGGCACAAAATAACGATGCAGGCCATGAACAAGCCATATATTACCTCAGCCGAATGATGATTGGGCCAGAGCACCGATACACCGCTGTGGAGAATGAATATCTTGTCCTGGTGTTCGCCATTCAGAAGACGCGACACTATGTCACTGGACAAACAATACATGTGATCTCACGAGTCAACCCTCTCAGGGTCCTCATGACTAAACTAGGGGCACTCAGCTTCTGCCTCGCTATATGGGCGATATTGCTGTCCCCTTATCATATGATCTTTGTCCCGCAAAAGGCTGTCAAAGGTCAAGCCCTGGCGGACTTTTTGGCCGCCCACCCAGGCTCGGAGTCCTCCAAAATATATGAAGAGATCCCAGATGAGGTCGCCGACTCGCATGCAACCTCTCACAATGATATATGGCGAATGTTCTTCGACGGTGTTTCAAGAACTGGACCCAAGGGCAACATCGTCGTCGGAGTCGGGGTGGTGCTGGTTTCTCCTACCGGATTGGTGATCAATCGTGCTTACTCTCTTACAGAACCCTGCTCTAACAATATGGCCGAGTACAACGCTTTGGTCATTGGCCTCCAACTTGCAAAGGAGCTGGGAGTAGAATATCTTGAAGCATACGGCGATTCTCAGTTAATCGTCAATCAGATCCGGGGCACATACGAAGTTTGCCACGAAGACATGATCCCCTATCACCAAATAGCGATCAACATCATCTCGTCGTTCGAGGGGTTCTTCATCGAACACGTTCCCAGACTCTGAAACATCGAACCCGCTGCCCTAGCTGGCCTTGCCGCTTCCCTAGCAGTTCTGAGTTATGCTCGCCAATCAGTGGATGTGATAGGCCATGAACTGGTCTGTCCCAAGAACAATGTGCAATTCATGGCGAGTTATTTTGCCCAGACGATCGATGATGCCCCGGATTGGAGACAACCATTCATTGACTTCGTCGTCTACGATATCCTGCCCGAGAACCCAAAGGAAGCCACCTCCATCAAACGGCGTTCTCTCAGATTCTTTTACGATACGGAGACGAAGATGCTGTATCGTCACTCCTACGACGGATTATTGCTTCGGTGTCTGTCAAACGCAGAAGCCAAAGAAGCCGTACGAGAAGCTCATGACGGTGTCTGCGGGGCCCATCAGCCTGGCCCTAAATTGTAAGACCGACTTCGCCGAATAGGCTACTACTGGCCCACGGTGGTAGCAGATGCGATAGACTATGCTAGAAAGTGTAAAGCCTGCCAAGTCCACGCGGACTTCATCCACCAACCATCTGAATTTCTACATCCGACGATGGCGTCCTGGCCATTCGAAGCATGGGGGATGGATATCATCGGTCCAATCACTCCATCTTCCTCCCGAGGACATCGCTTTATACTCGCAATCACAGATTACTTATCCAAATGGGCGGAAGCTGTCCCACTCGTAGAAGTAAAAACTTCAAACGTGATCAGCTTCCTTAAGCATCACGTCATCTACCGCTTTGGACTGCCCCGGAGGATCATCCACGATAATGGTCCGCAGTTTGCAAACCACGCCTTCTATCGGTTTTGCGATAAGCACCACATTCAGAATATTGCTTCGACGCCATACAATCCAGCAGCGAATGGATTGGCAGAAGTATTCAACAAAACCATCATCAAGTTACTCAAGAAGTTCGTATCGTCCAACAAATACGACTGGAACGAGAAGCTTGGTAAATGCTTGTGGACATACCGTACCACAGTCCGAACGGCCACAGGAAACACACCATTCTCCCTGGTGTACGGCAGTGAGGCAGTTCTCCCATTGGAGACTTAAATACCCTCACTCCGCGTCGCCCTCACTTATCAATTGACGGCGGATGATAACTACAGACGTCGACTACAAGAGTTAGAGGCCTTGGATGAAAAGCGCCTCCTGGCTCAGCAAAGGATCGAACTATATCAAGCACGCATCTCTGGAGCCTTCAACAAGAAGGTTAAAATCAGAACATTCCAAGTGGGCGATCTTGTTTTGGCAGTTCGGAGGTCGATGGTCATGACTCACAAGACCACCGGCAAGTTCCAGCCGAAATGGGAAGGTCCATTCATCATTGAGGCTGTATTCTCCAACGGTGCTTACCGTCTCGCAAAACAAAATGGAGACTTGCTTATGTTGCCCGTCAATGGCAAGTTCCTGAAGAAATATTATGCCTAAATGACCTTTTCCAGATCACCGAGTCATGCACCCGCTGGTGCCGTTGAACTCACTTTCACAGATTATTGAGTCATGCACCCGCTGGTGCCACTGAACTAGCATCCCCAAGTTATCGAGTCATGTACCCGCTGGTGCCACTGAACTCACACCTCCAAATTTCCAGATTATCGAGTCATGTACCTGCTGGTGCCGCTGAACTCACGACAACATTCCAGATTACCGAGTCATGTACCCGCTGGTACCGCTGAACTCACATCTCAACATTCCAAGATTATCGAGTTATGTACCCGCTGGTGCCTCTGAACTCACATTTCGGTCACTCTTTCAGATAGTAAGTCATGTATGATCCTACCTCTGAACTTTTTTCCTGGAAGAGATCCTCCCTCATGATCCACTACCCGCACTCCCGGTGCACAAAAAGGGTAACAGATCCACGAATTTCCAAAACGGCCATGTCCACATTACCTCTGAGTCGTTTCACTTCCGCCAAAAACAAATCACCCCTCTGTATAGAACGTCCATGTACTCATTACCTCTGAGTCATTCTATGTACCCTCCTTCATTGAGCCCACTCCTGTCATGTCCTTATTACCTCTGAATGGGAAGGCTCCGTCGAAGAAACCTTCATACTTGCCATGTCCTCATAACCTCTGAGTAAGTATGATGATTCCCTTTCGACTTATTATCTGTAGCCACAACCGGAGTATGCCAAGGATAATAGGTCCATAAGATTTCCTTGCTGAGTCCACTCCTACCATGTCCTTATTACCTCTGAGCAGGAAGACTCCACGGTAAAACCTCCGTACTCGCCATGTCCCCATAACCTCTGAGTAAGTACGTTGGTCCTCTATCGTCTTATTACCCGTACCCTGAACCAGGGTACGCCAAGGGTAATAGGTCCACAAATGTCCTCTGCTGACCACAAATGTCCTCTGTTGACCATAAATGTCCTCTGTTGACCACAAATGTCCTCTGTTGACCACCAATGTCCTCTGTTGACCACCAATGTCCTCTGTTGACCACAAATGTCCTCTGTTGACCACAAATGTCCTCTGTTGACCACAAATATCATCCGTTGAGTCCACTCGTGCCATGTCCTCATTACCTCTGAGTAGGAAGACTCTACGGTTAAAACCTTCATACTTGCCATGTCCTCATTACCTCTGAGTAAGTATGTTGGTTCCCCCTATCCTATTATCCGTATCCTAAATCAGAATATGCCAAGGGTAATAGGCCCACAAATGTCCCTTGCTAAGTCTCTTAGTACAGGCACACTATTGCTCATCATGCCTCGGGAGCCCAGCTGCTCCATGGCATTCTATCTCCCGATACCCCGAACACCCACGACCACCTAGCCGTAGAACTGTTCTAGGTATCCCCAATCAAACTTGTTATCCGTACCTAAAACCAAGGTATGCTAGGGGTAACAGGTCCACAAACAAGTCCCCCATGCGGGGCAAACATCAACACAATACCACAGGTATAACAAACAACGCAAATGAGGGGTAGAAAGGAAAGTACTCTTTATTTGAAGGACTAAAAAAGCATTACATGTTTGGGACCACGTCCCTCTCAAAAAGAAAAGAAAAAGAAAACAGGAACAAAACCAGAAAAAGGTCGACTATAGTCTGGCATTACACAGTTCCAAGAGGCGGTTTCACACCAAGACAGTCCCCCGCTCAAGCCTCTGTTTCGCTCGGCACTTGGCTTCCTGGGATAACTACTCTGCATCATTCAGATACATATATGCCTGCCAATCGTTCTCCATCTTCTTTAGGGCAAGTTCTAGATTGGAAGAAGCCCTGCTAAACTTGTCAGCCTCCTGAATGGCAATCCCTTTTTCAGCACGAGCAGCTTCAAGCTCGGACTCCAAGAAAGCCAGCTTTCTCTGAAGCTAGAGGATTTGATCCTTGGTATCAGCTACCCCGCGGGAGGCCGTCGCTTTCCGAGCCACGCAATCCTCAGTCCAACGAGTCCATTGATCATACAACTGAGTCAGGTCCTGGCGGTCTTTCAATATAGTTGGCTTGATCGATTCCCGAGCAAGCCTGACCTTCTCCACCGCGGTCATAAGGAAATTGCGCTCTTGGTTTATTACCGCGGGTAAATCAACTTGCTGCAGCACGCGGAACCGGGCCACAAGACGATCAGCCTCTAACAGCTTAGGCTCTAGAAGCGTAGCCAGTCCCGCTCCACCGGGGAGTGTTTTAAGGATATTAATCTGGCCACCGGTGCATTGGCGGGCCATAGAAAAGGGAGTCCCCTCTCTACAGCTGCCTCAATCCCCCTCTTCAGGTGGCGGTGGAAACAGTCGACCACATCCTGAGATACTTCGTCCAAGACTTCCGTAGAGGATGGTGTCAAAGAGAGTGTGGCAGGCAGTACCGAAGGAGTAGCCTCAGAACTGGCCGTCCCTGTCACCAGGGAAACGAATCTTGTGCGAAAAGAAGCGTAGATGGCGGCTAGCTCCTTTTCTGCCGCCCGAAGAGCCTGGATACTTGGGAGAGCGGAAAGGGTAACTCCTGAAACCCTATTCACAGAGGATGGCGCGGAAAGTGTCGTCCCTTGCTCCAGCTGTGCTATCACCAACGATCCCGAACTTGACCCAGCCGGAGGCCCCTCAGTATGGGCTGGAAAAGAAGGAGGCGCACGTGCTTCCATCATATCCCCTCCAGTAGAGTCTACCTCGACAACGTTCGTCACCAGCAATAAAGGAACGGGACCTGCACGTCCAGAACAATCATTAATCCACGGAGGACAGGACAAAAGAAGCAAATAGGCCTCCTCACAAGTTAAAAAGCTGGTTTATCTTACCAGGGGAAGAGCTCGGAGGCTGCAGCTCGTTCGAAGCTAGCATGGACTCCCCATCCACAGCTCCCAACTCAAACTCAACTGGCTCTTCTGCCCCATCCACCCTTGAAGGGGAGTCAGCCGGGTTAGCGTCATCCTGTTGGAATTTAGCTGTCTCAGGGACAGGGGCAATAGAGCCCCCATCCCCATGAGTTGAGGTCCCAGCAAGATGAGACCCCCCGGCCACCTCCGAAAGAGCCCCAGCGGAAGTGATGGTAGTGCACATATCATTGATCAAAGTAGACAAGGCTGGATCGACTTCAGTAGTCGAGTCTCGAGAAGCAGACTCCCCGGACGCCTATAAAAGAGCAAAAAAATAATTAGGCCATAATTTAGAAAAAGAAGGAAAAGGCGGCTAAAATTCCAATCACCTCAGAAATAGCGTCAACATCAATAAACAGCCTGCGACGTCTTACCGCAGCCCGCTTTGTGGAGTAGGTCCTGCCATCGTCAGAGGACAGACGCCTGCCTCATTAGCGCGAAGCACCAGGCACAACAGGTGGATGATCCTCCACCTCTTCGTCTGGCACAGTAAGAGGCTGGTCCCCCGCCTCCTCGTCCGAAGAATGCGACGAGTCATCGGCGGCCTGCTCGGCATCCTCTTCATCCATCGCAATAGACTCCGAGTCCGGCACGGGAACCCTATTCGTCCCTCTCTTTCTCTTCCTGAAACCCTCTGGCTTTTCTTCCAAGCCGGTCCCGACAATGAAGCTGGTGTTCATGTCGAAGTTCACGGGAGGTTTGCTCGCCGCAACGTGATAAAGAGTCGCCATGTACAGAATATCCCCTTGCGTGTTAGCGTCTGGGACTGAGAAGCTAGCCCGGGTATGGAAAGCATTGTAATAATACCACGCCCGGATGCCGTCAAGAACACTGCCCTCGAAACCCAGACAAGCACTGGGGCAGTCAAGAAACAGCTGACTATACCCGAATTGACGAGAGAACCGGCTAGGCAAATAAGGCTCCAAGTATACGTTGTTTCGGTAACGATATACTAGGTGCGTCGGACGAATGTTGTGCAGCCATAGAAGCATCTTCTCGGATAAGAGCTGGAGAGGATTGATGCCATCAACATGTACCCTCCTCACTTCCCTAGGAGTAAACTGAGGAAGAGACACAAAGAAGTCAGGCCCATCAACTCTTGCCAATGCTCTCTGATAAGCCGGTATGGTGTCATACTCCCAAGATTGATGACGGTATCGGAAGAGGAAGGCATCATCAGCGGTGACATCATCCTCTGTACCGGCCTTCATCAATGACCGATAATGTATCAGTAACCACCCCATGAGATAGTGGTATGGTAGCTCTATCCGCTCGAAGTCCAGCGTCATCTCACGAGCAATAACTTTAGATGTAAAAGCAAGAAGGCCGTGGTGTATGCTACACACCATAGCCGGAAGAAGGGCTAGTCTTACCTTGAAGACCAGCTCCACAGCCGGAAGAATGAAATGGCGGCTGATCCTTTCCATAGAACCTGCTCCTCCCGAAACTACGCAATTTCGTAGCCATACCATCAAGAACCCGGCCAAGATTGCTTTATCGGACATTTGCTGGATACCATAGTAGAAATAACTGAAGGAGTCAGTGAGGCTCCCAAACCTGTCACGGGTGGACCTCGACCTTTTGGCCTTCAACATCATGTCTTTTACCTCCTCCGGGGTTTGAGGACCTCGAGACGAAACCTGACCAGAAGGACGTAATTTGAGAAGATATGCAACCCAGGCCGTGGTGTGAGGGGCATTCCCTTCTGAGCTATTTTTTTTCTTGATAGCAATTTGGTGGTAGATGCTATGATGGCACAACAGTTCTCGGTACCCGGCGACGAAACCAGGAAATCATCGATCCAGGTCATCGAATTCCTCATTCGTCGGTGTATATACTTCAAAGGCCTTGCCTCCCCACGGCAGCTTAGAAACAGCATGCATCTCATAGAGAGCAAGTCCCAACTCTCCCCCGGGCGCGAAAAAAGTCCCCGTACGCCGGCTATACATCTCCAAAAGGGCCATGCATAGCTGCTTGTTAATGGGCAATCCGTAACAGGTGCCCCGGATGGCGTAGTAAAGGTCAATCTCCTTAAGGAGTTCCTCGTAGTTCCTCAGAATCCACGAGAAAAGATTAGCCCATGTGGGAATGGAGTTTATCCAATTCAGCAGCGACAACCTGCCCACGGGATAGGACCCATTGCGATCGAGTTTGTTCAGAAAGGTGTCAGCCCAGGTAAAAGTGAAGTTAGGACCAGACACATTGATAAAAGTACCAAGAATCAGCCCCATCACAGTCCGACTGACTGACTCCCTACTTACACATGCCGACCTAATACTCAATTATAGTGGA
Organism: Iris pallida; assembly: GCA_029216955.1. Classification (NCBI taxonomy): domain Eukaryota; kingdom Viridiplantae; phylum Streptophyta; class Magnoliopsida; order Asparagales; family Iridaceae; genus Iris; species Iris pallida. The sequence continues at coordinate 8,787,308 of JANAVB010031018.1, read as the reverse complement.
TGTTACCTACGAACATCCCCTGTTGGGTTGGAGTCAGAGAACCTGCCATTGTCCTGCCCAATGGCACCATATTAAACCACGAGAGGGGAAAATACTGCTCCATCTCGGGAACATGGATATCCACCCCATCCACAGTAAAGTCCCAGTTCTCAGAAACGTCCAGTATTCGGGAGTTCTTTACGGAGAAAGCATCCCCAAAGAGAAAAGCAGATTTCAGATATTCTCCGTCCAGTTTTCCCGAATTCATCTTAGCGTAAAGAAAATGGAAAGGCTGGTTGTTGACGGCAGCCACCCTCTCCAAAGGCTCATTAGAGGAAAGTTGATATGTCATGTGTCGAATTAGATCGTCAAGACGCACACCCATGGCAAACTGAGCCAAACCCACTAGAAGCTCTCCGGCCGGGTTGGTTGGGAGGTTTACTGGAAAAGTACAAAAGAAACAGGATTAAAAATAGGTTAAAACGAAATCACTTAGAGTTTTCTCAAAAAGAAGTCTCTATGAGTCTATGCGGCTCGGATCGACGAAGCCTTATGCGGCCCAGTTCAGCTGAGTTTCATGCGACATGGCTTCAACAGAGCCTATGCGGCTCGGGTCAGCACAGCTTCATGCGACCCAATTCAGTTAAGAGTTCCATGTGACACTGATGCGGCTCAGATTACGACTTATGTGGTTCTATCTCGCAGAAGAGTTTATGCGGCGGGATTCAGTAAAATTCTATGCGGGCCAGTTTGTTAGGAACATATGCGGCTCCGGTCAAAGAAGACTTTATGCGGTTCATATCCAGAAGTAGTCTTATGACTCAAAATCCTTCTCATGCGGTTCATACAAGGGGAATGTCCTATGCGATCCAAACGCGAGAGGGTCATGCGGCCCATACAATGCATGCGGCTCCATCATGATCAGGCTTGAGCCATCCAAACGATGAGGGCTTGTGCATAAATCATGCAACAGAGCCATGGGTTCTTAGGGTTCAAAGTGTTCGAAAGAGATCCTTACACTTGAAAGCAGGACGAACATCAGGATGCACTTCGGGCACAGCGGCCGACGAGGAAGCCGCCTTCTTGCCTTTTGCGATAGCGGAGACGACCTTGGAAGATTTGGGTGCCATTTTCGATAGTCGGAGAATGGAAATAGAGAAGGAAATGAAAGATTGCAACAGTGGGAGACGAAGGAGAAGGTAAAGAAATCCTTCCGACTCAACCCATCCATATTTATAAACAAAACCAAGGTGCTTCGATTCTCGTACAGAATGAAAACCAACTCTTCGGTTATCGAGGTGACTACCTAAAATGAAGGCTAGACTCCTGGGATCCCGCCCCGAAAAGTGACCTCAAAACTGACAACAAATCAACAGCACTTAATGCAAAAGATTTCCATACGTGGCAAGATGATGTGGCGAAAAGACCTTACGACCGAGACATCTATGCGGCCAAAAATCCCTGCGGCCTAGTCATCCATGCGGCCGAGACATCCATGCGGCCTAGACATTCATGCGGCCGAAACATCCATGCGGCCGAGACATCATATACGGCCAGAAGAATACATAGCCATGCTTCTTGTTCAAAGTATTTTAATTTTGCAAATTAAAAACTTTGAAGGGAGTCTTGTAGAAGCATGAAAAAGAATAAAGAAGGATCCATGCGGCCAGGAAACCCCATGCGGCTCAGAAAGCCCATGTGGCTCAGAGATTCATACGGCACAGGGGACTATGCGGCTCGATACGTTCCATGCGGCTCAGAGAGGTGCCACGTAGCATACAAACAACTCTTCCCTTACTGCATTAATTGCCTTGATGGATGACAGCTCTGACAAGACGACAGTCCTGACACAAAGATGTAATTATGACTCTGTCATAATAATAGAATCCTAGGGAAACGAAGGAGATCTCTGACATAATCCCCCGAGATCTAGAAAATGCCAGGCACGTGGACTGTCATATGCGGCTCAAGTAGACGCTCCCCCATGCGGCTCACGAAGGGGTTACCCGTTATGCGGCCACCTACGTCCATGCGGTCCAGATTATCACGTGATTCGAGGATACGTGGTCGGGCATATGTGGCTCAATCTTCATGCGGCTTAGATCCCCTCAGTGGCTCCCAGGACACGTGTCATAAAGCCAATCAATTTTTCAGATTTACTACAATCAAAGATTGGGTCAAATCCTAATAATCTGGGATACATGGCAGGAGAATGAATTAAACTTGTTCATTCAGATTCGCAGACATCAGCACATCATCATAAGGGAGATTTATTCTAATCAGCATTAATTACTGAGAGAATTTGGCACAATCTATATTAATGGCCCAGATTCATTACACTCAAAACTATTGGCCCAGATTGATCAATCAATAGGCCGTCGCCACTTTAAGGGGCAATCATTATAAACCCTAATGATGTCCCCCTATTCTTATAAATAGCAGGGTGCCATTCCCTTGCAACACAGACAGACACACACAAAGATAGAGAGAGATAGAGATAGTCAGAGATAGACGCGCATAGAGAGCCAGAGAGCCTGAAGAGAAAGCATTTCTCCATCAACGCCAAGCAGTTCTTCCACAGAGCCAAGAAGCTGCACCCGATCGTCCAAGGAGTAAGGCAGAGCGGTCGTCGCTTTTTCGAGCCTCTATCGTCACCCCCCAGAATCTAAAATAAATAATTGTACTTAGATTGTTGTACCTAGGTTTTTGACCCTAGGCTTTCTTTGTACAAGCGAGTTTGTATTGTGAAGTAAAAGTCTAGTCCTCCGATAATTGTTCTGTCCTTTTATATTTCATGACAAACAGGACGGGGCACTATATCATACACCACTCTGAAAAAGTTTTGTCCTCGAAACTAACTGAGTACTTACTCATCGACTTATCACTTTATTCAATATTCTATAACTCTCGCACACACTACGCCTATGTATTTCTTCAATCTGAACCATGCTCGCACTACCAACAATCTTTTATTTAAAATACGATTTCAGAATCCTTGACACTTTTTTATTCTTCAAGTCTCACCTAAATTCAATGTATCACTTGGTTGGATCGTGCACGTATCCCCGGCGTCCCCAAAATACATGCATTTCAGCCAAGCCACGTGATAGATAATTCGTCATTCTCATTCGAGTCGAATCGTGCACATATTCAGGCGTCCTTAAAATACATGCATGTCAGCCGAGTCTCGTGAGGGATATTTTCATATTCTAGAATCTATTCTATCCATCCATACCAATCCTCAATATCAATCATTCCAAAGCTAACTCTTGCAACATGGATGTCTCGGCCTAACCTGCTATGCCATTTTACAAGGCTAAAGTCAATGTCAGGATTGGAATCATAGTTCTCCAACAATAATGCCAATGTTGGCCCCAATCCTAGGGTCAAACTAAGTTGATAGTACGAGATTTCTACCCAAGCTCGCATCACTCAGATTTTTAAACATCGAGCATGTACATATATCTCATATTCGTACTTGCAACACTTAGTTCAAGGGGTCCAAGTCATTCAGCAAAGCCATCCTACACTGAGTCATGTTCAACCATTTCCTTGACATATCATTATCGTTCATCCAACAAGTAACTCGCATAGTCTATCTCTTCGAACAAATTTGATAATATCTACCTATCCATTCCTTCTAAGTCAAGCACGCTATGATACGATCTGTCGCTAGACCATAATTTTTATTTAATATTCCTTAAGTCATTTATCCCAATTCATGTAATCAATCACAAGGTCGTTTGACTTTAACAATATGTCATGCTCCAATATCACGCGAGTCCAATTATCCACGATCGGTATGAAATCACCATGCAACACTCCTGTAGAATAATCGTTCTCATTGGAGCGTAACTCTTGTTTTGAGTCTAGACTAATTCATTCTCGATATACAGATTGGATGTCCTCAATCCTCAAGTTTACTCAATCATCAATCACAAGTCCGATCAATCCTCGAATCCACCTTCGCCTCAAACCACAAGTTGAAGCAATCCAAACTGCCACATCTTAATTTCTCTAGTTTGATCATTCGCGTGACATGAATTACCATTTTGTGCTTACACGGAACGATCATCCAAAAATTCGATGTAATGCATGGGCGAGGCTGGAGTTGTGCTCGCGCAAGATAAGAACGTCGACATTATGGTTATCAGCGTAACCATCAAGATACGATCATTTTCATCCAACATTCATTTTATCAAAATCCCAAGCATTGCATCTGTCACCCCCAGTTTTCAAGAACAGGGGTATTTTAGTCATTTTTTATTTTAGAAAATTTTTGAATTTATTTTTTTATTTATAATATTGTTTTGGGGTTATTTGAGTCGGGTTCGAATTTTAACTCAATCCGACTTGTATCGGGGACCCGGGGTAGCTTTGACTCTAGTGGGACCCACTCATTAGTTAGACATGGCCCACATGACAATATTTAAGTTAGTATGGTTAGACTAAATATCATGACTAGGTTGGATTAATTAGAGACTTAAACTAGACTAAATTAGCCTCAAACCAAAACCCTATTTAAATTAAATCAATAGGAGTCATAGGAGGGGGGTATTTTAGACTTTACATAAATGGGGACACCTTGCCATTTGTGGCCGGCCACTAGAGGGGATAGGGATGAGCCATCCTCATTGTTATTATCAATAAGTATTCTCTCTCTTGTTCTTCCCCAAATTAGAGATGAACCTCCATTGATTTCAGCTCCAGATCAATCCTTTCTTCCACCAAATCTTCTTCATTTCTTCTCTACTCCATGAAGAGAGGGTGCTAGCCAAGTTTGGGAGGATTTGGCTTTGGTTCATGTCCATTTGGAGATCCCTTCGTGTTGGTGTCGTATTGAAAGGAGTTCCTTCGGATTTTACCTCCCGGAAGGTAAAATCTACCCTTTATTTCAATCCTACATGCATATAAGATTATTTTGAACCCATAGGAATGACTCCCATAGTTGTGTCTCTATTTGTGTCTATTTCGTATCCGTTTGGAGCTATTAGGAGTGTCCTTGTTATGCTTTGTGTCCATGTAAGAAACCTCCAATATTGGACACTTGTGTTTAAATAATTTAATACATGTTTTAATATCAAATTTTTATATGTTAGAGAGGTGTTATTGCTTGTGATTATATTTTTCTCCATGTATCATAATATATATACAAGTATTTATATTATATATATATATATATATATATATATATATATATATATATATATATATATATATATATATATATATATATATATATATAAGAGATTGATAAGCAATAAGCAAAAACAGCAATAAGCAGTGAGCATAAGCAGCAGCATAAGCAGTGCAATAAGCAGCAGCTTATTGACAGCTTTTTAAGCTTTTAAGCCTTTAGTTTTAATCCATTTAATCCCCTATTTCCTTTAGAAATTATCCCCCTTCCATTTAGCCATTTTCCTATATTAGTTAGCCCTTGTTAGATAGAGTTTTCTACCAAATTGTTAGATATTTGTTAGTTAGGATTGTTAGTAGATGTTAACTTATATGTTAGTATAAGTTAGGATACGAGATGTTAGATTGGAGAGTTGTACGTGGACCTAGTGGAGTGTGTTTAGTGGGTGTACTAGATAGGTTAGTGTCTAGCTACCCTAAGAAGCCTAGGTCAGTCTACCAAGGTTAGGAAGGGTTACCTATGTATCGGGGCAAGGTATTGGGAATACTTTGTGAAGGGTAATAGGTAAGGTTAAGGTAATTACCTAGAAGCTACGGTATGAGTCTAAGGTGTTAGGATATGGTTAGAAATTGATTGTCTTGGTTGGTAATGGTTAGGATTAGTGCTCTTAGACTAGTTTTGACCTCGGTTGACCGTTTTGACCAAAAGTCAACGAAAGTCAATCGAAAGTCAAACTTAGCCTAAAAGTGACTAAAATTGACCCGAAACCAAACCAGAGTTGACCAGTTGACTAAAAGTCAACAGTTGGTCAACGTTAGCCTAGTATGACCTAGGGTTGACCTAAAGTTGACCAGGGTTGACCAGTTGACCAAAAGTCAACTGTATTTCAACCTTTGAGCAAGTTTGGCCTAGTTTGACTTGGATTGACTTTCTGTGACCTAGCATGACCTAGTATGACCTAGTTTGACATATTTTGACTTAGATTTGCATATCATGACTTAATTAGTTTCCCTTTTATTATTAAACTCTGTTTGGACTTATAGTATCTCATCTTTAAGTCTGTAATTACTCTGAGCATCTGTTCACCTTATCAGCTCAGGACCACAGGCGAGTACATTCACCGATAGTTTTTATTGTCTTGATATCAACTATATCCGATTCAGTTGTACTGTCTTACTTGATTTCCAGACACGATGTTTCACGGACTAGTATATGTTGGATCATGACATGAGATGTTGTTCCTAGATTTTCCTGGTATATTGGTACATTTTCTATCTTGTTTCCTGTACTTGTATAGACACCGATTTCTAAGGGAACTTGCTACCCTCTTAGGGAATTCTGTGTCATGACGTGTCATGTCCGGATCCATTATACTATTCGGGGATAGGGAATTATTAGGGGCTATGTGATCAAAGCTACCATGTCACTATATTCTTGTGCTTGTGCCACTTTCACCTCATGTTGGGTGTAGCGAGATCTTATTTCTTATGCTCGTTATCCAGGTTGGCCGGCATGACCCTTTCTAGTGATTTTTATGTGATTATCGGGCCAAGTGGATAGCCTGTCCTGTAACTTTTCCAAGCCGATCACATAACGCTCTAATAATTCATGGCACATTTTATATTTATTTTATCACATCATATATCCTGCTCTGTTCTATATTCAGTACTTTTCTCACCATATTATGATATTCATTACTCACATGTTCTACATGATCTTACGCTAAACTTTGATTGGAGGCTAAGTTCTGTTCGAAAGAAGGGTTACAACCTCGGTCCTTGTTTGGTTTACGGGTTGTAACTCAGCTTCCGAATAGCTCCCAAGTCATCCTATATCTTTGTCTTGTATTTCATTATAATTGTCTCTTATAGAATTTTTCAATTCATGTGGAACTGCTGTTAGTGTTTGTGCTTGCTTATTTTTCTGACAGGATACCGTTGATATGTTACAGATGATTCTGAGGCAGACTGCTCGACCTACTATGGGGTCGAGATAGATGGAGACTTAGTCCAGGACTGTGGCCTGTTAGTTGATCCACTAGACTTTGCACACCCAGAGTAGTATAGCTTAGTTAGGTTTGCCTGGACTGCGATCCAGCTAGTGTTTTCAGACTGTAGTATTCTATATTATATTTTGTGACTCTGTGTGATGTTGTTTATATCTCTGAGCTGTGTTGGATCCTGAACTTATTTTCTATTTTCACTTCTATCATATTTCCATTCCGTGCTATCTACCTTAGTTTTATCTTGTGATTGAGTTAGGCCATATTATATTCCTCCGTGCGGAGATGACAGGTACCTTTATACTGTTTAGTTGTAGCATTACAGACGACCTATACAGCGTTCTACCACCGATTCTGCGACGTAGGTTGGACGTACCCACGTGCTCGTGCCCCTAATTAGGGTACAGGTCGTGATACATTTTTGTGGTAGCCCATACAGGTCGATGTCACAATTAGTGCGATCTCGTAATAGTGCTCGACTTAGAGTACTAATTACGAGCCTACGACTAGGACATAGGATCTAGGATATAATAGGAGTTACTCAATCACATTTTAGGAAAATTCTGATCTTTTGATTACCATGACAACTCTTCTTGCATTGAATTCAATTGTCCTTCCTTGATACTCCTTATCATGTGCCATATTGATTCCTTGTTTCAATCTATCCTCAGGATGACGATTACTCGCTCTCAGGCAGCAGGATCTAGTGTTGTTCCAGAGAGGCCGGATCCGGTAGGACCTCCACCTTCAGCTGCGGGATCTACAGTTGAGGGAGCTGCCACCTCAGTTCCTGTCCTTCAGGCGAGAGTAGCAGTGACGGTTCTAGGAGGTCTTCCACCTCCAGCTGCGGGACCGTCTATAGTCATTCCTGAGACTCTTATAACGCCACCTCCGCTACCGACAGATGCACAGCAGATGATGGCCCTTCTACAACAGATGATGCAGACCCAGAGGGCCCAGACAGAGGCACAGCTGCATCAGACTGACGCATCCCACCGCCAGATAGAGGTGCTACGAAAGAGCATGGAGAACTCCCACCAGCTGGCGATGGCAGCAGTTGAGAGGGTAGTCTCGGGTTCAGTTCTTGGTGCCCCAGTTCAGCAGCAGGGTCAGGGGAGGCCTGGCACATGTCTAAATTTTAGGAAGATGAACCCGAGGGATTTCAAGGGTACCGTGGGTATCCTATATACAGATGACTGGTTGGAGGACGTCTAGAGGAGCCTGGAGTTAGTAGAGGTTTCGAGGGGACTATGGGTCACAGCTACGGCGAGTCAGTTCTTCGACATTGCCTTGACGTGGTCTCGCACGGATCCTCGTACATAAGTGAGAGGTTTGACATTGGAGAACATCAGGCGGCTCTTCATGGAGATGTTCTACCCCGATGTGGCTTTGACAACTCTGGAGGCCCAGTTCGTCGGATTGGTGCAAGAAAACTCGTCGGTGGACGAGTATGCAGAGGAGTTCTTCCGTCTGAGTAGGTTTGCACCAGATCTGATCCAGGATGAGGGGTATAAGGTCCACAAGTTCCGGAGGGGCCTTATTCATGTGGTTCGTACTCGTACTTTCGGGCGATACGATGCGACCTTCGAGCAGATACTGATGGAGGCACAGATAGCAGAGGAGGACTACGGCCTCAAGCCGAAGAGGGGCTGCAATGTTCTTGGTACGAGCTCTAATATGGGGCCGGAGGAGCGCCCACACTTCCAGCAGAGACAGATTCAGCAGCAGCCTCAGTTACAGCTTCAGCAGGCACCAGCACATGTCCACCAGCAGTAGGGTCAGGGCCAGAGGCAGGCCATGCAGTATATTTTATGTAGGAAACCGGGGCACACCCAGGGGGTTTGCAGGATGAGGCTAGGAGTTTGTTTATTCTGTGGAGCTTCAGATCACCAGATGAAGAACTATGCTGCTCGTGCAGCCAAACAGGCAGGCCAGGACAGAGTACAGCAGGCTAGGAAAGGCCAGTATGGGTGAGCTTTCGCCATGACAGTCGAGGATACTCAGGCAGTAGCAGGGCAGATTGTAGGTTCCAATCTTTCGATCTTATTTTTGCATTTGCCTCCTTATAACTGTCTTAAAATTTGATTCTATCTGTTCCTTGTTAATTGATCAATTTATTCTGTTATTCTTGTGATATGATTTTAATCATCCTCTGAGATAAGTCGTATGGGCTAGGTTGCCTCGATTAAAGGATTTTAGAGTCTTCTATGGTCATGTTAGCAGGCATAGTGAGGACATATAGTCAGATTATAGACGTATTTCTCGGGTGTGAGAATTTAAGGTTTTCGCGACCAAGCATGCGACAATACAAAAATTTTAAATACCATAAATCGAGAGGTATGTACCTTAGTGGAGGACTCTGTGAATATCATAGCCTTGCTCACTGGCATGACGAAGATTCTAAGTATCATGATTTTGGACAGACGCATATGATTCCTCGAACTGCATGATTTTTAATTGCGGGTAATTTTGACTTTTGTAATTTTAATCATTTATTTATTGACATTTAAATCATGATATGATTTTGGAGATTTTTTATCATTTTAAAACTATTAAAGCCATGACTTGTGATTTTGATGTTTTGCTAGTGAAACCCTAGAGACTGCTTGACCTAGAGCCTAACCATGTGATTAGGATTTTTTAATGTCATTTCTGGCCTAAGGGTATTTTGGTCAATTGACCTCTTTAAATTATTTTGATATTTATTGCATTGGTGATTGTTAATTTTGACTTTTGATAGGAGTAATTTTGTGTTGGTTTCGTGTCCATATCGGACATGTATCAGTTTTTATTTACAAGTGTTTGATGTGCCTCAAAGGGATTTTTTTTATTGCTAATTTTTTTGAAAGTATTTGAATGGAATTGTTTTCTGCATGTGTTTCATGTGATTGCTTTATTTTAATTTCGAGGACAAATTTTTTTTAAGGTGGATAGATTTGTCACTCCCAGTTTTCAAGAATAGGGATATTTTGGTCATTTTTTATTTTAGAATATTTTTGGATTTATTTTATTATTTATGATATTGTTTTGGGTTTATTTGAGTCGGGTTCGAATTTTAACTCAATCCGACTTGTATCGGGGACCCGGGGTAGCTTTGACTCTAGTGGGACCCACTTATTAGTTAGACATGGCCCACATGACAATATTTAAGTTAGTATGGTTAGACTAAATATTCATGACTATGTTGGATTAATTAGAGACTTAAACTAGACTAAATTAGCCTCAAACCAAAATCCTATTTAAATTAAATCAATAGGAGTCATGGGGGAGTATTTTAGACTTTACATAATAGGGGACACCTTGCCATTTGTGGCCGGCCACTAGAGGGGATAGGGATGAGCCATCCTCATTGTTATTATCCACAAATATTCTCTCTCTTGTTCTTCTCCAAATTAGAGAGGAACCTCCATTGATTTTATCTCCAAATCAATCCTTTCTTCCACCAAATCTTCTTCATTTCTTCTCTACTCCATGAAGAGAGGGTGCTAGCCAAGTTTGGAAGGATTTGGCTTTGGTTTGTGTCCATTTGGAGATCCTTTCGTGTCGATGTCGTATCGAAAGGAGTTCATTTGGATTTTACCTCCCGGAAGGTAAAATCTACCCTCTATTTCAATCCTACATGCATATGGGATTATTTTGAACCCACAGGAATGATCCCCATGGTTGTGTCTCTATCTGTGTCCATTTCGTGTCCATTTGGAGCTATTATGAGTGTCCTTGTTGTGCTTTGTGTCCATGTGGAAAACCCCCAATATTGGACACTTGTGTTTAACTAATTTAATACATGTTTTAATATTAGATTTTTATATGTTAGAGAGGTGTTATTGCTTGTCATTATATTTTTCTCCATGTATCATAATATATATACAAGTATTTATATTATTTAATGTATATATATATATATTTTGTATCATATTGTGTATATTTTTTTTTTTCTCCATGTATCATATTGTGTATATATTTTTCTCCATGTATCATATTGTGTATATATATATATATACAAATATATATATATATATATATATATATATATATATATATATATAAAAATATATATATATATATATATAAGAGATTGATAAGCAATAAGCAAAAGCAGCAATAAGCAGTGCAATAAGCAGCAGCTTTTCAGCAGCATCTTATTGACAGCTTTTAAGCCTTTAGTTTTAATCCATTTAATCCCATGTTTCCTTTAGAAATTAGCCCCCTTCCATTTAGCCATTTTCCTATATTAGTTAGCCCCTGTTAGATAGAGTTTGCTACCAAGTTGTTAGATATTTGTTAGTTAGGATTGTTAGTAGATGTTAACTTATATGTTAGTATAAGTTAGGATACGAGATGTTAGATTGGAGAGTTGTGGATCCAGTGGGGTGTGCTTAGTGAGTTTACTAGATAAGTTAGTATCCTAATAGAGCTAGTATAGTTGGATAGTGTTAGGAGAGCGGTATCTCTAGATACAATAGGGTGTCTCATGATACTTTAAGGTAATTTTGAGAGTGATCAACATAGGGATAAGATGGACTGGATGGGCTAGATACCTAGATTTCTGGGTTGGTAATATCAAGATAGGTTAGTTTCTAGCTACCCTAAGAAGCCTAGGTCAGTCTACCAAGGTTAGGAAGGGTTGCCTATGTATCGGGGTAAGGTATTGGGAATACTTTGTGAAGGGTAATAAGTAAGGTTAAGGTAATTACCTAGAAGCTAAGGTATGAGTCTAAGGTGTTAGGATATGGTTAGAAATTGATTGTCTTGGTTGGTAATGGTTAGGATTAGTGCTCTTAGACTAGTTTTGACCTCGATTGACCGTTTTGACCAAAAGTCAACCGAAAGTCAAACTTAGCCTAAAAGTGACTAGAATTGACCCGAAACCAAACCAGAGTTGACCAGTTTACTGAAAGTCAACAGTTGGTCAACATTAGCCTAGTTTTACCTAGGATTGACCTAGAGTTGATCAGGGTTGACCAGTTGACCAAAAGTCAACTATAAGTCAACCTTTGACCCAGTTTGACCTAGTTTGACTTGGATTGACTTCTTGTGACCTAATGTGACCTAGTATGACCTACTATGACCAAGTTGACTTAGACTTGCATATCATGACTTAATTAGTTTTCCTTTCATTATTAAACCCTGTTTTGACTTATAGTATCTCACCTTTAGGTCTGTGATTACTTTGAGCATATGTTCACCATATCAGCTCAGGTCCACAGGCGAGTACATTCACTGATAGTTTTTATTGTCTTGATATCTTCTATATCTGATTCAGTTGTAGTGTCTTACTTAATTTCCAGACACGATGGTTCACGGACTAGTATATGTTGGATCATGACATGAGATGTTGTTCCTATATTTTCTTGGTATATTGGTACATTTTTTGTCTTGTTTCTTGTACTTGTATAGACACCGATTCCTAAGGGGACTTACTACCCTCTTAGGGAATCCCGTGTCATGACGTGTCATATCCGGATCCATTATACTATTCGGAGATGGAGAATTATTAGGGGCTATGTGATCAAAGCCACCCTGTCACTATATTCTTGTGCTTGTGCCACTCTCACCTCACGTAGGGTGTAGCGAGATCTTATTTTTTCTGCTCATTATCCAGGTTGGCCGGCATGACCCTTTCCAGTGATTTTTATGTTGATTGTCGGGCCAAGTGGATAGCATGTCCTGTAACTTTCCTAAGCCGCGATCACATAATGCTCTAATAATTCATGGCACATTTTATATTTATTTTATCACATCATATATCCTGTATAGTTATACATTCAGTACTTTTCTCACCATGTTATGATATTCATTACTCACATGTTCTACATGATCTTATGCTAAACCTTGATTGTAGGCTAAGTTCTGTTTCGGAGAAGGATTACAACCCCGGTCCTTGTTTAGTTTACGGGTTGTAACTCAGCTTCCAAATAGCTCCCAAGTCATCCTATATCTTTGTCTTGTATTTAATTATAATTGTCTATTATAGAATTTTCCAATTCATATGGAACTGCTGTTAGTGTTTGTACTTGCTCATTTTTTTTGACAGGATACCGTTGATATATTACAGATGATTCTAAGGCAGACAGCTCGACCTACTATGGGGTCGAGATAGATGGAGACTTAGTCCAGGACTGTGGCCTGTTAGTTGAGCCACTAGACTTTGCACACCCAGAGAAGTATAGCTTAGTTAGGTTTGCCTGGACTGCGATCCATCTAGTATTTTCAGACTGTAGTATTCTATATTATATTTTGTAACTCTGTGATGTTGTTTATATCTCTGGGCTGTGTTGGATCCTGAACTTATTTTTTGTTTTCACTTCTATCATATTTCCATTCCGTGCTATCTATCTTAGTTTTATCTTGTGATTGAGTTATGTCATATTATATTCCTCCGTGTGGAGATGACAGGTACCTTTATACTGTTTAGTTGTAGCATTTACAGATGACCTATACAGCATTCTACCGCCGATTCTGCAGCGTAGGCTGGACGTACCCACGTGCTCGTGCCCCTAATCAGGGTACGGGTCGTGACAGCATCCATCGGAACAATAATATTTTGCATGACCGTCATTTCTCGAATCAGAGTACCCCCGAGTTATCGGATATCAATCTTTGATACGCCTCAATACCATTAATGATATACGTAACCTGACGATCTTCATTTGTAATAAATTTTGATTCGTGCGACTGATGCTATCGTACGAACTGTATAATCACCTCGACATTCAAGATCAAGTTCGATCATTATCTCCCAAACCCATTACATGTTTAATTCGTCCCAAATCAAAATCACGTATATTCGTCCGAATATCTTAAGTCATCCAGCAACATATTTCGTCAAGTCATACCGTTCTATGCTAGCTCAATCATCGAGCAACATCATTTATCCCAATTTCTTTGAGTCATTTTATAACTTCCAAAATTAATACTTTTTATGCACGCTATCATCCAATCATGCTAACTTTTGTATACGATTCATATCATTTTCCTCGATCAAGTCATCTGTTCGTTCACCTTAACTTTCTATCGATTCAATTTTCCTACTCAATTATTCTCGCATTTCATACTTGCACAATCCCAATCTCGTGCGCGTCATTTCTAATTCATTCAAATCAATTTCATACAAGCTATCAAGTCATGAATAACTTTGAAACACACTTTCTAAGGCTTTGTATATTCGTTGATTGCTGATATACTCTTTGGCATCCCGTATCCTCAATCAATCGACATCCCTGAAGCGATCCCATACAATACTCAGGGATGAAGTCATTCGATAAATCCTCGAAACATTATTGAATCTTGATTAATTTGAATCTCTGTTTGAACTATTCCACAAAATCCAAGCACGCTCATCTATATCGCATCGACGATAACAGCGTCTGAAGGCATCCCTATCGATAGCCATCCCACATTCTATAAGTCAAGTCAAATTCGATCCCATTTAAAATAATTTGAGTTTCGCACACGACATTTTCTCAGGTCGACTACAGGCTAAGCGACACAGCTTCATAACGGCCGATTATAGGCTAAGCGATGGGGGTCGTCGCACAGAAGTCCCAAGCAAAAATATTGAATAGTCATCATCAAAAATTTGAAGCAAAACACAAGTCATGCAAAATACTCTTTTATTGATATTGAACAAAGATTACAATGTGGGCACAAGGCCAAATTACAAGTCTCTCAAGCACACTTTTCTCTCATATTACAAGTCATTATGCTCTCTCTCATTTCTCAATACAAGCTTCAAGGCAACGAGTGCCATATTTGTAAAACCCCTATTTTTTAATTATTTTTGTTATTTTATTAGACTTAAAAAAATGAATTTATATAATTTATGGTTTTATTTATTTTTTTGATGATCCGGTTTGTCCAATTCAGTCCGAACTGGACCCGAACCAAATTTTAGCCCATGTAAACAGGTAGTGTGACCAAATGTGGCCATGTAGACATATTTTATGTACTTAAAAATATCTCCTAAATGATTTTAGAATTTTATGTACAATTTCTAATTATTTAAATATTTGTACAGTTATTGATATTTTTATTATTAAATAATATTTTACAAGATTCTACATGTTCCTGGACCCGGATAAAGGAGTGTGGTTTAAGTCCACCAAGACCACCATTTAATTTTTCTAATATTTTATTATTATTAATTCTATTTTTGTCATGATTAAATAAGCATATTTATTATTATTAAATTACTAGGATTGGATTTTATTTTTATTGTCAGAATAAATTTATATATATGTACATGTGTTTAAATATGTTAAATAATTGGATAGATGACATTTAAATTGTTATTGGATTTTTTATAGAATAGGGTGTGTATATATATATATATATATATATATATATATATATATATATATATATATATATATATATATATATTAAAAGAATTAAAAAGAAAAAAAAATTGCATGGAGTGGTCGGCCCCACCACCTGGCCGACCACCCCAACCTCTAATAAGCCGCAAGAAGCAGCAGCGAAATATAGCATGCATGTGCCCCCACAACAATTAGGAATTGCAGTCAGCAAGCATTTGGCCGAAACCCTTCCTTTATATGTACGTATACATATATATACATATATATATATATAGGAATTGCAGTCAGCAAGCATTTGGCCGAAACCAAAAAAAAAAAAATATATATATATATATATATATATATATATATATATATATATATATATATATATATATATATATATATATATATATATATTTTAAAAAACCCCTAATCCTTAATAATTCCTCTCTCCTCCTCTCTCCTCCATCCTCCTTCCTCTCCTCGGCGTGCGTGCCAGCCTCGCCGGAGCGACAGCATCTCCGCCTCCCGATTGTCATGGCGACAACAACAACAAACACCCACAACAGTTTTCCACTTTATGGTATCCCACTTCCCCGATCGATATCTCCATCATTTTAAATCCGTTTTTACATCCGTAAATTCGTGTAGAAAGCCCACATGACCCTCTTCAAGATCCTCCAGGTGGATTTTGACATGGTCATCCAACTTGCTCGAAAAATCGAGACGAAGTTGGAGAAAAACCACTTTTCTGAATATTAAAAACTGTTTTAAAACACCAACTTGTCGGCCACTTTTCTTTCTGTATAACAGAAATTTGTAGAATCTAATTGAAGACAGTCAAAGACAACATAACCGAGATTGTAACGCACCTTCTGGATTCACTTTTCATCTAGTGTGTAAAAAGTTACACGTTGTTAAAGTTTCACGAAAAACTGTAAATTCTGTTGTCAAAAAGTGGAAAAAACACCCGATACGGCGTGCACCCCGAAAAACCGAGCGGCGTGGTCGCGCACTATATGCATCAAAAGGCGCGTATGGATGTTGTCGACGTGTTGGAACTGATGGAACCCGATTTCGTTGCATGTGCGCGACGAAATCAGTACGTATCCGTCGAGATACCCCATATCGACCCTTTGTAAATTAAATCACAACTTTGTGCACACTCATCATATCGCGATGAAACTTGCGCCATTGGACTCAAAATATTTTTCTGGTCCTGTGAGCCAAGTTTGATCCGATTCTGAGACCGTTGATCGGGACGCTATTTTGGCGGGCCTACAATCCTACTCAACGGGCTATTTTGTGCAAGCCCACCGGAATCCAAAATTGGACATACCGTTGGGTTCGTCTCATCAAAACAAATCTGTAGACATATAGTTTAACGACTTTAGAGACCGTAGATATTGGCACGTATTTTGGTGCAAAGCGGGTCCAACGGCGGACATCGTTTTGACCTGAAATTACGATTTTGTCCCTGTTCCAGAATTTAACTTTTAGACAGGCATTTCCTAGGCATATCTTTTATTCCAAACTCGTTCGTGATGTTTGTTGCAGCATCCGGAGTCATCTGCGGGATTTGGCTTTTCTTGCTTCGTTTATTTGTCTGTTCGAGCTACTGGATTATTCCCTGTTGCACATAATCTCAGGCAAGATACATTGCCATTATACTGTTTAGATTCAGTTTGTATTTTATTATATATCACTGTTCATTTATTTCCAGTTCTTACCGTCCTTGATTTACTGTCTGCTCAGTGATATTAGATATACTTTGTTATTATCCTTTGATTGCATGTGGACTTAGAGTTAAGAGACAACCGTCTGTAGTGTGTCGTATATACCTTGACACAGTTGTACCATGAGGATGTGTGAGATGAGTACATGTAGAGGTACTTGTGTGTGGGCTGATCCCCCATGCGCATGCGATAGGGCTAACTGCTAATAGAGGCATGTTAGGAGGCTTAGCAGTTAGTAGAGGTATATGAGACATGGATGTGACTCTGTTAGGCATTGGGTGGGAAGAACAGTTCCTTAACGTATGGGCCAAGTATGTACTTCCCAATTGCCAGTTATCTCCGCGGAAGATACAGTCCTGGATCCTGATACTGATTTACTGCTGGCCTCTGACATTCGATGAATGTTATGCTTTGAGGTCCCTGGTATCCTGATGGGGCCATACCTGAGATTACTGCTACTGAGCCAGAGTGTCCATGCATTGGAGGTTTGTTCTTAACTGCATGAACACCGTAGTACGGTTAGATTACCTTATTGTTGTCTTGTCACTTACTTTCTTTGTGGCATATTTTGTATTCAGTATTTATGGCATGTTCTTCCTGTATCTTGTTACGTCCCTCTGAGGACCTGGTTATCTCTCCAGGTGTGTGCTTCTGTGATTTTCAGGTGTTCTAGCCAAGGCCATAATCTTCTCCATTCTTTCGAAGACGATTGCACTTGGTTCATCTCGTTATTTTATCGATCATTTCTTGTACATTTTATTTGAGATAGTTGGTAGTGGACTTTGTCTCCGCCCAACGATTGTATAC
The DNA here is from genome assembly GCA_029216955.1 of Iris pallida. NCBI lineage: Eukaryota > Viridiplantae > Streptophyta > Magnoliopsida > Asparagales > Iridaceae > Iris > Iris pallida. The sequence goes on along the minus strand of JANAVB010031018.1, from coordinate 8,769,347 downwards.
ATGACAAATTTAAAGTTACTTTTATATCATTTATTTATCTAGTGGATGAGACTTAGTATTTATGGTTCTACTACATTTTACAGTTTATGTATACGTGCGAGTTTTCATACATTGGAGTATACTTCGTATGTATGCAGCTGGCATGGATACGTTCCTAGTCCTAAGTATTTTGGGACTGGACGTTACATATTTTTGTGGTGGCCCATGCAGGTCGAGTTTGTCACTTCGTTTATGTTACTGTACCGATGTGAGCCTGCAACATAGGATTAGAATATAGGAATCTCATCCATACAACTTGACTTTTCCCTTGGCTTCAAATTTCGAACTCTCGTTCGACCACCTTGAACTACATCTTGCTTGATTCCTTTCTACCATTGATTCTTATTTTCGTGCTTAGCGTCAACTAGGAAGATGACTACACTAGTATATGCTCATAGGTCAAACACATGGCTAGAATGGTTATATTGGCAATTAGAATACATATAAGACTCTAATTGAGTTAAAAAAATTTAAAAGAAATTATGATCTAATGATTAGTAATTTGTAAAGTAGGATACTACCAAGGAAGGTTTTAATCTTGAGATTTCTAAATAGTAAACACCATAGGATTGATACTGCAGGAAGGAGAAAAGAAAAATATATATATATATATATATATATATATATAGCTAGAATCTTTATACCCTTGATTTAAGAAATTGATTGAATTTTTGAGTTTTGATATTTATGAATTATGGGGTTATAGCTATACATCTTTGAACAAATATAAAATTGATTTGCTTTTCGAGTTGTGATATTTATAATTTTTGGGTGATAGATATACATCTTTGAACAAATATTAAATTTATTTGATTTTCGAGTTTTGATGTTTATGATTTATTGGAGTATGGTTATACACCTTTGAACGGTTATAAATTTGGTTTGAAAATGATCTTAGCTTTTAAAAATGGTCGTAGGAATTATTTAAATTTGAGTTATACAACTTGCAATTTTCATGTTTAGTAAATTTTGAATTTTAAGTAGAAGTACTGATGGCGAATTTTGGTTTAAAATATTTGAAAGTTATGAAAATAATTTTTGAGAATTTTTCTTTATTTTAAATTGCGTCCTATGATTGAGGATTTACAAATCTATTTCGTTTTTTGGTAAAAAAAAAAGGATTTTGACTGATAAGATTATTTGAAAATTTAGTTTAATGTGGGATTGCTAATATTAAATTTTTTTTGGAGAATTTCGAAGGATGTGATGGAAAGTTATTTTGATTGATTAAGGGAAGTTACCATTTAAAAGTGGTGATTTTGTTGGAATAACTTAGCATGAATAGACGTTAAAATGGATGAGAGCATTGAGCTTAATTTTTGAGATTGCTTTTAATATGCTAAAAGTTTTATTATGAGTTATTTGAAATTTTAGAGTGTTAAAATTTTTGATTGATTGTGAAATTTTTATGGATTCGTAAATTATGAGCTCTTGAGTTTAATAGTTGAATTTAAACGTTAATTTTGGAAAAGGTTAGTAGTAACGTGATAAAATTTTGCTTTGAGATTTATGAGAGTGATTTAAATTTTTTTTATGATGAATTTGAACGGCTTAGAGTGAATACAAATTTTGGGTGGTTTATTTTTGAAAGTTCAATTTTGAAACTTTTGGAGGAAACTTGAGTTAAATTTTAATAGTAGGCCCCAAGATAACCCTACTGAGTATTCCACACTAATTGCTATGTCACCCATGACCATGATAGTAGTATATACACAAGTGTTGTTAGTCATCTACCCAGCTATGTGACTGTATTTCCACCTCGGCTTACTCGACCTTCCTTCAATTCTAGATCTTTTAATTGCGACCTTCTAACCCACTTGCAATTTGAATAATGATCTAATGGTTCCTTAACTGTATTCATCTAGAAGACTATCTTCTCTCTGGAATGGTGTTCCTAAATTATTTTTACTGGATTCTCTAATTAATTTTGTTTCATGCTTTAACTTGATCTTCTTTATTTTTGTGCACTAATTATCACCTCGTGAACTCCCACTTTCTATTTTAGATATTTTGGCGTCCCTTACCATGACTTGGATATTTGGAGCACAACACTAGACTTTTCCTTCTAACGAATTTCATATGTAAGACCTAGACGAGCCCACCTTCCTGTAGACATATCATGTCCCACCAAAACCCACCTTCTTGTACTCTATTTTTTGATATGACCTTATGGTCAAAATGGCCAAACTAAAATCTTTACCTTGATACCGATATGTTTTCGACCATGGATAGGGATTCAACCTCGACTCAATTCTTTCGACCCGATATGTGATTGTGTTCTACTAAATTCCTTAAATGCTTAAATTTGTACTTTATCTTGATTGCTTGACCCATTGTCCCATGATACTATTAGTTTAACTCTTGTAAGTTGGGTAGAATATCTCACCACATAACAAATCTTTTTTTCTTGTGAACCACATTGGTAAGTTTACTTAGACTAATTTCAGAGGACCCTAACTTAGCTAGTCAACTAAGCCAACTGCACAGGCCCAAACTTCGGACGGAAATTAGATTTTAAAAGATACAGGTGTAGAAGCATGGAAAATATTAGAATAATGATCCATACGGCTCTGAGTAAGAAGCTTATGCGGCCCACCCAGGAGAGGCCCTATGCGGTTCAAAGAAGACTCACAAATCGCATGCGGCTCGGGAGCGTATGCGGTTCAGCAAGGCATATGCGGCTCGATGGACGCCATGTGTGATCTTTTCCTACAGCTGGTCGTTTGAGGAGTGGCCTCATTTATTGTTCCAGCACGATTCACTGTGACGGCCCTGACATAAAGTTTTATAATGGCCTTGCCATAATGACTGACTCCTCGGGAAAAGAAGAAAATCTCTGACCAAATCCGTCAGAAGTCCCAGATTGCCACGTGGCAATCAGTCATATACGGCTCCCTGAGAACCCGTTCCATGCGGTTCGATACAACGCTAGCTCATGCGGCTCCCTAGGAATACATTCCCTGCGGTCCAATACAACACCAGCTCATGCGGCTCACAAAGATTACGCATATGCGGCTCGATGAAGTATCGTCCTATGCGGCTTACAAAGAGTATCTCTCTGCGGTTCGAGGATCGTCAATCCTATGCGGCTCTGACAGGACTCACAATTAAGACACGTGGCATGGGATCAATAAGAGATTTAACCGAATCTCAACAAATATATTTGACATCATCGTCATAATTACTGAGATCAGGGCATATCATTTATCATCAAGCTAATGGGACACATGGCGAGCAATCAGACATTGGCATAATCAATCACGAGGATTTAAAGCAGCTAGCATTAATTGCTCATGAGATACGATGCTATCCGCGTTAATGGTCGAGATTCACTGTAATCAGGATCAAGGGTTCAGATAGAATGAAGGAGCGCCGACATTTCAAACAGATAATCATTAGCAAACCCTAATGATCACCCCCCCCCCCACTCTTATAAATAGCCAGCATCATTCCCTTGTGAAAAAAAAAGAAGAAGAAGAAGAGAGAGAGAGGTCGGCACCAAAAGAAATAAGAAGAGAGAGATCTACACAGAGAGAGCTCCCCCCTTCCTTCTTGATAATCACAGAGAGAGAGAGAAGCCAGGAGAGCAATCCGAGGAGAGCAAGAAGAGCGTTTCTTCATCAATGTCGAGCAGATCTTCCCCGAGCCAAGACTGCATACTGATCATCCAAGGAGTAAGGCAGAGCGGCCGTCGCTTTCCCGAGCCTCTATCGTCACCCCCAGAATCAAAAATAAACAATCGTACTTAGTCTGCTGTACCTAGGTTTTCGTCCCTAGGCTTTCTTTGTACGAGCGAGTTTGTATTATGAGTCTAAGTTCAGTCCTCCGATAATTGTTCTGTTCTTTTACAATCAATGGCAAACATGATGGCGACTCTGCTGGGGACTAACTTCTCCACGGCTGAGGAGTTGGTGACGCAATCAGATGCAGCCAAACTTGGCTCCACACAAAAGAAGATGGTCGTCCGCTTCGACCAACAGGCGTTCGAAGAGATGCTCTCTGAGGGCAGCGCTGGCCCGACCCAGAAGCGCACCCGCACCACGAAGGCTCGCAAAGAATGGAGACCGAAGTCATTTGCTCCTCCTCAAGCCCTCGATGGGATGCCCTCTGCTGCTCAAGACGGCGAGAAGGATTCTCCTGCGGTCCCACTTCAGGTCGTAGACAACTCTGCTGTCCCCAAGTCCGGCAGAAGAAAACATTATGATGCTGGACTTGCAGGGACAAAGAGGGACTCTACGCGGACCGAACCGCAGAAGAATATTAGCCGCAAGGAGAAAGCCCATGCGGCTACATCCGCCAACCGTATGAAGAAAACTCATGCGGCTACTTCTGTCAGCCGCATAACTTATGCGACTACAGTTTCCGACAGCATGGATGAGACTCATGCGGCCAGTAAAGTCAATCATTTGCAGAAAACTCATGCGGCCACAGATGCCAACCGCATACGGCCAGCCTGCACGGTCGTGACCCCTAGCCGCATAAGAACTCGTCCGACGACGGGAGACAACCGCATGCAGACAGCCTGCACGGTTTCCGCTCCCAGCCGTATAACATCTGCTCCATGCTCCTCTCGATCAGTTTTCGACCGTCTCTCGTACGGTCCGAACCCTGATGACTCTCTGGATGATAATCCAGACTCTGTGATGTTCAACGTGGACTCTTCCTATTATGCACCTGCGAGTGCTAGAAAGAAGAAGTCTAGGGCAGCGCGGGCTCATCAAGCCCAGACAGCTACCCCAACCTCTGACTATCAGGGCGTCCCGCTGATTATCACGCGGGCCTCTGATGGGAAGTTGTACAGAACCGCTCGAATCCAATCCCCGGCGGCGAACGGACAGAGTGGTTCCTCTGACCTGCGTGAGGCAATCCTCCACAAACGCAAGGAAAGAGAAGGGGCCTCGGCGTGCAAAGAATCCCCATATGGACGTCACTGTACCCAGATCATCGTCAACTGCTGCTGCAACAACGCGGCAGTGACGGAAGATCGTCCGTCCGTCTTCCACAGACTACAGCACCCGAACTCAGAAGATGAGGCACCTTCTGTTGTCTCCTATAATTCTGCTCAGAAAGTCCCCGCCGAGGGGAGAGGGAAGAAGACAAGGATCTCCAATCCAAAGATATCAGCCACTACAGCTAAGAAGTTGTCGGCTAAACGGTTACCCTCCACCGGAGTATACCAACACACCCGTTCGAAGACAAAATCGGCTGCAACAGGAGGCTCATCGTCCCCGACCCTGGGGGTCGTAGGAGCTGGGGGTAGTACTCCCCCGAACGTCCACAATAATCCAATGTTTCAAGGAGACGAACCCCGAGAAACAACCCTCCCATCGGGTACAACAGATGCTGACGTCCCTGAGGACACCCATGATTCTCTAGGCGAAGCAAGCTCCGAAGCTGGGGGTAGTGTTCCTTCCGAGTCCGAACCTGAAGAGAACATCCCCACATATCCAGATGATTTTTCGACGCATGGGTACGACTCGGAGGGTACATCCTCCACCACTTCCTCCGTCACTCCTCATGTGAGGACGGTATTCATGACAAATAGCAATCAAGGCGGTTCCAGCGATCGCCAGCGCATCGACACGTTGGAGGCCATATTGCATGCCTTGGTCAAGTCTGTAGACGAGATCAAAGCGGCACTTCCTACTCTGCAGGGATTGACACCTGGCCAGACAAGCGCGGGTCCCGCAATCAACGTAGATTCAAATTCTGCGACACCAAACCAGGGCAATAATCCTCCCGAGATAACGGCCCCTACCGCGACAGATGAGGCCCGAGAAGTAAGAAGAGAGGTTCAGAAGCTCCGAGCAATGTTCCACGCCCGTGAAAACTCTCAAGACCTCCGAATACGGCAACCATATCCTGCTGAATGGAGGGATGTTCCCTTTCCGCCAAGATATAAGCCGTTCAATATCAACCCATATGATGGTAAGACTTCAGCAAGTCGATACATCACTTACTTTGAGGTCACTACTGACCATCTGCCCCATGATGACGCTATCCTCACGCGGTTATTCATTAGGGCATTGGAAGGAGTTCTTCGATTGGTATCGCAACCTGCCAGACAATTGCATCCACTCCTTCGCTGGCTTCAAGCGCTTGTTCTTGGAGAGGTTCTATGAGGTAGGGCAGGACGTTACGATGTCTACCCTCATGGACGTCGTTCAAGGAGAGAAAGAACTGACGAGAAATTACATTGAGCGGTTTCGTCAAACCGCAATGAAGTTACCATCTGGCAACCCGGACTCTTCTTTGATTGAAATTTGCCAAAAGAGACTACTTCCAACAATTAGTCTCTGGATGGGCGAAAGTCAGTTCAAGGATTGGAAGGCTTTTATCATCAGTGCTACAAGTGCTGAAGAACGATTGAAGAAGGCTCGCCAACTGGGGTTGCATATCTCGGAGGGAGAGAACAAGAGCAAGCGTCCCAACACCAGCAACGACAATGGGGGTAGCCCCTCCAACAATCGGGACAACAAAGGCAAGCAGGCTATGGTGACCGATACAGCCCAGAAGCCCGAGCCACAGCCAGCAGACAAACAATGGCCTCAAATCACTTATTCCTTTGAAGACGGCCACGTCAAGCCTATTTTGGACATGCTTATACAAGGAGATAGAATTCAGCTTCCTCCACCAAGACGGGAGCCTCGGCTGGCTGATCTGGAGAACCCAAAGTTCTGCCATTACCATCGCTACGTCCACCATACGACACACGACTGCTACCAACTGAAACGGTATATCCAAAACCTCATTGATTCGAACGCCCTGGCCATCGATTTCGAAGAGGTAACCGTGGCAGCCAACATGGTGTCCATACAATTCGGCAGCTTCCCTCCAACGGAGACTCAGGACGGGGTTATACCTATCCCTCTGGCAACAATGGAAATTGCTAATCTGCCGCCTGCTCGCGATCAAGCCGCTGGTCTAACACCCCTCACCACATCACGAGGGGAAATCATGTGGGTCCATCCGGACCTAGTCCACGAGGTAACTCAGCCCTCTCCACCTTCTAAAAGAAAAAGTGAAAAAGTCAGATCCTGCCGTACTGCCTCGGAGGAAGAAGAGGAAGTCTCGGCCGTCACTACTCGATCCGGAACACAAGCCCAACCGGTGACCGAAAGCGCGACTGATGATCATCCGCCCACTACTAATGATGCTCCGGGACCGGCTCAGCCTTCGACGACCGACAAGCCTAGGCCGAAGGAGACTCGCTTCGACAAGTCCCTCCGGAAGGAGACACCTCAGGGGCTGGAGAGGCCCTACAACTTCGATATCTTAGCGTAATTAGCTAACACCCCGGCCAAATTATCCTTATATGAACTCCTCAGGCTCTCAAAGGATATCCGCACAGCTTTAAGTGAGGCGCTCCAAAATGCCGACGCATACTTGGCTCAGGTCAACCTCACGGGAGATAACCAACCTGCAGAACTCCAAGATAGTGCGTGTGCGGGAGCAATGCCCAATATTGTCTTCTCTCCGCAAGATATGCTCATCAAAACTAACCTGCATGATCGCCCGCTATACTACACTGGATACATCGGCGACGTAAAGGTGGACCGAATGCACATTGATCCTGGGTCCTCTATAAGCATCATTCCGAAAGGTCTGCTACATCATTTTCGTATCCCGATGCATCGCCTGACACCTACAAGCACCGCCATTAGCGGTTTCAATTCGGGCAGGAGCTACCCAATAGGGAAGATCCGTTTGAAGTGTCAGATCGGCGATCTATAATCAGAAGTCACCTGTTATGTCATAGATGCCGACACTTCCTACAATATCCTTCTGGGATGGCCTTGGATACACGATTACATGATCGTGCCTTCCACACTACACCAGTGCTTCAAATATGTCGATAAGCACGGCTTCGTGAGGACAGAGTTTGCCGATATCGATCCCTTCAAGGGGGTCGAATCTTATTACTCAGACTCCTGTCTATACGAAAAATCAAAGAAGCATCTGGTCGAAGAAGATGTGCAAACTCACAACAAGACGGCTACAGGATCAGAAGAACCTCTAACGATCCACCTTCAGGCTCGCAAATCGGGCAATTCCGTACCCCTTACGGCCACTCTGCGTAAGGACGCAATCAGTCTCTCCGCACAAGAAGAACAAATGAGAATCCTGCTGCCAAAGTCCGGCCAAGCACTGAGACCCATAACAGGGCCACTTACCAACAGACTACCGAGAGTCGGTCAGCTCCAAACGGAGAAGCCCAATCCCTTCGACAGACCGCTCACAATACACCTTCCCAAGAAGGTCCTTCACCCCGATGCGAGGTCTGACACCTCTAGCGAACCAGCCACCCCTCGCCTCACATCAAGTACCAAACTGGGGGTTGCTAGTTTACCAACAACTCCACGATCTGCTCCACCGGTTGAGCCTCTGAAGATCAAGCTGACTAGGTCGTCCTCCCAGTCTTCATTTATACAGGGGGTGGCCGAAGAAGAACCAGAATTGGCCAAGTATGTGGCTGCCCACTCCGATACCCCTTCCGCAGATGATGTAATCCCTCTAGAAAAGATACCTTACTTCATCAATAAAGGGTTATCTTTGAACTACACCGAGCTCAATAAGCTATGTACAATGTATGCTATAGGAACACGGTATAGGCACTCACCTACATACACAGGTGACAAACGTGTACACCGCCATCCGACTTACTCCAGTAGAAGACACTTACCGAATAGTCAAGGGAGGGGACCACCCGATCATCTTCGGTCGGACGAACAACCCACATCCCCTCGCTATGGAAGAAGTCGACTTCGGGTCAGATACTGGAAGACTGCCTCTGTATCTCTATAGCCCTCAATCCAAATATCTCATGCAAAAACAGGGGTATGATCTAGAGACAACGCCAGGACTGAACTACGGCACTGGACGACGATTACCTTTGAAGACGCCAGCCCCGGCGGGCAAACCACGGAACTACTATAACAAAACCCGATGCGGTTTAGGGTATGTAACGCCTACTACGACCCCTGAAAGCTCAGATGAAGAATGTGACTGGCAGTCACATTCAACCGGATCACCGACTTCCGACTCAGATACCAGCATCGGAGATGTGTTGAGACAAATCATGTCAGTCAACATGGCATTCGCTGACGCTTACGAGGAAGACGAAGACATCCCCGAAATCCTTGAGCTAGAACCATGGGCCCAATAATTAGACGTGCAATGGGAAAAATGGTTCGAACTGAAAGAACCTCCTACTGAAGATGAGATCATACAAATGGATCTCGGCAGCGAATCTTCTCCAAAACCGATCTTTATCAGCAAAAGCCTGACAAACGAAGAACGAGAATCGCTGCTGAAACTCGTCAGAGAATATATCGACGTGTTCGCGTGGAGTTACGAGGACATGCCGAGGCTAGACCCCGATATCGCTCTTCACAAACTCAATATACGGCCAGATGCAAAGCCAGTCAAACAGCAACAACGGCGCTTCCGCCCAGGCGTCACGGACGCAATTGAAGCCGAAGTCAACAAGCTAATAACCAGCGGCTTCATTCGTGAAGAGCAACATCCTGACTGGGTCGCCAACATAGTGTCGGTCCTTAAGAAAAATGGGAAGATCTGAATCTGCATCGACTTCCGTAATCTGAATGAGGCATGTCCGAAGGACGAGTTTCCCCTCCCCATCACAGACATCATGATCGACAATACATGCGGCTTTGAACGTATGTCATTCATGGATGGATTCTCGGGGTACAATCAAATCAAGATGTCTCCCGACGACGAAAAGCACACATCATTCCGAACGCCGATTGGTACATACTGCTACACAGTCATGCCATTCGGTCTAAAGAATGCTGGCGCTACATATCAGCGGGCCATGAGTATCATTTTCCGAGAACATTTACGCAAAATAGTAGAATGCTATGTCGATGACATCGCCGTCAAGAGTCGCCATAAGAAAGATCATCTGCAAGACCTGAGAACGGTATTCGACCTGATGAGAGCCCACAACCTGAAGATGAACCCTACGAAATCATTCTTGGGCGTATCCAGCAGGAAATTCTTAGGCTTCATCATCACTGTCACGGGGCATCCATGTAGACCCTGAGAAGACGAAGGCAATCATGGAGATGGGTCCCCCGAAAAATCTCCGCGAACTCAGAGGCCTCCAAGGGAGGCTAGCTTACATCAGGAGGTTCATTTCCAACCTCTCCGGGCGATGCCGACCATTCACACACCTCATGAAGAAGGGAGTCTCATTCGTATGGGACGAGGAATGCCAGCATGCTTTCGACGACATCAAAGAATATTTGTCGAATCCTCCAGTTCTGGTGGCCCCGGTCCCCGGAAAACCATTCTTGCTTTACGTACGAGCAATGGAACACTCCCTTGGTGCCCTGCTAGCATAGAATAACGATACAGGCCACGAGCAGGCCATATATTATCTCAGCCGGATGATGATCGGGCCAGAACATCGATACACCGCCGTAGAGAAGGAGTGTCTCGCTCTGGTATTCGCTATTCAAAAGATGCGACACTATGTCACAGGACAAACCATATATGTGATCTCGCGAGTCAACCCCCTCAGAGTCCTCATGACTAAACCAGGGGCCCTCAGCTCTCGCCTCGCCACATGGGCAATATTACTGTCCCCCTATCATATGATCTTCGTCCCGCAAAAGGCTGTTAAGGGTCAAGCCCTAGCAGACTTTTTGGCAGCCCACCCAGGATCGGAGTCATCCAGAATCTATAAAGAGATCCCAAACGAGGTCGCCGATTCGAATACAGCCACCCATGATAACATATGGCGAATGTTCTTCGATGGCGCCTCAAGGACCGGACCCAAGGGAAACATCGTCGTCGGGGTCGGAGTGGTATTAATTTCTCCTACTGGGCTGGTGATCAATCGCGCCTACTCCCTCACGGAACCCTGCTCCAACAATATGGCCGAATATAATGCTCTGGTCATTGGCCTCCAACTTGCAAAAGAGCTGGGGATAGAATACCTTGAAGCATACGACGACTCCCAACTAATCGTCAATCAGATCAGGGGCTCGTACGAGGTTTGCCATGAAGACATGATCCCCTACCATCAAATTGCGATCAACATTATCTCATCATTCGAGGGATTCTTCATCGAACACGTCCCCAGACTCCAAAATATCGAAGCTGATGCCCTAACAGGCCTTGCCGCTTCCTTAGCAGTGCCGAACCAAGCTCATCATTCGGTTGACATAATAGGCCACGAACTGGTCTGTCCCAAGAACAACGTTCAAGCCATGGTAAGTTATTCTGCCCAGAAGGTCGACGACACACCGGACTGGAGACAGCCGTTCATCGACTTCGTCGTATACGACATCCTCTAAGAGAATCCAAAGGAAGCTACCTCTATCAAACGGCGCTCTCTCAGATTCTTCTACGATACAGAGACGAAAATATTGTATCGCCGCTCCTACGACGGATTATTGCTCCGGTGTTTGTCGAACGCGGAAGCTACAGAAGCTGTACGGGAAGCTCACGACGGTGTATGCGGGGCCCATCAACCCGGCCCTAAGCTACAGGACCGCATTCGCCGGATGGGCTACTACTGGCCCACAATGGTGGCAGATGCGATAGATTATGCCAGAAAATGCAAGGCCTGCCAAGTCCACGCGGATTTCATTCATCAACCATCCGAGTTTCTGCATCCAACGGTGGCATCCTGGCCATTGGAAGCATGGAGAATGGACATCATTGGTCCAATCACCCCACCTTCCTCCCGAGGACACCGCTTCATACTTGCGATCACTGATTATTTCTCCAAATGGGCGGAGGCTGTCCCACTCGCAGAAGTTAAAACTTCAAACGTGATCAGCTTCCTTAAGCATCACGTTATCTACCGCTTCGGACTACCACGAAGAATCATCCATGATAATGGTCCGCAGTTTATAAGCCATGCATTCTACCGATTCTGCGATAAGCACCGCGTTCAGAATGTCGCTTCGACACCATACAACCCGGCAGCAAACGGATTGGCAGAGGCATTCAACAAAACAATCATCAAACTCCTCAAGAAGTTCGTCTCCTCCAACAAACGCGACTGGAACGAGAAGCTCGGCGAGTGCTTATGGGCTTATCGCACCACGGTTCGAACAGCCACCGGGAATACACCATTCTTTCTGGTGTACGGGAGCGAGGCAGTCCACCCTTTGGAGACTCAGATCCCCTCACTCCGCGTCGCCCTCACTTATCAATTAACGACGGATCATAACTACCGACGACGACTCCAAGAGTTGGAGGCTTTAGATGAAAAGCGCCTCCTAGCTCAGCAAAGGATCGAGCTATACCAAGCACGCATCTCAGGAGCCTTCAACAAAAAAGTTAAAATCAGAACATTCCAAGTGGGTGATCTTGTTCTGGCAGTCCGGAGACCGATGTTCATGACTCACAAGACCACCGGTAAATTCCAGCCAAAATGGGAAGGTCCATTTGTCATCGAGACCGTGTTCTCCAACGGCGCCTACCGCCTCGCTAAGCCGAACGGAGATTTGCTCATGTTGCCCATCAACGGCAAGTTCCTGAAGAAATACTATGTTTGAACATCATTCTCCAGATTATCGAGTCATGTACTCCTTTAGTACCACTGAACTCCCATCCATCATTCTCCAGATTATCGAGTCATGTACTCCTTTAGTACCACTGAACTCCCATCCATCATTCTCCAGATTATCGAGTCATGTACCCCTTTAGTACCACTGAACTCTCATCCACCCTATTTCAGATTATCAAGTCATGCACCCGCTGGTGCCGCTGTACTCTCACTCCCTCAATAGTCCAAATTACCAAGTTATGTACCAGCTGGTGCCTCTGAACTTACATTCCGGTCACTCTTTCAGATAGTAAGTCAAGTATGATTATACCTCTGAACTTTCTTCCTGGCAGAGATCCTCCCTCAGGATTCACTACCCGCACTCCCAGGGCACAAAAAGGGTAGTCGATCCACCAATTTCCGAAACGACCATGTCCTCATTACCTCTGAGTCGTCTTCACTTCCACCAAAAACAAACCGCCCCCTCGTATAGGACTTCCACGTTCTCCTATCTCTGAATCGTTCTATGTACCCAATCTTCATTGAGCCCACTCCTGCCATGTCCTCACTACCTCTGAGTGGAAAGGCTCCGTCGAAGAAATCGTCATATTTACCATGTCCATATTACCTCTGAGCAAGTATGTCGATCCCCTTATTATCTGTACCCACAACCGGAGTATGACAAGGATAATAGGTCCACAAATGTCTCCTGTTGACCACAAATGTCCTCTGTTGACCACATATGTCCTCTGTTGACCACAAATGTCCTCGGTTGACCACAAATGTCCTCTGTTGACCATAAATGTCCTCTGTTGACCACAAATAACTTCCGTAAAGTCTCTCCTGCCATGTTCTCATTACCGCTGAGCAGGAAGATTTCACGATAAAACCTTCATGTTTGCCATGTCATCATAACCTCTGAGCAAATGTGATTGGTTTCCTTTCATCCCATTATCCGTATCCTGAACCAGGATACGCCAAGGATAATAGGCCCACAAATATCCCTTGCTAAGCTTCTTAGCATAAATCTACCATCTTACCATGCCCCGGGAGCCCAGCTGCTCTACGGCATTCCTTCCCCCAGTACCGAGAACATCCATGACCATTTTGCCATGGCTGTCCCGGACATCCTAATCAAACTTGTTATCCGTACCTAAAACCAAGGTACGCCTAGGGTAACAGGTCCACAAATAATCCTCCAGTAAATTCGGTTCCATAAACACCGCAAGTACAAGAAAGAAAAGATGAGTTGAAACATGCTCATTTATTCAAAAATCAAAGGGCTACATCAGTAGGGATCCTCCCCCCAAAAGACGGCGTTAAATCAAATCAAAGGCACTTAATGAAGATTTGCACACGTGTTCAGGACACGTAGCAACCAGTTTATGCAGCCAGATGAATTTATGCGGCTAAGGCACTTATGCGGCTAGGAAGCTCAGGCAGACAGAAAAATCCTATGCGGTATGAACGGGGCCATGCATCTTGTTCAAAGTATTCCAATTTTTACAAATTGAAAACTTTGAAGGGGGTCCTGTAGAAGCATGGAAAATATTAGAATAATGATCCATGCGGCTCTAAGTAAGAAGCTTATGCGGCCCACCCAGGAGCGGCCCTATGCGGTTCAAAGAAGACTCACAAATCGCATGCGGCTCGGGAGCGTATGCGGTTCAGCAAGGCATATGCGGCTCGATGGACGCCATGTGTGATCTTTCCCTACAGCTGGTCGTTTGAGGAGTGGCCTCATTTATTGTTCCAGCACGATTCACTGTGACGGCCCTGACATAAAGTTTCATAATGGCCTTGCCATAATGACTGACTCCTCGGGAAAAGAAGAAAATTACTGACCAAATCCGTCAGAAGTCCCAGATTGCCACGTGGCAATCAGTCATATGCGGCTCCCTGAGAACCCGTTCCATGCGGTTCGATACAACGCTAGCTCATGCGGCTCCCTAGGAATACATTCCCTGCGGCCCAATACAACACCAGCTTATGCGGCTCACAAAGATTACGCATATGCGGCTCGATGAAGCATCGTCCTATGCAGCTTACAAAGAGTATCTCTCTGCGGTTCGAGGATCGTCAATCCTATGCGGCTCTGACAGGACTCACAATTAAGACACGTGGCATGGGATCAATAAGAGATTTAACCAAATCTCAACAAATATATTTGACATCATCGTCATAATTACTGAGATCAGGGCATATCATTTATCATCAAGCTAATGGGACACGTGGCGAGCAATCAGACATTGGCATAATCAATCACGAGGATTTAAAGCAGCTAGCATTAATTGCTCATGAGATACGATGCTATCCGCGTTAATGGCCGAGATTCACTGTAATCAGGATCAAGGGTTCAGATAGAATGAAGGAGCGCCGATATTTCAAACAGATAATCATTAGCAAACCCTAATGATCACCCCCCCACTCTTATAAATAGCCAGCATCATTCCCTTGTGAAAAAAAAAGAAGAAGAAGAAGAGAGAGAGAGGTCGGCACCAAAAGAAATAAGAAGAGAGATCTACACAGAGAGAGCTCCCCCCTTCCTTCTTGATAATCACAGAGAGAGATAGAAGCCAGGAGAGCAATCCGAGGAGAGCAAGAAGAGCGTTTCTTCATCAACGTCGAGCAGATCTTCCCCGAGCCAAAACTGCATACTGATCGTCCAAGGAGTAAGGCAGAGCGGCCGTCGTTTTCCCGAGCCTCTATCGTCACCCCCCAGAATCAAAAATAAACAATCGTACTTAGTCTGCTGTACCTAGGTTTTCGTCCCTAGGCTTTCTTTGTACGAACGAGTTTGTATTGTGAGTCTAAGTTCAGTCCTCCGATAATTGTTCTGTTCTTTTACAATCAATGGAAAAAGAAGCAGCGGAATATAGCATGCGTGTGCCCCCACAATAATTAGGAATTGCAGTCAGCAAGCATTTGGCCGAAACCCTTCCTTTATATGTACGTATACATACATACATACATACATACATATATATATATATATATATATATATATATATATATATATATATATATATATATGTTTAAAAAAAAACCTAATCCTTAATAATTCCTCTCTCCTCCTCTCTTCTCCATCCTCCTTCCTCTCCTCGGCGTGCGTGCCAGCCTCGCCGGAGCGACAGCATCTCCGCCTCCCGATTGTCACGGCGACAACAACAACAAACACCCACAATAGTTTTCCACTTTAAGGTATCCCACTTTTTCGATCGATATCTCCATCATTTTAAATCCGTTTTTAGATCCGTAAATTCGTGTAGAAAGCCCACATGGCCCTCTTCAAGATCCTCCAGGTGGATTTTGACATGGCCATCCAACTTGCTCGAAAAATCGAGACGAAGTTGGAGAAAAACTACTTTTCTGAATATTAAAAAATGTTTTAAAATACCAACTTGTCGGCCACTTTTCTTTCTGTACAATAGAAATTTGTAGAACCTAATTGAAGACAGTCAAAGATAACATAACCGAAATTGTAACGCACCTTCTGGATTCACTTTTCATCTAGTGTGTAAAAAGTTACAAGTTGTTAAAGTTTCACGAAAAATTGTAAATTATGTTGTCAAAAAGTGGAAAAAAACACCCGATACGGCGTGCACCCCGACAAACCGGGCGACGTGGTCGCGCACTATACGCATCGAAAGGCATGTATGGATGTTGTCGACGTGTGGAAACTGACGGAACCCGATTTCGTTGCATGTGCGCGACGAAATCAGTGCGTATCCGTCGAGATACCCCGTATCGACCCTTTGTAAATTAAATCACAACTTTGTGCACACTCATCATATCGCGATGAAACTTGTGCCATTGGACTCGAAATATTTTTCTGGTCCTGTGAGCCAAGTTTGGTCTGATTCTGAAACCGTTGATCGGGACGCTATTTTGGCGGGCCCACAATCCCACTCAACGGGCAATTTTGTGCACAGCCCACCGGAATCCAAAATTGGACATACCATTGGGTTCGTCTCATCAAAACAAATCTGTAGACATATAGTTTGACGATTTTAGAGACCGTAGATATTGGCACGTATTTCGGTGCAAAGCGGGTCCAACGACGGATATCGTTTTGACCTAAAATTATGATTTTGCCCCTGTTCCAGAATTTAACTTTTGGACAGGCGTTTACTAGGCATATCTTTTATTCCAAACTCGTTCGTGATGTTGGTTGCAGCATGCGGAGTCATCTGCGTGATTTGGCTTTTCTTGCTTCGTTTATTTGTCTGTTCGAGCTACTGGATTATTCTCTGTTGTACATAATCTCAGACAAGATACCTTGCCATTATACTGTTTACATTCAGTTTGCATTTTATTATATATTACTGTTCATTGATTTCCAGTTCTTACCGTCCTTGATTTATTGTCTGCTCAATGATATTAGATATACTTTGTTATTATCCTTTGATTGCATGTGGACTTAGAGTTAAGAGACAACCGTCTATAGTGTATCACATATACCTTGACACAGTTGTACCACGAGGATGTGTGAGATGAGTACATCTAGAGGTACTTGTGTGTGGGCTGATCCCCCATGCGCATGCGATAGGGCTAACTGCTAATAGAGGCATGTTAGGAGGCTTAGCAGTTAGTAGAGGTATATGAGACATGGATGTGACTCTGTTAGGCATTGGGTGGAAAGAATAGTTCTTTAACATATGTGCCAAGTATGCACTTCCCTATTGCCGGTTATCTCCGCGGGAGATACAGTCCTGGATCCTGATACTGATTTACTGTTGGCCTCTGACATTCGATGAATATTATGCTTTGAGGTCCCTGGTATCCGGATGGGGCCATACTTGAGATTACTGCTACTGAGCCAGAGTGCCCATGCATTGGAGGTTTGTTCTTAACTGCATGAACACCATAGTACGTTTAGATTACCTTATTGTTGTCTTGTCACTTACTTTCTTTGTGGCATATTTTGTATTCAGTATTTATGGCATGTTCTTCCTGTATCTTGTTACGTCCCTCTGAGGACCTGGTTATCTCTCCAGGTGTGTGTGCTTCTGTGATTTTGCAGGTATTCTAGCCAAGGCCGTATCTTCTCCATTCTTTCGAAGACGATTGCACTTGGTTCGTCTCGTTATTTTACCGATCACTCCTTGTACATTTTATTTGAGATAGTTGGTAGTGGACTTTATCTCCGCCCAACGATTATATACATGACAAATTCAAAGTTGCTTTTATATCATTTATTTATCTAGTGGATGAGACTTAGTATTTATGGTTCTACTGTATTTTACAGCTTATTTATACGTATGAGTTTCCGTACATTGGAGTATACTTCGTATGTATGCAGCTGGCTTGGATACGTACCTAGTCCTAAGTATTTTGGGACTGGAGCATTACAATATTCTCCAGAATGGCGATGTATGTACATTATATCCCATATAAGTTCTGACTCCATGCGGCCGTATGCCTCAAAATGCCAAGGAACTCCGTGCCTCAACGCATCCAAGCGAGCTCCGCGCCATCGGGCTTCTACCTGTGTCTACACATAAAAACTGTGTGGGTGTCAGTACTCAACTGTACTGGTAGAGTGAGCTCCTCGCCCACCCATATAAAACTGACACGTTCAAATGACGTCAAGGGGGGTGACTCATGCTGGTCGTGCCAATAGACTTGATCATGCCTTAAGATCGAGGCCGTACTGGCCAAGTATCAACCAGACTTAACCAACTTACCTTACGGCCCTTCCTGACCTATCTCGTGTACTTCCTTATCGAGACTCCCAACTAGCGGGACCGGTCTTGTGAACTTCCTTATCGAGACTTCCAAGTAGCGGGACCGATCTTGTGATCTTTCTTATCGAGACTCCCGAGTAACGGAACCGATCTCGGCGACAACCAGTCGCGTGAACTTCTATCGTTTGAGATCCAGGGAACGACTACTAAGTATTCTTCCATCTTAGCTTGAACATAACGTATTCCTTTTGTTCGTGGCATACTTATCCTTAAACCAACCGTGGCTCGTGCCTTAGACTGAATTATTCTCTAGGCGACACTATCGCTCAAGTCACATGCTTATATGATGACCCTTGAGATCGTGTGACTATGTGACTTAACAACTGCAGACAACAGGGGACAGTACTTGCTATGACTTCGGCAGCCCAGCAAAACTCTTATATAACTTGTTTGTGCAACGACTTGACGAGCAAGGGCTGCGTCAAGCCTTGCATCGAGGGAATGTGATGTACACGCGTTCGATTTGAATAACCAAGTTCTTTAGGATGCCTAGACTTACGCCACAAGTCATGCACTGTTACTTAACCCGTAGGACGACCAAGGCAACGCCATGCCCTGGACGATGGGACCGTGTATGTTTTATCAAGCATTCATGCGGGCGACGCCTATGACTTAGGTTAAGTTCTTAACTTCATGGCAGGTTAAACCATCTTTCTTTCTCCCAAGCCACGGGACGAAGGGTGGAGTATCATTTTGAAAGTACGCTGAGCAATACTTTTAAGCCGACCGTGGGATATTTTTCCATATTCTAACACATTCCTACCCGACTTTGAATTATTCTCTTAGCTATGTGGATGCATCTTTTTTATTGACAAGCCTACTTGTGCATTTAAAAACTTTTGTTTCACTACTGTGAAGGCCAAGCTGATGCAAATTTACCGAAGCCACCCACCTGAGTGAGTCTTCGAGCAAGCTGTTGCGTAGCTAAGTCCGAACGTCGTCAGTATTTCGATTCCTCCGATTGGCTGAGTGGGACGGGGCACTACATCATACACCACTCAAAAAAAGTTTTATCCTCGAAACTAACTGAGTACTTACTCATCGACTTATCACTTTATTCAGCATTCTATAACTCTCACACACACTAAGCTTATGCGTTTCTTCAATCCAAGCCACGCTCGCACTACCTGTCACGACCCGTACCGGATATACGGGTATGAATACGTGGGGCACGCTCAGCCTACGCCGCAGTATCGGCGGTAGAGCGCTGTCAAGTACCCTATACTAACTACAACATCTAAAGATCCATAACTAGAAATGTACTCATGTCACATCACGAAAACTAAGGAAGATAAGACAAGAAATAATAACAATATCACTAAATAACTAGAATCTACAAGGATCATATGAGACAAGAATAAAACAGAAGAAGAAGGAGAATGAAGGAGAAGGTTGTCGTGCGGCAGGGATGGTGTTCGTGGTGATGATGATCATGGTGATGGTGGTGGTGGTCATGGTGGTGTTAATGGTTGTGGTGATGGTGGTTGAAGAAGAATAAGGAGAATGAAGGGGGAGGTTGTCGGCCATGGAGGGAGAAGGAAGGAGGGAGGTGGCTGTGGAGTAGGGGTGTGTGTGTTTGTGAGAGAGTGGGTGAGGGGTGTGTGTGTAGTGAGTAATGAGAGAGAGAGAGAGTTAGTTAGTTAGTTATTAAATAGAAATAGAGAGAGAGATAGGGATGGGGGGCTGCTCGGGTACAAGTGGTGTGCTGGTGTGATAGGAATAGAAGTAGAGAGAGAGAGAATATTATATATATATATATATATATATATATATATATATATATATATATATATATATATATATATAATATAGAGAAAAATGAGATATTTGTATATATAGAGATATTTTTTACATAAAGAGAGATATTTAGAGTAGAGAAAAAAGAGAAAAATATCAGTGGGGTGTATAGGTAGACATGGTAGGGTCACACCAATTTGGGTTGGGTGTTGGGTCAAGTTTGGACAGGCTCGGGACCAAGATTTAATTAAAATAATAATTTCAAACCAAATAAAAATCATGGATGGAATAGGAGCACAAGGGAGATCAAATCGGTGGCACGCAAGTGGCACGTGCATAGTAGACTCGAAATAGGCCAGAACCATATATTGGTTCGACTGGATTGGACCGATGTCGGGTCCCGAAATTAAATTGAAAATTAAGTCACGAATTACGGCAGACGATAAATCGGTCTAAATTGATCCGAAAGTTGTGCGAAGCAAATAGAGCACAAGAGAAAAAGTTCAAGTGGGACACGATATATCAACATGAAGATAATCTCGTCTACTACAAACTTCAAGAAGAAAGTTTCCAGAGACTGGCATCCCTGATGCTCTAGAAATCCAAGTCACGGTAAAGAGCATTTAAGGATCAAAATTAATTAAGTCAAAATGAATTATCAAAAAATAATTCATTTAAAAAATTTAAAAATAATCCCAGAAATTCAGGGGGCTTACACTACCAGCAATCTTTCCTTTAAAACACGATTTCAAAATCCTCGACACTTTTCCATTCTTCAAGTCTCACTTGGTCGATGCAGCTGTAGCTTAGAAGCATATTCAACCTATACATAGCATGATCCAACCACAGAACAGCCACTTGATCTATGCAAACGACCTCCTCGTATTCCTGGCTCCAACTATGAATGGGATTCGTACAGTATCGAACGTTATGGAAAAGTTTGGTCATCTTTCGGGCCTGAAGCTGAATAGGGACAAAAGTCGCATATACTTTAATTCTACTTGCCTAGACAAGGAAGAACGTGTCTAGCATTCGGGATCAACAAAGTGGATCTCCCAGTAAAATATTTGGGCACCCCAATGACAGTTAACTATGCTCGAGAAGAAGACTGTCGCTCGCTGGTAGACTATGTCCAGAAGCGCATAGAGGGATGTCAAGCCCAATGTCTAGCATTCGGAGGCCGCGTTGAGTTGGTGAAAACGGTGTTATTTGCTATCATGAATTTTTGGCTTCAAACAATTATGCTCCCTATGGATACCATGCGACGTGTTGAAAGACATTGCACAGACTACATCTAGAGAGGAGGAATACATACTATATCTTGGGATACACTATGCAAACATGAAAGAAGAAGGGGGAGTTGGACTTCGAACGATTAAGCAAATGCGCTCTTCGATAGGGTTGAAGTTGGCTTGGAAATTCATCCAAGACGAATCGCTGTGGGCGGAATGGATGTCTAGCAAATATCTACGGGGTCCAACTTCTCGGAATATACCACCTCCAACAAAGAGTCGGTAACATTTAAGACCATCCTCCGCCGAAGGCACATTCTTTCCCCTCATATAATCCATATTATAGCTAATGGCGTCGACACGGACTTATTGGTAGATCCATGGATCTGCTATAAGAGCCTACTCCATATTATTGGGTCTCAAATGGAGTGGGAGGTAGGAAAAGAGAGCGGGTTAGTAGACTGCTGCATGAGGGGCGGCTGCAACTGGACATGCATAGGTTGGCGCGGAGAGCTGCTGCAGACATCAGGCGGTGCCCTGTGGACACCGCACGGAGGCAGGATGCGTGGGCATGGAAGGACGACTTGAAGACTGCCTTCAATAATAATACCGCATACAACATCTTACGGGTCCCCGGAGAAAAGCTTGCCAATGCTGACATTATATGGGCAAAATGGGTCCCAAGCAAAATGCAGTTGTGCCTATATAGTCTCTTACTCAAGCGATTGCTCACCAAAAACAGTCTACAACGTATAGGAGTCCAGATTACTGACGCCAATTGCCTACTGTGTCTTCAAGAGGCAAAATTGATCGAACATATATACTTCAAGTGCACTATGTCCAAAACAATATGGAATTCCCAACTCAGCAAATTGGGTCTTAGATCGGGCCAGAGGAAGGCATAGAAGACATGATACAAAAGGTCCGAGATAACAGAGGGAGGGGAGCGCACTGGTACTGGGAAGCAATTGCCAGACTTGCCTCTGCAGTATGGCATATATAGAAGAAACGTAATCATCGGGTATTCGACAATTGTCGAACAGTCATTATAGGTATTGTTCATTATATCGAGCATGATGTAAAAGGTCTGGGGCTAATAGGGGGAACCCCTGCTGATTATAACCAGTTATAATTTGTTCCATCAATAAACACTTACCAGGTTCCAATATATATACATATATATATATATATATATATATATATATATATAAAACTCACTTGTGGAAGAAAGGGAGGGAGGGTTGATTCCTTATATTCTTTTGCTTCTAAAAAAGTACTCGTCGGACCGCACTACATGAGACTCGTCTCTTTAGAATAGAAAAAAAAAACTCCACGTACAGCGGCCACAGAGTTCCTTACCTAACAAAAACCTAAGAAAGATGGAATCCGGTCGGATCAATTATGGGTAATCTGCTGCAGTGGACTGTGGGTGGGCTGACTTGTATAAAATTAAAGCATAACTTAGCCAGGCCCAAATTAATACAGTTTGATATATATACAAAAATAAATTGGTGTCCTCTAAACTTTTGGGCCTGAGACAAGTGCCTCATGAGCCTCATATTAAGGCCGGCCCTAAGATCAACTCTATAACGGTTGTGAGGCCTATCAAATTTGATAAAATTATGATTTTACATTGTACTATTGTAGAAAAGTATAAGAAATATATATGAAATAACATTATATTTTCCCTTCAAATCTTATAATTTCTTTTACTTTTGGGTAAGTCTTAACCCATCAAATTTCATCATCCACCAAATAAGTCTATATTTCTACATATGCCAAAATTACTTATATATTTCAAGTTAATTGTATTCTTATTCAAGACTGTTATGTTGTCTACCATTTTTTGGCCGCTACTGGCCCACAGGCCGCGTGGCGGCCACCCATTGGAGGGGAGCCGAGTTTTTTGGGAGTGGAACCCAGTAATATCACGCGGGTGGAGCGGGCCAAAAGGTGTATTGCACTCTTATATATTAAAGAAAAATGCTTCATGTACCTCCAAAAACTTATTCTTCCATGTCTCTCCGCCACGTGGCCCTCTTCTATTAATGCAAATAATGCATGTTACCAATTTGGAATAAGTCATGACATATAGTTTTATTCATAAACCACAATTATCTCGAGTTACCTATTAACAAGCCTAATTTCATGTTCATGTCCCCTTTAAACCATTTGGTCATGGACGTGCATCTTAACAAGATTAACCTTGACGATATTGATCGGTTCATCTAACCATCAAGGTCAATAAAAAAAAGCATAGTCGATCTAGTCTACAATAACAATAACATTTATAGAACAATTATGCTATTTGGCTCCCAAAATATTTGGGTGATACTATCTTCCATTATGTGGCAGCTGACATAACAGCTGACATGACAAATTTTAACCCAAAACATTAATTAACCAAAAAAATTAATTTTAATGTTAATGTTAATATTAATATTAAATATATATTAATGTTAATATTAATATTAATATTAATATTAATGTTAATGTTAATGTTAATGTTAATGTTAATGTTAATATTAATTTTAATGTTAAGATTAATTTTAATATTAATATTAATGTTAATTTTTTTGTTAAGGTTAAGTTTAATGTTAAGGTTAATCTTAATGTTTATTATCATGTTATTTTAATTTTAATTTTAATTTTAATTTTAGCTTTAATGTTAGATTTTGTCATGTCAGCTGTCATGTCAACAACCATGTCATATGTCATATAATGGGAGATGGTATCACACTAATATTTTGGGAGCCAAATAACATTTTTGTTCATAGAAATGACATGCTATCAAGGAGTCGATTTCACAGCTATAGCTGCTATAAATTATGGTCATTGATAAAAATACAACAAAAAATGTTAAAGAAATGCACATTTTTTGCAAAAAAGAAAACATCTTTATTCAATTTAAATCATAGAGAAACTTGCATTGATCATGAATACAAAAAGGGAATGTGACAGCTACACAGAGTTTGTGCGAAAAGAGAGAGAGAGAGAGAGAGAGAGAGAGACGGGGGGGGGGGGGGGGGGGGGGGGGGGGGGGGGGGAATGTGGCCAAGATGTATGCCATTTTGTTTGCTGACTTGCTTTTGTGGATGTCTACATGGTCTTGTAACAGTTGCAAAGATCTTCCAGCTCCACTCTGGGCTTCCATGGGAACTCCTTTTGACTTTTCATTTGTCGCATCCATTATCATATCAGAATCACCTTCAATCAATCAGAATTGGGTTGGGGGAGAAGGTCAAGCAAAGGTCAATTGTGAGTTTGAAACCCATCACCTCCCCTGCAACGAGGAATTCCCTCCTTGATCACTATAATCCAACAGAAAAGTCCATCTTTGTTTTTGGCAACTGTAGCCGTCCCCATACAATCATCCACAAAAGATTGTCAAAACTTATTTTGACATAATCATATTAAGGTGCTTGCCATGATGAGTGGGGCTGCAAACGAGCCGAGCCGAGTCGAACCGAGCCGAGCTGAACCGAACCGAGCCGAGCCGAGTTTTTGTAAACATGAGTTTAGCTTGACTAGAATTATTCAAGCTCGAGCTCGAGCTTGATATGTTTTTTTTTTTTGAAGCTTGAGCTTGGCTCGAGCTAGACTTGGTTTGAGCTCGAGCTTGGCTTGATAAGAAAACTGGATTCAAGCTTGATAAATAAGCTCGATAAGCTTGAAATCAAACTTGTCGCTCAACTTTATTTCAAGCTCATTAAACTTGATTTCAAGCTTAATGAGCTTGATTTCAAACTAGCTAGATTTGAATTCAAGTATCTAAACCATTAACAATTTATTTTTAAAAAATTAATTTAAAAAATCCTTAAATATCACTTATTAAGAACATAAATATATAATACACACAACCATATATATATATATATATATATATATATATATATATATATATATATATATATATATATATATATATATATAAGTCAGAATTTAACAAAGAACAAACGAGCTTCTAAACAAGCTCCTAAAGGAGCTTCTAAACGAGCCAGCTCGCAAGTTCATAAACGAGCTAGCTCGCGAGCTCAGTCGAGCCGAGTACTTCTAAGCTTGAGCTTGGCTCGTTTATTAAACGAGCTCAAATATAAAGCTTGAGCTCGGCTTGTTTACCAAATGAACCGAGCTCAAACGAGCTTTTATCGAGCCAAGCTTCGAGCATCTCGCGAACGGCTTGGCTCATTTACAGTCCTAATGATGAGTGATCTTCCCTCCTTCAGTCGAGGTTAATCCCATGAAGTCTTCCTTAATATGCTCGGTCAGAGATATCAAGGCCGTGCAGATTAATCTATGAACCTCTCGCTTCTTCTGCTCAAAATAAAGAATAATTCTATTTGTCCCTCCAAATTGTCCCTTCTTACATGATAGTTGACGAGGCATGTTGATGTGTCAGCTGACATGACACAATTAAAAATTAATTAAAATTAACATTAAATTTAATATTAACATTAATGTTAACACTAACATTAATATTAACATTAACATTAATATTAATATTAATATTAATATAAAATAAAATTGGGTAATTAATTTTTTGGGTTAATATTTGCCATGTCATATGACACATAATATTATTTAGCATTCCATGTCAGCTGCCGTATAAGAAGGATAGTTTGGAAGAATAATTTGGAGATACGAATAGCATTGCTCCAAAATAAATTGCCTAGTTGATATATTAACATTAATATTAATATTAATATTAATATTAATATTAATATTAGCATTAATATTAACGTTAACATTAACATTAACATTAAAATTAAAATTAATATTAATATCAAAGAAAATTGGGTAATTAATTTTTTGGGTTAATATTTGACATGTCATATGACACATAATATTATTTAACATTCCACGTGTCATGCCCCGCCTCCCAGAGTACAGCGAGCCGAGTACGTAACAACATCCCCAGGCTACACGACATACGAATACTCCAGTACCCATATTCGCGATTGTCGCCCGTAAGGTTCTAGGATAGGATTACCACATGTCACATGGTACATAATACAATTAATTTAACAATTGATTACAACACATTCTAATATAAATAGAAAATGAACTACTCTACCCAATGTAACAATTAACCCAAAATGATATAAAAGTATACCTGAATAATGTTATAGAGAGTATTCTGATTACGACATAATTGCCTTCAAAAGTAAAAATCTAGTTCTTGTTCTCCAGCTTCCTTTCAACTTGTCGTAGCAGTTCCTTGGAAGTATGTCTACAAATCTAGTGAACAATACTAGGTCGCCAATACGACGAGCAATTCCTCAATCAAAGGAGGAAGTTATGAATGTGGAATGATAAGACGAGTAAAAACAATGTATAGTAACTTAGAGCAATTAAACTCATACCTTATAATATCAGTCAAGAAGTAAGTAATTCTCAAAATAAAGTCACAAAGGACACGACAAGATCTTTCTAGACCTAAATGCAATTTAGAGAAACTTTCTGGATCACACACACACACACGCCTAGCATCTCAACAATAACCCTATTTGTCCGGGATCAGGCCCGTACAAAACGGGTTGGTGCTTAGATTCTCCAGCCGTCTGTACTATCTCATATTGATGTGATTACAAGCAAGATAACATCATGAATGGTTTTCGAATCATCTGGGTCGAATCATCGCATCATGTGCTATAACAAGAAGCTCGTATGACTTGAACTTTTCCAAGAATATCGAACCCATTCATTAGAGAGCTGAGCTGAACTCAGGACCTGGATATCTAATGAATTAACAAGTATTCTGACCTGAAACTCAGGGTAATGTGCAAATGGATAGCTGAGCTGAAACTCAGGGACTGGATGTCCAATTGCGATCAAGAAAGTGAGCCAAGCCTCAACCCGGATATTTGCACGGCCGCACGAGCACCGTATCAGGGACTGATTAGTACGAAAAATAAAAATTATATTGCAAAGAAGTCAGCCGGGTGTGATCCAACGGTTTCTCTTCCAAACTCCATGCAACCTATTCTAGACGTTCAAATTCTGTAGAAACTCTCCCTTAAACGAGAGTCTTAAAAGTCAAGTCGCATTCAAGTACTAGTTTCGTCATTTTCGAAACTACGAAAGTCCAAGAAAGTATTGGAACCAAGAAAATTTCTAAAGTATCAATTTGGACAATAATTTCCAAGAATCCCTCCGATGTTATAGATCGGAGATGGATGGTTCCATGATCTAGAACTTAGGTCAAGAGTTTCTAAGGAGTCCGAATTCTCGGAAAAGACTATCTCCGAAAATTCTCAAAATTCTGGCAGAGTCTTCTTTGTGTTTACTGACCCAGAAATAAATCTGATATAATAAACACAAACATGATATATATAATGGGCACGCCGACCCCTCGGTGGAACATCTCAACACTGGCCACGTAATATATATATCTGGGTACGCCGACCCCTTCGGTGGAACAATTCAACACCGGCCATGCATTTATAATAAAGCTATGCAAGATAAAAGCTTTCTTACCATAATGAGCAAGCAAGCGTGCAATTATTCTTGGTTTACAAGGCTTTATCTAAAACGCTAAGCAAGTAAAAGACAATATGGTTATTAGTAATATAATGATTCTAGTAAACTATTATTGACTATGTACCGTATTTAGCTTATCAAGGATATATGAAAAAGTAATTTAAAACATGTAGAGTTAGCACGTAGCTACCCTAGTAGACCGGTATTCAGAAATTATTAATTTTAACCATGTTTTCATGACAAAAAGGTATTTTTAAGCATAATTAAAATTTGGACAGAATTGAAATGACCAGTTAATTTGCTAAATTAGCACAAGTAACCCAATTCATGCAAAAATATAATATCCGTATATATATTGATTCTCTTTGAAGTGAAAAGGTTAAAGTTCCATGTTGAAACAAGATTATAGGTTCAATTTCGATCTGCATAAATATGTCAAATGTCTATAAACTTGTACATGTGCATGTAAAGATGTTTATACGTGCATAATGTATATATATCAAGATGAATATATATATATATATTAAAAGTTTTATGTAGAGGTGTCCAACATTGTGTCCAAAATCATGCTTAAGGGTATACACACATTCATGAACACATGCTACCAAGTTATTCCTAAAAACCACATCACCATTATCATAGAATTTGGGTTTAAATATATATATTCAGAATATACACATATAAATATCATGCTAATACAAGAACAATTGATAATGAATATGAGAAAATTCGAAAGGAGGAAGGAGAGAGGGCTTGCCTTGGCTTGAGTATATTCTCCCTATAGAAGAATTCTTCCTAAACCTAAATCAGAACCTAGGTCATGAAAAAAAATTGAGATTGGGTTATAATCAAAACCTAGGACAAATTGAAATAAATTTGGAAGAATTTGTAAGGAAAATAGGAAATATGGAAGAATGAGGAGGGATAGAAGGTGAAGGGGGTTGGCCAGTCGTCCGACCGTCGGCAGCACCGGCGCCGGCCCGCGACAGCAGCCGCAGCAGCAGCGGTAGAAGCATTAACGGCAGCAGCTGCAGTATAAGCGGCAGCAGCAGTAGCATAGAGGGAAAAGGGGAGGAGGGGAGAAGGAAGAAGTAGAGTAAAGAAGAAGAATAAGAAGAAGGAGAATGTGAAGAATTCTCACCTGGTGGAAGAATGGAAAGAGAATGGGTTTTCTCTTTCATTCCTTTCATTTAAAAGAATGGATGAATAAAAGGAAAAATTACTAAAATGCTCCTTTTGCTTTGTCATGAGAGAGTGAGGACACTTGTCCTCCTCTCATGCATGAGTGCCACATAAGCTCTTTATGCAAAATGCAAAATCAACATTTGCATGAGGAGCCAAGTAAAAATTTTGATTTAATTTTTTTTTTGAAAAAATTAATATGGGGAAATTAAAAAACTTGAATTTACAAGATATGTATAATATAAATATAAAAATTTAGGTTATGACACTATATCCACCTTACAAAAATTTCGTTCACCGAAATTTAAATTTATAGATAAGATTTTCAAAGCAAATATAAATAGAAGCAAAATGTTCTACCCATCTTACAGAAATGGAGTAATAATCCATTACAGTATTAAATAAAATATTTTGAAATATATTTAGCAAAAGCTTCATGAAATTAAGGAAAATTTGAAAATATTAGAAATCATCAAGATTCTTGAAATTCCATATAATCAATAAAATTGTCAAGTAACATAACCATGTATGTTCTATAAAAATCAAAATCATATTCCTCATTTCTTGTTTCCTGACATGATGTAGTAGTCTTATGCGTCGCCATTGCGCACATGGCTGCAATCAAGATTCCTTTTCACGATTATGATTTGCTAGCTCTTCCTTGAAGTCATAGAATGAGTAGGAATTATAATTTTTGAAGTAACCTTATACGTTAGGGTATACTTGAAAATTCAAAAGATACTCGAAAATCGATACTTAGAAATCATTTTTTTAATCTAAATATCAAAGTAATATATAATATCATAATATAAAATCTTTCGACCAAATTAGTAAGGAAATCTCATATATCTATTTATCAAAAATACTGAATATCATTTTAAATTATTCAAGTCAATGATTTTCAAATCCAAACTGAGATAAAACGAAATTGATTTTTGAATATCAAGCATGAAAACCAATTACAAAATATTGTCTAGATTCTCGGAATCTTACTTAGAACCATGTTTTGAGAATGTAGTGTCTCGCCAGTCTGGATGGCTGCAACAACTTCTCATTTCACGATTCAACTAAAGAATTTTTGAATTCTTGACACAATTAAATAAATAAATATTCCTTCACATGAAATCCAATTACAGAAAGTCCAATCAGACAATGCTTCACGAAAAAAAATCCAATAAACAACCAATGAGTAATGCATACTTGAGTAGTTAGATGGAGGATGAGTCCAAAAATTCAGGGATACTACTAGAAAAAAATTAGATTAAAATGAGAGGATACAATTCTAGATTCAAATCGATAAACCTTGGATGAAACAAGAAGATTGTAAAATTTCGAGAAAGTTGGGGATTTTTGAAAATGGATATATGAAATTTGATAAACAAGGGGGATGAGTTGATTTAAGAATTGATGAGATCAAGATACCAATGAATCATATTACACTCAATAAGCTATATACAATACTATGTGTACATATATAATTATGTCTATACCTTAAGCAAAATATTGCTAGTACTAACTTACCCAATAGTTCTTCCAAGTTATCCTTATATCTATGCTCATCCCACAAAATATGCTATATACAATCTAAATAAGGCCTTAGATCATATTTGGACGATTGACTATGTGATCATCATTCTCTTACCATTTTAATCTATATAATATCTAGATAATCTAAATCCCAGGTTTACTAAGGATACAAAGTTCAAGATCCTTAAAGAACTTTCTGCAAATCCTTCACTAGGCTACTCTATTATGAATACTTGTCTAATTATCTATGAATTACTTGACCTATATATCAGGTCATGTATCCTTATACTATCCATGACTTTCCAATATCATCTACATCCTTAATGACAATCTTAGGTTAGGATTCTTACCTATATATAGATTCACGATAGGATACTCATTAGGAAGGATCTATAAGGTAAACAAAATGGAACATAGTCTATGGATAAAACTTGTAGGACATTCTCTATCCTAAGGTTCCTTGTAGGCTTTTCCTAAGAATATATCGTTAGGTCTATAGGTTAGCCTCTATATAGGCTTCCGTAAAATCTTGACATGCATTCTACACTAGGGTTTTTTTTTGAGACCTGCATCCTATCCTAGATTTTCCATTTTTCGAGACCTGCATCATATCCTAGATTTTCTATTTTTCGAGACCTGCATCATATCCTAGATTTTCCATTTTTCGAGACCTGCATCATATCCTGGATTTTCTATTCTTCGTAGACCTGCATGGGCCACCACCAAAAAGACGTGTCACGTCCCGCTTCCAGAATACGTCGAGCCGAGTACGTAACAGCATCCCCAGGCTACGCGACATACGAATACTCCAGTACCCATATTCGCGATTGTCGCCCGTAAGGTTCTAGGATAGGATTACCACATGTCACATGGTACATAATACAATTAATTTAACAATTGATTACAGGACATTCTAACTATAAATAGACAATGGACTACTCTACCCAATGTAACAATTAACCCAAAATGATATAAAAGTATACCTGAATAATGATATAGAGAGTATTCTGATTCCGACATAATTGCCTTCAAAAGTAAAAATCTAGTTCTTGTTCTCCAGCTTCCTTTCAACTTGTCGTAGCAGTTCCTTGGAAGTATGTATACAAATCTAGTGAACAATACTAGGTCGTCAATACGACGAGCAAGCCATCAATCAAAGGAGGAAGTTATGAATGTTGAATGATAAGACAAGTGAAAACAAAGTATAGTAACTTAGAGCAATTAAACTCATACCTTATGATATCAGTCAAGAAGTAAGTAATTCTCAAAATAAAGTCACAAAGGACACGACAAGATCTTTCTAGACCTAAATATAATTTAGAAAAATTTCTGGATCACACACACACGCATAGCATCTCAACAATAATCCCATTTACCCGGGATCAGGCCCGTACAAAACGGGTTGGTGCTTAGATTCTCCAGCCTTCTGTACTATCACATATTGATGTGATTACAAGCAAGATAACATCATGAGTGGTTTTTGAATTATCTGGGTTGAATCATCGCATCATGTGCTATAACAAGAAGCTCGTATGACTTGAACTTTTCCAAGAATATCGAACCCATTCATTAGAGAGCTGAGCTGAACTCAGGGCCTGGATATCTAATGAATTAACAAGTATTCTGAGCTAAAACTCAGGGTAATGTCCAAATGGATAGCTGAGATGAAACTCAGGGCCTGGATGTCCAATTGCGATCAAGAAAGTGAGCTAAGAATCATCCTGGATATTCGTACGACCGCACGAACATCGTATCAGGGACTGATCAGTACAAAAAATGAAAATCATATTGCAAAGAAGTCAGCCGAGTATCATCCAACTGTTTCTCTCCCAAACCCCATGCAACCTATTCTAGACGTTCAGATTCCATATAAACTCTCCCTTAAACGGGAGTCTTAAAAGTCAAGTAGCATTCAAGTAATAGTTTCGTCATTTTCGAAACTACGAAAGTCCAAGAAAGTATTGGAACCAAGGAAAATTATAAAGTATCAATTTGGACAATGATTTCCAAGAATCCCTCCGATGTTATAGATCGGAGATGAATGGTTCCATGATCGAGAGCTTACGTCAAGAGTTTCTAAGGAGTCCAAATTCTCGAAAAAGACTATCTCCGGAAATTCTCAAAATTTTGGCAGAGTCTCCTTTGTATTTACTGATCCGAAAATAAATCTGATACAATAAACACAAACAAGATATATATATATATATATATATATATATAATGGGCACGCCGACCCCTCGGTGGAACAACTCAACACCGGCACGCAATATTTATCCGGGTACGCCGACCCCTTTGGTGGAACAACTCAATATCGGCCACGCATTTATAATAAAGCTATGCAAGATAAAAGCTTTCTTACCATATTGAGAAAGCAAGCGTGCAATTATTCTTGGTTTGCAAGGCTTTATCTAAAACGCTAAGCAAGTCAAAGACAATATGGTTATTAGTAATATAATGATTCTAGAAAATTATTATTGACTATGTACCACATTTAGCTTATCAAGGATATATGAAAAAGTAATTTAAAACATGTAGAGTTAGCACGTAGCTACCCTAGTAGACCGGTATTCAGAAATTATTAATTTTAACCATGTTTTCATGACAAAAAGGTGTTTTTAAGCATAATTAAAAATTTGGACATAATTGAAATGGCAAGTTAATTTGCTAAATTAGCACAAGTAACCCAATTCATGCAAAAATATAATATCCATATATATATATTGATTCTCTTTGAAGTGAAAAGGTTAAAGTTCCAAGTTGAACCAAGATTATAGGTTAAATTTCGATCCGCATAAATATGTCAAATGTCTATAAACTTGTACAATTGCTGTCACGATCCGCACCCTAGAGTAAGGGCACGAGAAGTAGGTACGCCCAGCCTACGCCACAGTATCGGCGGTAGAACGCTGTCCTAGGTCAATCGTCTAACAATATAAGGTACCTGTACAGTATATACGCTCCAAATGGAGGTGACACAACAATACAGTCTCAATCACATCTAAGGTAGAATACGATAAAGATAGATAAACTGAAATCCACAGGAGATACAGCAGATAGAAGTCTAAGTGTCTAAGATAGCACAAATTCGGAAAAATCTCAATATCAAATACAGTAATCCATAAAGTAAATACAACTCAAGACAATTAAAATAAAATAAGAAAAACTCTAGCTGTCTACTCTAACCTCTACTGTGTCTCCTCTAGGCTAGCAAGTAACCTCCAAGCTATCTGTAAAATTTATCAACAGGTCTAGTCAGGACGGGAGCGAGCACAGTACTTCTCAACAAATCATAGCAGGAAAGGAAACATAATCATGCTAGAGATTAAAATACAGAAACTGAAGAATAGCATAATGTAAAAGAGAGACTGTAAGTAAATATCTATGATATATAAAAGAGGGACAGTGCTAGTGATTCAGAGTACAGAACAAACATGTGAATGGCTTGGGACTGATTCATGATTACACTACTTGGAATTATCCACATGTTCATTTATACTCCCTCATCCCCAATCAATACACAAGGATCCAGTCAAGTTACATTAATATTCATGATTATACTACATTGCCCATAAAGGATGATTCATGAATTGATTCGTGAAGGCTCGGTGATCATGAGAGTACATGAGTCACTAGCTGATTCTCGAAGATTCATGATAATAGAAGCAGAAGATACATGATGTAAGTGAAACACACGAGACAAGAGTATCTGATGCTCCCGAGAGAAATAACATCTCATGAAGGGATCCATGTAGTACTAATCCGTGTTACCAACGTGTCAGCATCAAGTAGAATAATCTAAAGCAGGAAATATAATCCTAACAAGATATGAAATGATCAGAGAATGTACTCGCCTCGATTTGATTGGAGTCGACGTACGCGACACGAACGTGTCGACACGAGGTAGGTACAATGCTATGTTCCACAGAGGGTCCCAGACGACGACACGGGTAGTCCCAATGAGTCCAGAATAGTCCAAATAGCCTAGTTTGGTATATAAAAGTCTAAAATCAGGGTTTGGTACGATAATTAAATCAATAATAGAAAATGACTATCATAGTCATGATTTATGATTCAGAGAGAAAAAAATATAATTAAATAAATATAAAAATTTTGGAAATCCTTTATAATGTTAAAAACAATATCTGCATTAATTAACATATTTTAGATAATATTTCAAACCCAGAAAATCATTTCTGTACTAATATTCCTATTTTGTCAAATATGAATTTAGGTCAAAAACTTAATAAATATATTTTATAATATTTGTAACTAGTCCAATACTTGAAAAGAATGTTTTTAATATAATAAAACTTTTAGGCTAAAACCATATATTAATTTGCTATATATACATATGTAGATTTAATTAATCAGTACAAAATACTATATTCCTACAAGGAAACAGTTTTAAAAATATAATAACATGTACAAACATACCATTTAACTAATAATTCTCTAATTATAAATTAATAAATTAATAAATTAATCAATAATATTAATAATACTAGTAACAATAATACTTTTAATAAAAATAATAATAAATACAATCATTATAATATATACCACTATTACACAATATATATATATATAACTAATATACATACTATTATACATTAATACATAAACTAATATATATTATATATAAACCAATATACATTATATTATATACATTATATTATATACTAATATACATTACATTATATACTAATATATATTATATATAAACCAATATATATTATATATATAAACTAATATAATTATATATAAACTAATATATATATATATTATATATTAATACATATAACAGTATAACGAAGGGGGTTCTGATCCCAATCACAAGCTGAAGAGAGGGATAAGGAAAGCTCACGAAGCGGCGATCGGAGCGCTGGGTTCGGCGAAGGGGCTCCGACGCGGAACAACAGTGGCGCGCGGCTCCGACGGGAGGCGGACAACGACGGCAAGGCGACGCGGGCACCGGAGCTCGAGTCCTGGCGGTGGGGCCAAGTACGGCGGCGGTTCCGGGGAGCGGCGCCGGGTCTAGGGCGGAGGCTCGGCGTTCGGGGTTTGTCTCGCCGGCGGAGGAGCTCGGTGAGCCCGAGCGGAGGTCGGAGTAGATCTGGTTGTCTTGGCCAGATCTGGGTCACGGCGCCGAGGAGGAGGTGGCAGAGACGATGGATCTGGCTCGACAGGCAACCGGTGGTCGGACTGGAGGTCGTCGGCCGCTGGGTTAGGTGAGTCTCCTCACCTCTCTCTCTGATTTGGTGACGGTGGTTATCGGTGGTGGTGGCTGTCGTTTGATGGTGCGGCGGCGGTGGTTTGATGGCAGGGGCGACGGGTGAAGGTGAAGGCAGTGGTGGTTCGGGTGGTGGTGTTGGCAGTATATGTGTGGTCGGTCGGAAAAGGGGCGCTGGTGGTGGACAATGGTGGTGGTCGAGGATGGGGAGTCGGGACGGCCGGTCGGAAATGGACAGGAATGGTGGTCGGGATGACGACGGTGGCAGTGGTGGTGATGGGGGTGGCTGTGCAGGGATGGCGACGGACAATTGTGGTGGTGGTCGACCGAGGATGGCCTGGAGGTGGTGGTCGGTTTGATTGGTACAGGAAAAAATGGGGGGCTGCTAAAAATTCTAGGTTTGGGGATTTGTGTAGAAATTTTGGAGGCTAGAAAAAAATTCTAGGTTACAACTCTTGGAAAGTGTGCTACTTATAGGGGAGTGGGAGAAAACCCTAAAAATGTATATGTAATAGATATTAGGAGAACTAGTGGAAATACTAACATACTAATGCTGACTTAGTTACTAACTGCTAACATATGCTAGTGATTAAATTAATTGGTACTAAATAAATATTAGTTATAAATTAATAATTTAATTACTAGTTACCACTAATTTAACAAATGGGCTAATGACAATTTAGCCAATATTTTAATTACTAAATAATACTAATTTACTCACTAATTATATATATATATATATATATATATATATATATATATATATATATTTAACAACCATTTATCTAGTAAATAAAATGTATTTTGAAATTCATAACTCGATAATGTTTTTTTTTGCATTAAACAATATTCATAACTTATTGATTCAAGAAAATGACAGGAAAATTCCAATAGGATATCGCTTAAAATAGTAAACCAAAGCCAACAAGGACCGATAGCAATCACGGTCAAATTTGTTTTCCTAAAAATTAGAATTTGCACGTTTTTCGAGATTCAGAAAAATTCAGAGAAAAGAAAAAATACAAATTTTCAAAAATATCCAAGAATTCAATTAACGAAGGTTACAAATCTACCCTCCTTAAAGAAAATTTGTCCTCAAAATTAAAGGTTGGCAAGGGAGTTAAAATATGATAAAAATTTAGGCAATAACTCAGATATGATCAAAAGACAACGACAATGGCACGATCAAGATAATCAACTTGAAATTGTTTGGGCACGACTATTGATTTGGCACGATAGAATCATAGTATGATCATCATTGTTTAGACACAAATTAGGAATAATTTTAGGTTATTTAGTCATGATCTTAATCATGGCTAAGAGAAACGAATGGAGAACGAAATTCGAGTATAGAACGATCGGTAGTTAGATTTGATGAAAATCGAACTCTAGGTCGTATAAGCACGATCAAGAAAATAAATTTCAAATTGACTTAGACACGACTAGTGATTTTGTCATGATCAAAAGTCTAATGAGCATGATGAATTAGGTCATGAAATAGGATCTGAGTTCAAACGTGATTTAAAAATTTAGAATTGATCTAGGTTTTGGCACGATTCAAGATTTGACTGCAAAACCAAAACTTGGGTATTCTTTAGGAATGGAACCCTAAGCACGGTATCTATAGAATCGAATTTATGGCAGGAGCAAAAATTGGTTCAGACATAACCAAAGTCCAGGTTTCGACACGACTAACCAATCATATAGTTGTGATCGGGTATC
This sequence comes from Iris pallida, assembly GCA_029216955.1. NCBI lineage: Eukaryota > Viridiplantae > Streptophyta > Magnoliopsida > Asparagales > Iridaceae > Iris > Iris pallida. Next base: position 8,731,925 of record JANAVB010031018.1, on the reverse strand, counting down.
AAGGTTGTTTTAGGCACAATGGAAAAATTATTTCGGATATGATCACTCAATTTTATGACAAGTTCATAATCAATCGGTTAGTCGTGATCAAGGACCAAAATTTTCAAGCACGATTCAGAGGCAAAATCGGTACGATATTCATGATCGTTAGAATCACGACCATGGAATTCATAGTCGTCTAGTCATGTCAGGTCAGCTAGGCACGACTAATCACAAGGAGTTCAGATATAATCAGGAAGTAAATCATGGTCAGAAAAGAGTTTGAGTACCAGTGTTAAAATTCGAACATGATCATAATCGTTAGTTCGACACAATCGAAGATAAAGTCAGTCTAACCTTGGTCAAATAGTATTTAAATATGATGAAGAGTATGGTAGTAGCCTAGGCACGATCAAGCGTGAAATTCGGTATAATCAAGGATAGTATGAAGCTAAATCAGAATTGGAACAGAACTTAGCCGTTTTCCAGAAAAATCGGAGTTTACGCACAAGTGATATTGGTATCGAAGTTTGATTACGATTAAAATTAAAATACTGACACGATGAAGAATAGGGCTAATCAATATTTTGATTTAGGTTCGTAAAGATGAAATCGATATTTTTTAAGCACGAGCAGCATATTAATAGAGATCCAGGTCACGATTGAATTTAAATCAATTAAGTACGGTCAATGATCAAGACTATTGGTACGATAAGAGGTACTATTCAAAGAAAATCAAAAGTTCAAAGAACGAATGTCAATAGCATTGAGATCCAATCACAATATATATATATATATATATATATATATATATATATATATATATATATATATATATATATTAAGAATATTTAGTCTCGATACGATCTAAGTTAACCAATTCTGGGAAATCAAGATTTGGACAATACGGAGGACAAGGTCATCGAAGTCTGAGCACGAGCATACAAGGATGGAGATTCAGGTCACAATCAAATTTAATTCAATTAAGTACGACCCAAGATATTAATACGATAAGAAAATATGAGCAAGGTCGATTGGTCGTGATTAAGGGAGCTAGGATTCAATGATATTGAAAACCTTTTAGGGAAAAACAAGAAAGATTTTATACGAAAGTCAAGTTAATCATCTCTTCCTAATAATATCAGTTTATCATTTGCCAATCATATTTTTCTCACAAATTCCAATATAAAAATCAACCGTTATATGACTACCATCAAGATTATATCCTTCCGTCATAAGATTTGACCTTACCATGATCACCATAGGCTAAATTCCAAATTTCTAAAACATTTTCCATGAAACATACCCCTCTTATTTAGGAATCAACACTTATTCATTTAATCAAATTTCCAAATTCTTTCACCTCGTTCTAAATTAGATCCGAAACCTCTAAATCCAGTTTATGAAATCCTTGAACTTGTTTAAATCGAGTCTCGTATTTACTTAACTCCAATACCACTATGTCATACAAAATTTATTCTTATTTATAAATCAACCTTCATATTTTTCAACGTTTACCTTCAAATATTATCCTTTTTGAATTCTATAATTTTCTCCCAATTATCTAAAAATAATTCCTGTGACTTAAAATCCTTGTGTTCTCTCTGTCTCTAGTCACCCTCTTACAATATCCAGTTTAATTTCGCATAATCATTTAATACAATTAAATTCTCCTTTCTATTTCTAAATTTTTACATAGCCGTAGAGTAAAAGTTTCCAAGAATCAATAACCAAGATTTTTAAGTTCTCAAAACTAGGTTGACCCTGAATATCCTCATTAGTTTTTTTTAAATATATCCATGAATTACTCTTAACCAAAAAATTCTGCGATTGTTTCTAAATTGATAACATTTATCTCACGATTTCATTCTAAACCTTTACCACATCTCCATCTCAAATTTTTCATATTTGACATCCAACATTTTGATTCTTACAAAATCATCATATGATAACCAATTACGTCATTTTCGAACTAGATGATTTACGTCACTTCCTCAACATTTCTTAGGTAAAATGATATAAAGATTCAAGGGTTTCAAGGTATAGCTGAGAGAATTAGATACGAGACAGAGAATTGATGTAATCAGGACAGTTATATAAGACAAAGAATGATGGAAATAAAAATATTGGCAGAAAAAGAATGATAATAGAATCTATTCTGCTTTTCTGTTTAAAAGAGGAAACCATTTTGAAACCAGAACTATAATATCAAATCCAAAATAAGGTCTAGCAAAAATTATCGATTCATTGTATTATGAAGAAATTCATAGTAAGGTTACACAAAGATTTATAATAACAGCTAAAGCTACTCCTACCCCTACTCCTAAGTTAAATAATGAGAAGCAAAACAAAAACAACCAATAATTCTTTGTCTGAAAGATTGAACAAAAGTAGAGAAAATATGTTCAAAAGTATTTAAGGTACAATCTGATAATCATATGCGTCTATCCAAAATCATGGTACTCTAAATCCTCGTCATACTAGTAAGCAAGGCTACGATAATCACAGAGTCCTCGATTAAGGCACTTACCTCTAGAATCATGGTATTTAAAATTTTTGCGATGCCGCTAGCTTGGCTGCAAAAACCTTAGATTTCCATACCCGAGAAATATATCCAAAATCAGACTATATGTTCTCACCATGCTGGCTAATGTGACTGTAGAACACTAGATTCCATAACTGAGATATTTTATAATGAGATGCTCAAGGGTCATCCCAGGAATCTCTCAAAGAATCCTAACTGTGATTGAGTACCTTCAAAATATATCCTAATCTTACTGCAGGCTGTAGTGATACACTAGCTCAAATACTACTACACTAACTCGACCTGCATGGGCCACCACTAAAAATGTGTCACGACCCGCACCCTAGAGTAAGGGCACGAGAAGTGGGTACGTCCAGCCTATGCCGCAGTGTCGGCAGTAGAACACTGTCCTAGGTCAATCGTCTAACAATATAAGGTACCTGTACAGTTTATATGCTCCGAATGGAGGTGACATAACAATACAGTCTCAATCACATCTAAGGTAGAATACGATAAAGATAGATAAAACTGAAATCCATAAGAGATACAGCAGATAGAAGTCTAAGTGTCTAAGATAGCACAAATCCGAAAAAATCTCAATCTCAAATACAGTAATCCATAAAGTAAATACAACTCAAGACAATTAAAATAAAATAAGAAAAACTCTAGTTGTCTACTCCAACCTCTACTGTGTCTCCTCTAGGCTAGCAAATAACCTCCAAGCTATCTGTAAAATTTATCAACAGGTCCAGTCAGGATGGGAGCGAGCACAGTACATCTCAACAAATCATAGCAGGAAAGGAAATATAATCATGCTAGAGATTAAAATACAGGAACTGAAGAATAGCATAATATAAAAGAGAGAATGTAAGTAAATATCTACGATATATAAAAGAGAGACAGTGCTAGTGATTCAGAGTACAGGACAAACATGTGAATGGCTAGGGACTGATTCATAATTACACTACGGAATTGATTCATGATTACACTACTTGGAATTATCTACATGTTCATTTGTACTCCTCCATCCCCAATCAATACACAAGGATCCAGTCAAGTTACGTTAAGATTCATGATTATACTACATTGCCCATAAAGGGTGATTCATGAATTGATTCGTGAAGGCTCGATGATCATGAGAGTACATGAGTCACTATCTGATTCCTAAAGATTTATGATAATAGAAGAAGGAGATACATGATGTAAGTAAAACACACGAGACAAGAGTATCTGATGCTCCCGAGAGGGATAACATCTCATGAAGGGATCCATATAGTACTAATCCGTGTTACCAACGTGTCAGCATCAAGTAGAATAATCTAAAGCAGAAAATATAATTCTAAACAGGATATGAAATGATCAGAGTGTACTCGCCTCGATTTGATTGGAGTCAACGTGCGCGACACGAACATGTCGACACGAGGTAGGTACAATGCTGTGTTCCACAGAGGGTCCCAAACGACGACACGGGCAGTCCCAATGAGTCCAAAATAGTCCAAATAGCCTAGTTTGGTATGTAAAAGTTTAAAATCAGGGTTTGGTACGATAATCAAATCAAGAATAGAAAATGACTATCATAGTCACGATTTATGATTTAGAGGAAAAAAATATAATTAAATAAATATAATAATTTTGGAAATCCTTTATAATGTTAAAAACTATATCTGCATTAATCAACATATTTTAGATAATATTTCAAACCCAGAAAATCATTTCTGTACTAATATTCCTATTTTGTCAAATATGAATTTAGGTCAAAAATTTAATAAATATATTTTATAATATTTGTAACTAGTCCAATACTTGAAAAGAATATTTTTAATATAATAAAACTTTTAGGCTAAAACCATATATTAATTTGCTATATATACATATGTAGATTTAATTAATCAATACAAAATATTACATTCCTACAAGAAAACGGTTTTAAAAATATAATAACATGTACATACATACCATTTAACTAATAATTCTCTAATTATAAATTAATAAATTAATCGATAATATTAATAATACTAGTAACAATAATACTTTTAATAATAATAATAAATAAAAATAAATACCATCATTATAATATATACCACTATTACACAATATATATATATATATATATATATATATATATATATATATATATATATACTATTATACATTAATACATAAACTAATATATATTATATATAAAACAATATACATTATATTATATACTAATATACATTACATTATATACTAATATATATTATATATAAACCAATATATATTATATATATAAACTAATATAATTATATATAAACTAATATATATATTATATATTAATACATATAACAGTATAACGACGGGGGTTCTGATCCCAATCACAAGCTGAAGAGAGGGAAAAGGAAAGCTCACGAAGCGGCGATCGGAGTGTCGGGTTCGGCGAAGGGGCTCCGGCGCGGAGCAACAGTGGCGCGCGGCTCCGGCGGGAGGCGGACAACGACGGCGAGGCGGCGCGGGGAAGACGCGGGCACCGGAGCTCGAGTCCTGGCGGTGGGCCAAGTACGGCGGCGGTTCCGGGGAGCGGCGTCGGGTCTAGGGCGGAGGTTCGACGTTCGGGGTTTGTCTCGCCGGCGGAGGAGCTCGATGAGCCCGAGCAGAGGCCGGAGCAGATCTGGTTGTCTTGGCCAGATCTGGGTCATGGTGCCGAGGAGGTGGCAGAGACGATGGATCTGGCTCGGCAGGCGACCGGTGGTCGGACTGGAGGTCGTCGGCCGCTGGGTTAGGTGAGTCTCCTCACCTCTCTCTCTGATTTGGTGGCGGTGGTTATCGGTGGTGGTGGCTGTCGTTTGATGGGGCGGCGACGGTGGTTTGATGGCAGGGGCGGCGGGTGAAATTGATGGCAGTGGTGGTTCGGGTGGTGGTGTTGGCAGTAGATGTGTGGTCGGTCAGGAAAGGGGCACTGGTGGTGGACGATGGTGGTGGTCGAGAATGGGGAGTCGGGATGGCCGGTCAGAAATGGACAGAAATGGTGGTCGGGATGACGACGGTGGCAGTGGTGGTGATGGGGGTAGCTGTGCCGGGATGGCGGCGGACAATGGTGGTGTTGGTCGACCGAGGATGGCCTGGAGGTGGTAGTCGGTTTGATTGGTACAGGGAAAAATGGGGGGCTGCTAGAAATTCTAGGTTTGGGGATTTGTGTAGAAATTTTGGGGACTAGAAAAAATTCTAGGTTACAACTCTTGGGAAGTGTGCTACTTATAGGGGAGTGGGAGAAAACCCTAAAAATATATATGTAATAGATATTAGAAGAACTAGTGGAAAATACTAACATACTAATGCTAACTTAGTTACTAACTGCTAACATATGCTAGTGTTTAAATTAATTAGTACTAAATAAATATTAGCTATAAATTAATAATTTAATTACTAGTTACCACTAATTTAAGAAATGGGCTAATGACAATTTAGCCAATATTTATAATTACTAAATAATACTAATTTACTCACTAATTATTTATATATATATTTAGCAACCATTTATCGAGTAAATAAAATATATTTTGAAATTCATAACTCGATAATGTTTTCTTTGTATTAAACAATATTCATAACTTTTTGATTCAAAAAATGACAGAAAAATTGCAATAGGATAAAATCGCTTAAAATAGTAAACCAAAGCCAACAAGGACCGATAGCAATCACGGTCAAATTTGTTTTTCCAAAAATTAGAATTTGCACGTTTTTCGAGATTTAGAAAAATTCAGAGAAAAGAAAAAAAAATACAAATTTTCGAAAAAATTCAAGAATTCAATTAACGGAGGTTAAATGTGCATGTCAAGATGTTTATACGTGCATAATGTATATATATCAAGATATATATATATATATATATATATATATATATATATATATATATATATATATATATATATATATATATATATATATATATATATATATTAAAAGTTTTATGTAGAGGTGTCCAACATTGTGTCCAAAATCATGCTTAAGGGTATACACACATTCATGAACACATGCTACCAAGTTATTCCTAAAAATAACATCACCATTATCATAGAATTTGGGTTTAAATATATATATATTCAGAATATACACATAGAAATATCATGCTAATACAAGAACAATTGATAATGAATATGAGAAAATTCGAGAGGAGGAAGGAGAGAGGGCTTGACTTGGCTTGAGTATATTCTCCCTATAGTTGAATTCTTCCTAAACACAAATTAGAACCTAGGTCATGAAAAAAAAAAAAATTGAGATTGGGTTATAATCAAAACCTAGGGCAAATTGAAATAAAATTGAAAGAATTTGTAAGGGAAATAGGAAATATGGAAGAATGAGGAGGGAGAGAAGGTGAAGGGGGTTGGCCGGTCGGCCGACCGCCGGCGGCGCCGGCACCGGCACGCGGCAGCAGCCGCAGCAGCAGCGACAGAAGCATTTGCGGCAACAACAGCAGTATAAGCGGCAGCAGCAGTGGCATAGGGGGAAAAGGGGAGGAGAGGAGAAGGAAGAAGTAGAGTAAAGAAGAAGAAGAATGGGAAGAAGGAGAATGAGAAGAATTCTCACCTGGTGGAAGAATGGAAAGAGAATGGGTTTTCTCTTTCATTCCTTTCATTTAAAGGAATGGATGAATAAAAGGAAAAATTACTAAAATGCCCCTTTTGCTTTGTCATGAGAGGGTGAGGACACTTGTCCTCCTCTCATGTATGAGTGCCACATAAGCTCTTTATGCAAAATGCAAAATCAACATTTGCATGAGGAGCCAAGTGAAAATTTTGATTTGATTATTTTTTTTTTGAAAAAACTAATATGGGGAAATTAAAAAAAAACTTGAATGTTTTACAAGATATGTATAAATATAAATATAAAAATTTAGGTTATGACACCACGTTAGCTGCCAAATAAGGAGTGATGGTTTCGAGCAATGTTTTAAAAATCGGATCGATGATTGAACCGATTTTTTTGTATAGGTCGGACCGGGGTTCAACCGGAGTTCAAATAGACTTGGTTTGATTTGGTTCAAACAGATAACATATCCATATTTACTTCTTGGGTTGGTTCTTAGCATGTTTGGTTTGGTTTAATTTACAATTATAAGGTCTCTCAAAACCAAACCAAGAATCAAATGGTCCAAATATCACACAATAAATTTTTTTGAGTTTTTTTTTTGAAAATAAAAAACCAAATTTCCGGTTCAATTGCGAACCAGTTCGGCAGGTTCCCCGATTAAAACCGGGTTCTGTGAAAAAACTGGCGGTTTTTTCAAAAAATCTCGATTCACATCAGATCGGACCGAAGATTTTGTCAAGACCGGTCGGACCGCCGGTCCGGTCCGATTCTGATAACACTGATTTGGAGGGATAATTTGAAGGTAAGAATAGTATTACTCCAAGATAAATTGCCTAGTTGGTGTAACATACTAATTACTTGAAACAATCAATATTTTTCTTCATCATGAAAAAGTTCACCCAATCCACGACAGACAGATAGATAGATGAAATCGATGGAGTCAATTCGAAGGCCAAACATAGATGTGAACCAGACCGTCTGGACAAATGGACATCGGAGGAAGACGTCGTCTATTGCTCCATGTTTTCTTTGCCACGAAATGTGCAAGAAGGGTCTGCTTGACTTAGTCTTCTGGCTAGGTTAATTGGCCTTCACGACAATAGAGTATGTGGCTAATCTTTAGTTGAACGTTTGGGAATTTGTCTTTAATCTTCCAGAAGTTTACCCAATCAATGTTTGCGTGTCCCGTAGGTTGAGGAGGATGCAGCTACTCACGATTTGTTAGTGGATTGGGTTGCGAAGTTACCTTTCTTTGACTCTCTCCAAATGATTTTATCGGACTTGCATGTTTGTTCTGGATACTTCAGTTTTTTCGCCAATGGCTTCGGCTTCATGCATGTGGTCGGAAAAAGTTGTGGAGTAAAGGCACGTTTCAGTCATTAGTACCATCAATAAACTACTGATTTCTCAAGGTGTGTAATAGTCCGGGCGGGTCAGAACTACGGACCGGCCAGGACTAGCGGACTGGTCCAAGTGGGCTGGGCCGAATCTACGGACCGGCCAGGACTAACGGACTGGTTAAAGCACGATCCAGGTCCGGCCAGAATCCGGTCGACCCGATAAACCCCCACCCCGCGTGGGCCCCACTATTTATATATATAATTAACATTTATGTCTTAATTTGGGAAATAAATTATCGAATTACCTCCATACTATTTTCGGTAATTTAATGTAGTTCAAGGATGCTAAGCAAGAAGAGAAGCATGCCAAATATTTTGGAAGTCTACGTTCAAGATTGGGTTCGTGTGAAAAAACGAAGTCAACACTTGAGATAAAAATGGCGAGATCAATGAGCCGGACTTTCAGTCTCTTACTTTGGACAAAACTACGGTGAAGGAGGACTTAGCAATAAACCTAGACAGAAGACGGACAACGAAAAAAAAATACTTGTACATTTTATTACAAATTTCATAGATATAGAATCTCAATTTATTTTTTACTTATAATTTTTTTTCATATTACATTTAAATTATAATAAAAAAATTAAAATTATTTCAAAATTTTACTTCTCAAAATTAAAAATTCTGTTTTTAAAAAGACTTGAACCAGCCATGACCCAACCTTGAATTGGCCCAGACCAAGCCCGGTTCGGCCTCGCCGCCCCCAATCGGATCGTGGGTCCGGGCTGGGTTCCTATCTCTCCAGTCCAGTTCGGGTCAGCTAGGCCCGATTTCTCTCCCGGACTAAACCCGGTCCGAAACCTATCAAATCAGACCTTGGGCCGGCTTGGCTCGATACACACCTTGACTCATTCCCAGCCCCACTTCATCTGACCTTATACTCTGAGGGTCAACTTTGCAATTTTAGGGGTAGCGATTATGAAGTTTTTTTAGTGAACCTGTTATGAGGGATCCGATTTTGGATAGTTTTAAGTAGTGACTTTTAAACTAGTCCAATGCATGCTTGGTAATTCATTAATAAGCGGTTCTGAAATTTTTTTGCACGAATAAAATTACCTACCATATGAAAAACGGTCCCAAGCACGAAAACTGCAACCCAGTTCACGTCTCAATCAGGAGATAAAAGTCCATATTTAATCAAAATAGTATAAATACATGAAATAATAGAAAACATTGGGTTGAAAATAGGAGAGAAAGATTTTTAAAAAAAACTTACCAAAAAAGTGGCCATAGTTTGGAAGAAATAAAAGAGAAACACAGATGAGAAGAAAAAATAGGGTATGGTACAGGTAGTTATAATTATATATTTTTTGTGAGAATGTAAATAGAATAAAATAATAAAAAATTTCAAAATCCATCGATTTGAGGTGTTTATAAAGCCACTCAAAATTATATTAAACCGATTTTGGATGATTTTTGAGCCGGACAAAACCAGCGCCTCAAAAAAAATAACAAGCATGAATTTTCATAAATGGTCGGTTCAAAAATACCCCAAAACCGATGTAAATATAGTTTCCAAGTGGAAAAACTTAAGGGTTGGCACCAGTAGAAGCATGAAAATTTCAGGCGCATCAACTACCCAAGTCAACATGCGCCGAAAATATCATAAAACAGTAAAAGAGTAGCAGCATAAATGGACTACGCTTCATCCAGGCGCGTCTCAGCTAGGCGCATCTCAGCTAGGCGCATCTCTTTAGCGTCTCAGCTAGGCGCATCTTCTCGGCGTCTCAGTCAGGCGCATCTCTTCGGCGTCTCAGTCAGGCGCATCTCTTCAGCGTCTCAGTCAGGCAGATCATGAAGTCTCAACATATGCGCTCTACTTCGTCCCGATCAAGTGCTTCGGCTAATGAAGCAGTTATTGAGCATAACAAGGGTGGGCAACCAACCCCACTCTAGCAGGAGGAATAGCTCTCCAAAGCCCAAGGAAGATGGGAGCACCACAATTCCGATCTGGGGCTCTTCCAGCATAACAAAGACGGGACTCAAACGTCCAGATCTTTGGATGCAATAGCCACCTTCGGCCTGCATCGGGACCTCGCGATCTCGACTTTTGGATGTAACAGTCACCTTCATGAGTGTGTACGAAGACGAATCGACGTATTTTTACCCTCGGGAGCGTCTTGTCAACGAAATGTACTCTAGCGAAGAAGTTCATCTCCATTCGGGAAGACGAGAGAGAATGAGAAACAAACTCTCTCCTTGCTGCTATTTATAGGCCGGGCAAATCAAACCCATGCACCAAGTGGCGAGCTCTTCGAATCCCATGCAATAAATTTGCATTCATGGTGATGAACCTATCCCTTCGAATTCAGCCAGGTCAAAACGGTTATTTAAAGCACTCGAAGAACTCAACAGTTGAACCAATGAAGATGCTCCATGCAATAGACGCACCCATCAGCACCAAGCACCTCATAAGGATGTATCCCACGCGTCCCTATGTGCCTAGTGGAATGCAGATCAATGTGCCCACTCAAAAGCTCATTGCCCGTCAAGAGCATTAAATGCTGAAGTCTGAGACGACAGCAGCCATACCTCGATGACAGAGCGGCAACAGCTTTTGCAGAAAATAAAGCGTCGCTGACGTTAGCGTAATCATTACATTTCTCTGTCGGTTACAAGCCACGTGGCCGACCAACCCCTTGCATGTGCCTCCGCAGCCATGCGTCCGAAGATTTACATGTGCCTCAAAAGCCATGCGCCTCTGACTTACTTCTGATCACAGAAGTCAAGTCGCTGCATGCGTCTCCCCAGCCATGTGACCAAAATATGAGTCTCAAAAGCCATGCACCCAGACTGGTTCGTGACTCCTGAAGGTTATGAGCTAAGTCTCCTCATGCGCCGGATCCCAGGCGCAGCTCATCAGATCCTTCTCCACCAAATTCGAGATCTTTGAACCAAGGGCATGCGCCACGTGTCCTTTGACTCGGTTCAGTCTACGAAGGGGTGCTAACCTTCCAAGATCTCAGCAACCGAAGAATCCTTCCCACTGCCACATGTCAGCCCACGATTGCAGCAAGAAGGACTCATCCCATAAATCAGGGCGCATCATCCATGCACCCTCCGCAGCAACCACCACGTGGCATTCCCACTCGTAGGCGCATCCTACATATGCGCATGAGCAGCCCCAACCGGCTGACTATAAAAAGTGGGATCATTCCTTCTTCTAGGAGGGACATACATATAACGAGATCATCAGTGTTACAGAGACACATGTCCACTCACAGAGATCGGAAGAGACACTCAACATCTTCTTCCCCTCCACAAGCTCCGGCATCCAGAGCAACCCAGACCTTCAGAGAACCTAAAATCGTCGTTAGATCATCAACGGAGTCAACTCATTACCACTTGCTCCATCGACACAGGACCCAGATAAAAATAAAAGTATACTCCTAGGACTACATCTGAGTCCTACATTGTAACACTGTTCTGTTTGTGATTTATATTTTAATTCAAAGATTTTAATGGCAAACAAGCTAGCGACTCTGCTTGGGACTTCTTTCTCCTCCGATGAGAAAGTTGTGTCGCAATCTGATGATGTGAAAGTGGGCTCCTCCCACAAGACATTAGTCGTACGCCTCAATCAACAGGCGTATCAGGAGTTCATCTCTGAAGGCAGAGCAAGTCCTTCGAAGCAGCTACCGAAGTCGAAGAAGACTCGTCGAGCCTGGGTACGTAAGGTCGAGGCCCCTGGCACCATTACTGAAGGGGATGCAGCAATGCAGTCTACCATTTCTACTGACATCCTTAGCAGCCAGGATGCGCCCACGGGTGCAGCACATTTCTCGGGGAAACGTGGGACTGACCACATTCCCCAACTATCTCCTTCTCAGTCAAGGAAGATGCACCGACGGAGCAGGGGCGCATCTAATGCCCTGCGTATTAACTCTGATGCGTCGCGGAAAGCTTCTGCTTTGACAGGCTCACTCGCTGTCACGGCGAGGATAAGTTGGACTCTGAGTACTATGCATCCCAGCGGGCTGGTACGAAGAAGTCCAAGGCAGCACGGGCTACGTGCCTCGAATGTGCTATGCCGACAGTAAGTCAGAGGCATGAGCTCACAATTACGCGCGCAGTCGATGGTAAGCTGTACAAGGTTGACTCGGGTGCTTCTGCACCGTGAACGAGCCAACCTTCAAAGGCTTCGTTTCACTTGGGCGCATCTGCTGCGCTTTCAATCAAGCCGTTCAAGGCAAACTCTGCGGTCTTGAACCCCTGCGCCTACATTGGTTGTACGTTTGAGGCTGGTTCAAACCACCATAAATGTTGTTCCCCCACTACTGATCTGGGCACATTTTATGCGCTGGATCAGGGGGTGCAGCATTCACTTGATCACCCCGATGCTTGGCCTTGCCATGCGCCTGATGGGGGTATAAAGGTGGAACTCTCCTCTAATGATTTGTGTAATATGATCATTCACAAACGTCGATCAGGAGAGTCGGCCGACAAGCACAATGCGCCCCTCATAGGGGACACCTGTGCTGTGGTCACTATCAACTGTTGTTGTAAGACAACAGTCCTATCACAAAGGTAGTCTGTGTTCCAGCGACTGCAATCGTCAATACCCCTCTGACGTCGCCTCGAAAAGAAGGTGTCAATTGAAGAGGAGCCGGAACTAAAGGTTGCTTCTTGCAACGTAGTCTCTAACCCGTCATCAATCCGAAAGGCGACTGGCAACTCCTCGACCTCGTCCTCATCCAAGAGCCAGCCGAGGAAGACCAAGGTGACTGTCCCGTCCTCAGGAGTATTTGAAGGCACCCGGGCGAGAAAGAAGATTTCAGAGGAAGTAATAGCTGGGGGTAGTCAAGCCCTTGTTGATCCTCATCTCGAAGACGAAGATATCCTCTAGAGCATAACTGGAGGTAACCAGGATAAAACTCCAAAAGAAGTGACTCTTTTATAGGAGAGCGAGGCTGAAAGTGAAGCTTCAACCGATCCATCCACGTCCAGTTATGACATGAAAGTATACATGACAGGAGATGGTGATACGGAGTCAGATGCTCCGCCATCAGACCCAGTTCAGTGCATGGATACTTTAGAGGGGGGACTCAAAACCCTCACTGCCTCCATGCAAACACTGACTCAAGCAGTGTTTGAGATACAGTCAGCTTTGGCCAGGGCACCTTCCATCAATCCTGACCCAGGAGCCAATGGGGAATCAAGTTTGTCCCTTCAACGGGCATCCTTGAATACCAATTGCCGCGAAGCACCTAGGGTATCGAAACCTTCGAATATACAACTCCGGACTGTACCGCCTTCTCTGACTCTCAGCTCCACGAAAGACGTGGTTGAGATGATCAGGGATTTGTGTGAATGCTTCGAGTCAAAGAATAGACAAGAGGAGAGCCAGAAGATGGGGATCCCGTAACTATACCCCCTCGAATGGAATAAAGTGGTTTATCCTCCAAAGTATATACTACAAACGTTAATGCCATACGACGGAAAGGACTCTCCATGCCGTTACCTGACGTACTTCCAGTCTCAAACGGGACATCTTCCGAAGGAAGACGCGCTACTCACCAGCCTGTTTGTCGGAGCATTGAAAGGAGTAGCTTACGACTGGTACTGCAGTCTCCCTGACAACTCCATATCTTCTTTTGATGACTTGACACGCCTATTCCTCGATCGTTTTACGACGGGGGGAAAGACATGACGATGGCGTCCCTTATAGAAGTACGTCAGACGGAAAAAGAGACCGTCCGAGCATTCATCGAATGATTCCGACAAGCTTGCTTGAGACTGCCCTCGGGTATGCCAGAACATGCACACCTCTCCTCCTGCAGCATGAACATGCTTCCTGCGGTTAAGCTCTGGCTCAACTCCACTTCTCCTTCCGACTAGAGCTCATTGATTATTGACGCCGAAGCAGCTGAAAAGAAGGCATGCAATGCTCGCCTTCTGGGAGTCAATTTTCCTGCCTTTGAGGACAAGGGAAAATGGCCTGCTACCAGCAACCCTGGATGTGAGACGAAGGGGAAGCAGGCGTTGACTGTCAATGCTTCTAAAAGCGCACAAGCACCTACTCAAAAGCCTCCGCTTGTACCGAGGCCAAATGAGGTATATCCTTCAATGATGAAGACACCTTGCAACTATTCGAGATATTGAAGCAGGGTGATAAGATTAAATTACCGGACCTGAAGCGTCCCGACGAGGTTGGAAGGGTTGGCAATCCGAAGTACTGTCACTACCATCGGTTCGTCGGACATCCAACTTATGACTGCTACTTCTTCAAGAATTACATCCAGCGCATGATCAATGCGAATGTCATCTCCGTCGATTACGAGGAGACGACAGTCTCGGCCAACCTGGTATCGCTTCAATTTGGCATCTTGCCGCCAACCACAGCATAAGATGGTGCCGTCCCCATCCCAAAGGTGACAATGGAGGTGGTCAACCTACCGCATACCTGTGACAACATGAGTGGACTCATCCCACTCACAACATCTTGGGGAGAGATCGTATGGGTTCACCCAGACCTCGTCTCCGAAGTTACTCAACTGGGGGTACGCTCTGCTTCCAAAACCAAGGGCAAGAAAACCAAGTCTTGTCGTATGGTCTCTTCCTCCACGGAAGAGGCACTTCCTGTACAAACGCATTCGCAGCAGAACGCCCAACCTGACGAAGTTGCCGTCGAAGTGGTGCCTTCCTGCACCACCCCTGCTGCCCAGGAAGGGGGTCCATCCAGACCTCCAGCAGCCAATAAACAAAAGCACGTAGAGGCCCGCTTCGACAAGCCTTTGCAAAGAGAAAATGCTTCGGGGCTAGCCATGCCCCACAACTTTGACATACTGGCGCAACTTGCCAGTACTCCTGTCTGCTTATCTCTGTTCGAGCTTCTTTGTCTTTCTAAAGACACCCGCGAATCTCTCTGTGAAGCCTTAAAGGATGCTGAGTCCTTCATCAGTCAGGTTAAGCAGCCTGAGGATATCCCAACAACATGTGCACACTGCCATTGTGCGGTGGAGGTCATCTCTAACATAACCTTCACCCAATAAGACATGCTGCTCAAGCACGACCGGCATAACAAGCCGTTGTATTACACAGGGTATGTGGGTTCCGTCAAGGTGAAGCAAATTCAGATTAATCCAGGATCTTCCCTCAGCATCATCCCTAGGACTCTGCTCTCAACATTGGGAATCCCGATGCACCGTCTGGCGCCTTCCAACACTACAATCAGCGGTTTCAATGCCAACAGAAGGGAACCGCTGGGCAAAATCCGACTGAAATGTCATATCGGTAATCTTCGAACCGAAATGACTTGCTATGTCGTAGACGCCGACGTCAACTACAACCTCCTGCTAGGTCGACCGTGGCAGCACGAGTACATGGTGGTGTCGTCTACACTCCACCAATGCATGAAGTACGTATCCACTAATGACATCATCCGAACAGAGTTTGTGGACATTGACCCTTTCAAAGGGGTCGAAGCCTACTTCACTGATGCTAGCTTATATAAGTCATTGATGAAGGAGAAGCCAATGATGCAGATGACGAAGCAGAAACGACGGCAGAGACGGACGTGGAGACATAGATGATTTCCAACGCTCCTCTGAAAATTTGACTCAAAGGAAAATCGTCTCAAACGCTGCCCTCCCATGTCAATCAAAGTTACCTAGAAAAGCACTGACTTCTCTAGGTAGAACATCCACCGAAGCTCCCTTGAAGATACGGCTCAAAGGAAAACCGCCTCAAATGTCGGCTCCCCTTGTGGCAAAACTACAAGGGAAGGCACCGGTCACCGAAGGCGCAGTTGAGGCACCCATGAAGGTACGTCTTAGAGGCAAGCCTCCGCAATCCTCAGCCTCACTCAAGCTGCAAAAGAAGGCCCACATAGCCCTCTCTGAGTCCAAGGTCAAGTCTGTGATGAGTTCTCCCGAACCAGCCTCAATGCTCACGAATGAAGAGTTAGGAGAGTACATATCTGCTGACATAGATGCTCCTTCTCTCGATAATGCAATCCCACGAGACAAAATCTCGTGTTTTTTCAATAATAGTGTATTTTTTAATTATTCTAGTCTTCCACATTGGAATGCCATGTATAAACTAGATAAAGCTCTACGGTTATTACAAACACAAATAACGACCGTCAATCATGTAAATCGAGTAGTCTCGTCCCAAAGTTTTTTTTTATAGTCCCACCACGGAACCATGACGAAGAACCCATCATCTTAGACAAAGTTGAGCGTTATCAAGACTCCCGCCACTCGAGTCAGAACTAGATACCGACAGAATACAAGTCTATCGGTACCGGACAAGGCAAAGTACCTCATCCAAAAGAGGGGTTACGATCTGAAAAGCAACAAGGGCCTGAACTACGGCAAAGGCCGACGTCTTCCCCTCCGACTCCCAACACCTGAAGGAAAGCCACAAGACTACTATCATCGTACTCGACGGGGGGTGGGCTATGTCACGCCGCCGGCAACTCCCGAGAGTTCAGAAGCGGAAGAAGTGGAGCACTCCCATTCATTTGAAGCATCAACTTGGGATTCTGATACCAGTATCGGCCCAATCTTCAGGAAGGTGCTATCAGTCAAAATGACATCTGCACAATCTTGAGAGAATGAAGGCGATGACCAAACACTAGAATTCTTCGAAGAAGAACCTTGGGCTCAACGCCTAGGAGCGCAGTGCGAGTCTCATTTTGAATTACGCGAACCCCTACCGAAGACGAAGTCGAGCAGATCAACCTTGGGGATGGGTCTTCTTCCAAACCTATCTTCATCAGCAAGAGTCTAAAGGGAAGAGACCGGGAGTCTTTAGTCCAATTGGCAAAAGAATACATCAACGTCTTCGCCTGAAGCTACGAAGATATGTCGGAACTTGATCCCCAGATCGCGATGCATAGACTTAACATCTTATCTTATGCCAAGCCTATAAAGCAGCAACAACAACATTTTCGTCCTGACATCATGAACGCTATCGATCAAGAGGTAGACAAGCTCCTGAGCAGCGGGTTCATTCGTGAAGAGCAATATCCAGATTGGGTGGCCAACATCGTCCTTGTTACCAAGAAGAATGGAAAGATATGAGTCTGTATCGACTTCGAAGATCTCAATACTGCTTGCCCGAAAGATGAATTCCCGCTTCCATTCACTGACATGATGATCGACAATACATGTGGCTTCGAACGCATGTCTTTCATGGACGGGTATTCGGGCTACAACCAGATCAAAATGTTTCCCGATGATGTAAAATACACGTCATTCAGGACTCCGATAGGAATTTTCTGCTACACAGTGATGTCTTTTGGTTTGAAAAACGCTGGTGCTACGTACCAACGAGCTATGAGTACCATCTTCCGTCAATATCTACTTAAAATAGTTGAATGTTATGTTGATGATATCTCCATCAAGAGTCGTCTCAAAGGTGATCACTTACAAGACCTAAAGACAGTCTTCGATCTCATGCAAGCGCATCAACTCAAGATGAACCCCGCTAAATCCTTCCTTGGGGTTTCTAGCAAAAATTTCTTGTGCTTCATTACCATGGCAAAAGGCATTCATGTCGACCCCGAGAAGACCAAAGCTATCCTTGACATGAACCCTCCGAAGAACCTCCAGGAACTTCGAGGCCTGCAAAGGCGTCTTGCATACATCCGAAGGTTTATAACAAACCTTTCCGAAAAATGTCAACCCTTCACCCAGCTCATGAAGAAGGGAGTTTCCTACGACTGGACAAAAAAATGCCAGAAGGCTTTCGATGATATCAAAGCTTACCTGACGAGCCCGCCAGTCCTAGTGGAACCCGTCATCGGCAGATCATTTCTCTTCGACGTCCGTGCCATGGATCATTCCCTCGGCGTTTTTTTGGCTCAGAACAACGATGCAGGCTACGAACAAGCTATCTACTACCTTAGTAGGACAATGATCGGGGCTGAATATCGGTACAACCTCGTCGAAAAGGAATATTTGGCTTTGGTGTTCGCCATCCAGAAGACTCGCCATTACGTTTCGGGCCAAAAAATTCATGTCATCTCCTGAGTTAATCCACTCAGGGTTCTCATGACGAAGCCGGGATCATTGAACTCCCGACTAGCTACATGGTCAATCATGTTGACACCGTATAACATGGTATTCGTCCTACAAAAAGCCGTAAGGGCCAACCTCTAGCCGACTTTTTAGCCGCGTACCCGATCCCAGAGTCCTCCAGACTCTATGAAGACATCCCGGATGAAGTCCAAGAATCAAACGTCGCTGAAAAAAACTCCGTATGGCGGCTATTTTTTGATGGTGCTTCGAAAACAGGCCCCAAAGGCTAAATCATCGCAGGAGTGGGGGTGGTCTTAGTCTTCCCCGATCAGCTGGTCATCTAGCATGCTTACTCCCTTTCAAAGTCGTGCTCCAACAATGTTGCCGAGTACAACGCTCTCATCATGGGACTCCAAAAGGTGCGACAACTGGGGGTAGATGATTTGGAAGCTTATGGCGACTCAAAACTCGTCGTTAACCAGATCCGAGGGCAGTATGAAGTTCGTCATGAAGATCTGGTTCCTTACCATAAAGTTGCATTGAATATTATCTCAATCTTCACCAAGTTCTTCATAGAACACGCACCTCGGCTACAAAACATGGAGGCTGACGCTCTGGCTGGCCTCGCAGCTTCACTAGCAGCACCCCTCGGGACTCAACACTACGTCACGATAGTTGGTCGAGACTTTGTCTGTCCTAAAAATAACCTATGCACACAAGTGGCCCATACCATGACGACAAGTGCCGGTGTTAACGTCCGAAACTGGAGGTTTCCATTCATCGACTTCGCAGTCTATGGAATTCCTCCAGAAGACCCAAAAGAAGCCATTTCGGTAAGAAGGCATTCCCTTCGATTTTATTATGATACAGCTACTAAAATGCTGTACCGACGTTCCTACGATGGAATTCTCCTTCGATGTCTATCCAACGAAGAAGCAGTCGAAGCCCTTCGAGAAGCTCATGACGGAACTTGCAGGGCTCACCAACCCGGGCTTAAGTTGCAGGATCGACTGCGACGCATGGGTTACTACTGGCCAACCATGGCAGCTGATGCCGTCGACTATGCTAAAAAGTACCATGCTTGCCAGCTACACGCCGACTTTATCCATACACCATCGGAACCACTACATCCTACGGTCGCCTCCTAGCCCTTTGAAGCTTGGAGCACGGACATTGTGGGACCTATCACCCTTCCTTCATCGAGGGGACATCGTTTCATCCTAGCCATCACCTGCTACTTCTCCAAATGGACAGAAGCAGTTCCACTGACGGAAGTAAAAAACTCTAGGGTGATCAGCTTCATCAAGCATCATGTCATCTACCGTTTCGGGGTACTCCATAGGATTATCCATGACAATGGTCCACAGTTCATCAGCCATGCTTTCAACAGATTCTGTGACAATAATCGTATTCAGAACGTGGCATCAACCGCCTATAATCCGGCAGCGAACGGATTGGCTGAGGCTTTTAACAAGACTATCATCAGGCTACTCAAAAAGGTCGAATCATCCAACAAACGCAACTGGGACGAAAAGCTCGGCGAATGCCTTTGGGCCTACCGTACAACGGTACGGACTCCGACGGGCAACACACCATTCTTCTTAGTCTACGGAAGCAAAGCGGTACTGCCTCTCGATATCCAGATACCCTCACTCCGTGTAGCGATCACAAACCAAATGACAGAAGAAGACAACCAGCGTCGTCGTCTGCGAGAATTGGAGGCACTTGGCGAAAAACGTCTCCTAGCTCAGCAGCGTATTGAACTCTATCAAGCCTGTATATCACAGGCTTTCAATAAAAAGGTCAAGCAGAGGACTTTCCAAGTAGGCGACCTGGTCCTGGCAGTCAGGAGGCCGCTGGTGTTAACTCACAAAACACCAAAAAAGTTCGAGCCTAAGTGGGAGGGACCTTTCATCATAAAGACGGTATACTCAAATGGTGCTTACCACCTCGCCCGACCAAACGAGGATTTGTTCATGATGCCCATCAACGGCAAGTTCCTAAAGAAGTACTATTCTTGACATCTTTCAGATATGTACTTCCATCTCCACCCATCAAGGGAATCAGTAGACCAAATCATCAGAGCTCACATACACCTCCCTTTTACAAAATCTTATGTTTTCGGAACCCAATTATTCTGTGGCATTCTATCCTCAATAGAAAACAACCACATCCACATTTCCTCTGAGTTGCTCTTCTATACCCTACAAAGCGGAATCTTACACTACGTAGGATTGCGCTACTTGTCGTGTTTACCATGTCCATATTACCTCTGAGTAAACATCCCGTACAGACAACCCCTGCGTTGCCGTACATCGATCGCAAAACTTTCATGTCCATATTACCTCTGAGTAGTTTCGCGTATCCCCCCAGAGTCACTCCTACCACGTCCAAAACACCTCTGAGTAGGAAGATTCCGTCATTTGAACCTCATCTTTGCCAGGTCCATATTACCTCTGAGCAAACATATCGTCCTCTCAAACTTATTATCTGTACCTAAAAACTAAGGTACGCAAAAGATAATAGGTCCACACAAATTGCTAGTTCATGACAGTAAAGATGAAGCCACCAGAAAATTCTTTATTTTTTGCATTCAAAAATAAAGGATTACATCCCCAGCAAAGTTGCCAAAAAAAGAGACTACAATCCCTAAGCATCACTTGGATTGGCAGAGAGCTCTTCGATCCAATGCTTCAAGTCCTCAGTTCGAGTCCCCACGGTCGCCAAAACTCGGTATTCAGCTTCTTGACGCATCACCTCCATAGCCTCAGGAGCGGTATCATTCTCGTACTTAGCGTCCAACTCTTGCCGCTGGCAGGTCAGAGAAAGAATATGGCGGGTAAAAGCTGCTTCTTCCTCCTTGGATGCTATGTGCTCAGCCTGGGCTCGCTCAGCATCTATCAAAAGTTGGGGTCGCTGGTCTAAAAGGAGGCAAATCTTGGCAGCGACCTCCGCTGTACTAGCATCCAATGAGGCCCGCAGCTCCGTCTTCTCCTGCGTGGACTGAGATAGTCTCTCCACCGCAGCCTTCACATCGGCCACCTCGCGGTCCCAGATGACCACCGTGGCCGGATAAGACGACTTAACATTAGCTATCAATTTCTTCTTTTCTGCTTCTATCAGAGCAGAAAAGTCATTCCTCCGAATACTCTGAAGTTCGGAAAGATACTGGTCGAGCTCAGCCACCGACGCCTCCAGAATCTTAGCCATATGGTCATAGCCCCGGTGAGAACGTATCAGACCAATGTAAGGGAGCGTCATGGCTGTTGCCGTCGTGAAACTCCCGTTCGCATTCAATACCGTCGATACCCCTTTTTATAGCATTTTGTAGACCGCTTCAACGGCAAACTGCACATATTCATCCGCGTCTGCCAACACATGAGGAGTCATAACAGGGGTCGAAGAAGCTGTCGTAAAAGACGGAGCATCTGAGGCTCAGGAAGGTCCCCCGACGAGCCGCAGAACCAGAACCTCAATGTCAGTAGGTCCTTCCCCACCGACAGTATGGATCTCATCGTCAGCTGAGGAAGCTAGAGAGGGACGCAACACTGTCCCCCAAGTGGAATGAGCAGGAGGAGTGTCCTCTATTACAGGACCCTTGCCCTTATCAGAGTCAGTGACGGATGGTCCCCCGACATCCGGGTTGATGGTATTATCCCCGACGGGGGCAGGGCGGCTCTCCCTTTCGTTCGAAGCGACAAGGTCCGCCCCTGACAGTTCAACCTTCCTCGGAGTCGGGCTCAAAAAATGAATCTCATCACCCGCATCCGCTCCCCCTACAGGGACGGGTGTAGGGCTCGGCAGTGACGCCGACCCTACCGCATCAACCCCCACTTCCGAGGCAGGGGTAGGGCTTGGCCACAAGGCCTCGTGTACGACCAGTTCCTCGGCACCACAACCGGGAAAAAGCCTGGCCGGCAAATTCTTTCCGGAGACGTCTCCGCTAAATGAGATCTCTCTGGTAGCTAGTTCAACATCCTCCCGCGAGGCATCGTCAGAAGAAGGCGAGCTCCATTCTTCTTCCACGTCTGGAAGGACTTTTTCCATAACTTCCTTTGGGGCCCCAACGCTTTCAGGCACCCCCTTAACGGTTGGCTTTACTCCCGATCGAGGCTCCACGCCGCCCTCCTAATGGATCGACCGAGAGACCTCAGCAACCTGAGGCGGTAGTACATCTTCAGCTTCCCTTCCAACATAATCTGGAGACACCAAAATCTCTACAGAAGCGACATCATCAGTGCTCCCCTCCCTGAAAGATGCTGTAATCGGAGAAATGCGCTCGTCGGAGGAGCTCGCCACCTCCTTCGGTCTGCTAATGCCCAATTTCGAAACCCGGGGTTTCTTCTTCGACACCACCTACGAAAAGAGGACATAAGTCACAAAAAATCAAAGACTAAACCAGACTATGTGGGACATCTTTACCTTTGTGGGAGCTGATTTCGTTGGTGCTACAGGTGGCACTCCCGGAGCTCCTACCTTCGGAGTCATAGCTTTCCTTGGCCTCTTCGGCGCAGACGAACCGGCCTTCGCGTCAGCCCGCCTCTTTCCAGCTGAGGGCTCTTCCTGAGTACCTCCGTTGATGTTGCAGCAGCAGCCCAATAACCTGCAAACCCTAGTGGACGATATGACCTAGCCACCACCAGCATGTTTTTCGTTGCCTCTAGCTGAGTGCCAATAATGAAACTAGTCTCCCTATCATATTCAGGGAACACAGTGTTCATGATGCAATACAGCTTAACAGTCGAATACAAGATCTGCGGCCGAGGGTTGTGAAATGGCGTAGTAAAACGAACTCTGGTGCATCCGGCGTTGTAATATTGCCAACCCCGGGCTCCATCCAGTAAACTCCCAACAGACTATTACTGGGGTTCCTTAACATTAGCTGGGTGTAACCAAATTGACGTGCAAATCGGCTCGACAAATACGGCTCCAGATAACACTTATTCTTGTTACGGTAGACCAAATGGGAAGGCCGAATACTCTGCAACCAGTGAAACCCCCATGTCGGTAGGGCAATCGCATCCACACCGGAGTCTTCTAATTCTTGTTCAGCCTCAAAATCTATGAAGACGGGATTGACCTTGGTGATCTCCCACCCCTGAAGATAAGACAAAACTCTCCTATAGATAGGGACACCAGTGTACAGCCACTTCCTCATATAGAAGCGACGGATAAAGGCGTCACCTAAAACATGATCATCTTCAGGGCCCGGGCTCATCACATTTGGACGATGCAGAATCAACCATCCCATCAGATAATGGAACAGTAGCTCAGCTCTGGAAAAGTTGTCTTTCTTTCCCCTCTCATGGACCACATCGTCAGCAAAATCTCTCAAACCCCGCAGCAGGTTACACACCATTGCGGGAAGGAGAGCCAGAGGATGACCAAAAACCAGTTTTACTGCAGGCAAAATGAGGTTCCTGCTCACTCTCTCTACAGATCCAGATCCGCCCGAGAACACATAGTCCCGGAGCCATATCATCAAGTAGGCAGTCAACACTGTCTTGGAAGACATCGGGTGCACGCAATGCCAGAAACAACTGTATACGTCATCACCACTCTCGTTTGAACGAGGAGTCTTCTCGCCTAGTCAGCTTATTTCGGAGGTTACCTCCGCGTGATTCACTCCCTGCGGAGTCTTAAACCGAATCTTGGAAGGGTCCATCAGGTCCTGCTTGAAGACATAATCCCTCCAAACAGTCACATGGGGCTGTGACCCGCCCTTATCCTTCCGTTGCATCAGAAAATGGTAGCTCATCACCTCCTTGAAAACAGCCATCATCTCTGAGTCCTTGTCTTCCAGGACATGGATCTCTTCATTTGTCGAGAAATATTTCTCATACGGCTCCGAGCCCCAGGGAAGCTTGGACACCTCATACATCTCATGGAGGGCCAATCCCAACTCCTCCACTGGAGTAAAGAAAGTGCCAGTCTGGGTGTTGAACATTTCCACGAGAGCAAGAAACATATGTCGATTAAGGTCGACACCTGCTTGGGTGGCGCGAAGAGCGACGATCAGCCCAATCACTTTGAGTTCAATCTTGAACTTCGATAAAACCTAAAGGGTTATCTCGTCCCACTTTGACACGTGGTGACACCAACCCTCAACCTAAAAACCTCCTTTCGGATACATAACCTTCGATGTTAGCATCCAACTTGCAAAGGTCGAAGCACCAAAGGCCAAGGTGTCAGGAGGAACATCACTATAAAGGCTCCCAGGGAGCAAAGTTCGACAATGGTACGAGGTCCCGGCTTGCGAGGCGGCCAAGGTATCCCTTTGATTCGAAGTAACATCAATACAAATGGTACCCCCACTGCCCCTCCTTGAGAAGGAGTAAGTTCCTATGGCATCCTCCTCGTGGAAGCCAAACGGTAGAAAGTCGTCAGTGGCAATTGACGCTCAAACTGCACATGTACAGGGCCACGTCCCTCGCCGTAAAGAACCAGCCTTCCTTGATCTTTAGTATCTTCGCCTCAGTGGAGGTCAAGCGGTCACCAAACAGAAAAACAGGCTTCAAGAAAGTCACATTCTCAGATTAAGTAGATTTTAGTTTGCCGCTCTCTATCATACTTTGGAAAAAATAGACGACTGATCCCAAATTTGTAGCATTCTCTCGGAAGGCTGATTCAGCATGATAGCAGCCTTCGCTGGGTTAATAACCTCCTCGTTGAAGTCAACTCCCATTTGGCAAAGAGAAGCATCCAGAAGGACTTCGTTTAGCAAAGGGACAGTTATCGACACTAACACAAAAAAACAAAAGTCAGACAATAAGGAAAAATTTAGAGGCTTTAAAAAGACAAAGCATTTGGGGTGCATCAGCAGCGTGGCGCATCATCAGGGCATAAGCCCACGCGCGTCAGCAGTAAAGCTTCGGCGCAGAACCAGGACCCAAGCCCATACGCGTCAGCCATAAAGCTTTGGCACATAATCAGGGCCTAAGCCCATGCACGTCAGCAGTAAATCCTCGACGCATAATAAGGACCTAAACCCATACGCGTCAGCGGAATAGCCTGAGCGCATCATCAACACAGAAGTCCATGCGCGTCAGCAACAAAGAATTAGGGCACATCAATAGGATGCAACTCATCCGTGTGCCGCAAACTCGTCTAAAATGTTGGGAACCACAAAGACAGAAAACACCCACCCATCACCGATGGCCGAACGTCGGCAGGAGTCACAGTGACGACGGGAGAGTCCTCCTTGTCAAACTCTATCGGCTCCTTACCCAGGCCTTGTCCTCTGCCAGCGCCACTGCGTGGGGTTTTAGGAGCCATCTTTTAAAAGAAGTTTGGGTTTTTTGAAAGAAGAACTCTAAAGGAAGGAAGCAAAGAGATGAAGGACTCTCTCACTTTCCACCAGACGCCTATTTATAGGCTTGGGCATACGCGAAAACCGATGAAGGGTGACATCAGCGATTGCTTTGGACGCTACGAAAGGATTGCTGTGGATATCCAAAAGATCATCATTAATCTTTTCATTAATTTCGAAGCGTTATCATCTGTATTTAAAACTGAGAGGAGCGTGCGCCTCATCACAGATACGCGGAGCAATCATGCGCCCCGAATAGTCATACGCCCCATTGAAGACACCACCATGCTTCTTATTCAAAATATTCTAAAACTTCAGAAAGTTTCAAAAACTTTGAAGGGGGTCTTGTAGAAGCATGAAAATTTTAGGTGCATCAACTACCCAAGTCAACATACGCCAAAAATATCATAAAACAGTAAAAGAGTAGCAGCATAAATGGGCTTTTTTATTTTATAAAAGTCTGTTACATGACTAAAGACTCTTTTTTACATAGAAGACTCTTATTACGAAGAAGAAATCAAAAAATCCTAAAGCTACGCTTCATCCAGGCGCGTCTCAGCTAGGCGCATCTCTTCAGCGTCTCAGCTAGGCGCATCTCTTTAGTGTCTCAGCTAGGAGCATCTCTTCAGTATTTCAGCTAGGCGCATCTCTTCGGCGTCTCTGTCAGGCGCATCTTCTTGGCGTCTCAGTCAGGCGCATCTCTTCGACATCTCAGTCAGGCGCATCTCTTCAGCATCTCAGTCAGGCGTATCATGAAGTCTCAGTATATGCACTCTACTTTGATCCGATCAAGTGCTTCGGCTAATGAAGCAGTTATTGAGCATAACAAGGGTGGACAACCAACCCCACTCTAGTAGAAGGAAGAGCTCTCCAAAGCCCAAGGAAGATAGAAGCACCACAATTCCGATCTGGGGCTCTTCCAGCATAACGAAGACAGGACTCAAACATCCCGATCTTTGGATACAACAGGCACCTTCGGCCTGCATCGAGACCCTGTGATCCTGACTTTTGGATGTAACAGTCACCTTCATGAGTGCGTACGAAGACGACTCGACGTATCTTCACCCTCGGGAGCGTCTTGTCAATGAAATGTACTCGAGCGAAGAAGTTTATCTCCATTCGGAAAGACGAGAGAGAACGAGAAACAAACTCTCTCTTTGCTGCTATTTATAGGTCGGGTAAATCAAACCCATGTGCCAAGTGACAGGCTCTTCGAATCCCGTACAATGAGTTTGCATTCATGGTGATGAACCTATCCCTTCGAATTCAGCCAGGTCAAAATGGCTATTTAAAGCACTCGAAGAACTCAATAGTCGGACCAATGAAGATATGCCATGCAACAGATGCACCCATCAGTACCAAGCACCTCATAAGGATGTGCCCCATGCGTCCCTATACGCTTAGTAAAATGCAGATCAATGTGCCCACTCAAAAGCTCTTTGCCCGTCAAGAGCATTAAATGCTGAAGTCTGAGACGACAGCAGCCTTGTCTCGATGACAGAGCGACAATAGCTTTTGCAGAAAACAAAGCGCCGCTGACGTCAGCGTCATCATTACTTTTTTCTGTCGGTTACAAGCCACGTGGCCGACCAACCACTCGTATGCGCCTCCGCAGCCATGCGCCCAAAGATTTGTATGCGCCTCAAAAGCCATGCATTTCTGACTTGCTTCTGATCACAGAAGTCAATTCGCTGCATGCGCCTCCCTAGCCATGTGACCAAAATATGTGCCTCAAAAGCCATGCGCCCAGACTGGTTCGTGACTCTTGAAGGATACGAGCTAAGTCTCCTCATGCGCCGGATCCCAGGCGCAGCTCATCAGATCCTTCTCCACCAAATTCGAGATCTTTGAACCAAGGACATACGCCACGTGTCCTTTGAATCGGTTCAGTCTATGAAGTGGTGCTAACCACCCAAGATCTCAGCAACCGAAGAATCCCCTCCACTGCCATATGTCAGCCCACGATTACAACAAGAAGGACTCATCCCATAAATCAGGGCGCATCATCCATGCACCCTCCGCAGCAACCACCATGTGGCATTTCTACGTATAGGCGTATCCTACATATGCGTGCATGAGCAGCCCCAACCGGCTGACTATAAAAAGAGGGATCATTCCTTTTTCCAGGGGGACATACACATAACGAGATCATCAGAGTTACAGAGACGCACGTCCACTCACAGAGATCGGAAGAGACACTCAACGTCTTCTTTTCCTCCATCCAGAGCCACCCAGACCTTCAGAGAACCTAAAATCGTTGTCAGATCGCCATCGGAGTCAACGTATTACCACTAGCTCCATCGACACAGGACCCAGATAAAAACAAAAGTGTTCTCCTAGGACTACATCTGAGTCCTACATTATAACACTGTTCTGTTTGTGATTGAAATTTCAATTCAAAGATTTTAATGGCAAACAGTACCATGCATGCATGGGGTCTTCCCTATTGTATGAATTTGTAAAAAAACCAACTTTCAATGACTTTTATTGTATTGATGTTAATTCCTATTAACTATTACCTATTATTATCCATTTTATTGGTTGTTTAATCCTAATAAATTATATTAATTCTATAGGTTAAGGGTTGTCCATTATTATCAATTTTAATGGTTGTTTAATCCTAATAAATTATATTAATTCTATAGGTTAAGTGTTATCTATATAATGCATACTTTGTCTTGTTGAAGAGGCATCTTTGAGAGTAGCAACCACATGATTCTCCTCCTTCTCTTCCTTCACAAATTACTACATATGATTTATACTTTTCTATTTCAATCTCTCATACTCTGGGCAAGAGCTAAGTTCGGATCGTTCTTTCGAAACCATGTACGGTGACGGAAAGCCAGTAGTAAGAGAGTTTTACCTCTAATAGGATTCGTGAGGATGTCTGCACAAAGATCTTGAATAATCTCTTAGGGCAGTGCTTCGTGCTTGACTTTCTCGTAGACCGGTAATTCTAACCTTTTTATTATTTTGTTATTCCATTTTTCATGATGATAAAAAAATAATATCGAACAATCTAAGAGATTAGTTAATTTTTTTTGATGATCTATTTGACAAGGAAAAAAATGATACATGGATTTACATATTGTTTTCAAAAGAATCAATTTACATGTCTGTCATGTTAAGAATTAAAATATTCTTTACTACATGTAATTTATTCACTATCTTTTATATTTGATGACATCATAATTCAGTTTGATATTTGATATCATTATTATTCGGGGGCATTAGAATTATGTGTTTGAATAATAGTGCAAACAACTGTTTGGATTCTCTATTTTCTATCGTATACATCACCGAATTTCAGGTAATTTAAGAATTTTTCTTCTATTAGCTTGAATATGATACTAAAGCAAATTTATATTTGTATTCAATTCACTTGGTTATGCCACCTTGACATGTTAAGGCCATTGCAATTCCATGAGTCTAGGTATTGTTTATGCAAACCAAGATGTTCTTAATGAATTGGAAATCAATTCCATGATTATGAGATGTCAACCAGTTCAATCATATAACCTTCCAATTGTTGTGAGGAATAATACACATTTTTTCTTTCTCTGTGCACTTGAAATGATTTGCTAAGCAAATACATGACTGAAAGCAAATGAGGAATTCTAATCTCTAGTAACTCCCTCCAATAAAACACAAGAATTATGTGTAGACCATTTTTTTAGTACTTGTATTCATGAAAAAGTTACTTATATTACTACAACCTGTAATGCCTGTGGTTCGTATTACGTATTTTGGAATGCATGTACGTATTTTATCTTGTATTGCATAATTCTTTGCTTAGCTTTTCCTTCTTGGCTTGGTTTATTCTTGGTTCGGGTTGGCTTGGTTCGGTTTGGGATTGCTATTGGTTCATCATGGACCAAGGGGTGAACCCCTACCAACCACCACCTTTAGTATTTATTATCCATTCTTCTTTCTCTCTCTTCATTAACCTCTTCATCTCTTCCATTTACTTCTTCACCTACCAGAGAGAGAGAGAGGTCTAGGCAAGTGCAACTTGCTTCATGGAGGAACTTCAATTTTATTGCTTTATTCTCTTCCTTACAGCATTTTAACTTACTTTAATACTTGGCATTTCCACTTTCCATGGCTAGATTCTTGTAGATCTAAGTCTACTTTATTTTCGGAATTCTTGAGTTTTGATCTACTTAACCTTGTTATTTCTGAGTTTTGATGGTTCTATGTTGTAGAGAATTTCGTTCTACCCTATTTTGACCTAAGGAAGTTCGAATTTGGGCTCCGGATGATGGAGTTATGGAGCTTGAGAACTTGGCTCTCATGGTGTTCTTCTTCTCGGAATTTTGGAGAAGATGAACTGTGCTTGACTTGACCGCATGAATATTTCATGCGGCAAGTGTTCTATTCAGCCGCATGACTAGAAGTACTTGAGCCGCATGAGGGTCGAACTTATACATCCGCATAATATTCTACACTTCTTGAGCCGCATGAGATGCTAACCTTTTACCCGCATGCGTCCTCCCCCTTCCTGGCCGCATGGGACCCCACTTCTTCCTGTCGCATGAGAAGCCCCTTCCCTTGAGAGCCGCATAGGCATTGATCCTCAATAGCCGCATGGGATTTGCTCACCACCCAGCCGCATATACTGCAGTCTTCTCCCAGCCGCGTGAGAACCCCCTTTTCTTGAGAGCCGCATAGGCATTGATCCTCGATGGCCGCATATACTGCAGTCTTCTCCCTTAGACGCATAAGGACCCAAGACCTCTTGATCGTATGACCCTGAATTTCCCTGTAGAAGCATGGAAAATACTAAAGAAAATGACTCATGCGGCCAGGAAAGACCCATGCGGTTCCGAAAGCCCATGCGGCTCGGAGCATCATGCGGCACAAGGAGCTATGCGGCCCGAAGCATTCCATGCGGCTCAGAAGACAGGTGGCCTGATAGTGCTCCCCTCCATCCACACTGCATTAATTGCTATGACGGCTGACCCCTCTGAAAAGTTGACAGCCCTGACACCAAAGGCAGGTAATTATGGCTCTGTCATAATGATAAATCTCTAGGGAAGAGGAAAGAAATCTCTGACACAACTCCCCCGAGAGCCATAAAAATGCCACGTGGCCTTGCCACGTGGGCATTCGTATGCGGCTCGCTTCTCATGCGGCTCAGAATAAATCCTATGCGGCTCAGGCCATAGGAGCCTCATGCGGCTTGAGCAAAGGACTTCCCATGCGGCTCAGAAGTGAATCCATCCTATGCGGCTCAGGCCATAGGAGCCTCATGCGGCTCGAGCAAAGGACTTTCCATGCGGTTCAGAAGTAAATCCATCCTATGCGGCTCAGGCCGTGAAAGCCTCATGCGGCTCGAGCAAGGACTTCTCATGCGGTTCAAGAAGATCATATCCATGCGGCCCAGGCGGATATATACCTATGCGGCCCACAAGGATTACTCCTCTGTGGTTAGAGGATTCAAATAAAGGCCACTGCCCATACAGCCCTGACACGTGGGCTCATATTCATATGCGGCTCACTATTCATGCGGTCCAGATTCTCTCCAGCAGCTCCTAGGACACGTGTCCTAAACCGATTAATTCCTCAGATTGGCTGCCATTAAAGATTGGGTCAGATCCCAATAGATCTGGGATACGTGACAGAAGAATAAATCTGATTTACTCGCAGATATCAGAAGATCAGTATAAGGAAGATTTATTCCAATTAGCAATAATTGCTCATGGGATTTGGTGCAATCTACACCTAATGGCCCAGATTCATCATAATTAAAACGAATGGCCAAGATGGACCAATCTCCAAGCCACCGCCATCTCCAAAAGCTATTCATTGGCAACCCTAATGATCATATCCCACTATTATAAATAGCCAGGTGCCATTCCCTTACAATATATACAATTTCAGAGAAAAAAATACGTATATACATAGAGACCCCCCAATAGTAAAAAAAAAGAATACACAGAGAGAGAGAGAAAATCCAAAAGAGCAACAGAGGAGCAAGAAGAGCATTTTTTCGTCAACGCCTACCATCTTTTCACAGGGAGCCAAGGCTGCATACCGATCGTCCAAGGAGTAAGGCAGGGCTGCCGTCGCCTTCCCGAACCTCTATCGTCACCCCCTAGAATCTAAAATAAACAATTGTACTTAGACTGCTGTACCTAGGTTTTCGTCCCTAGGCTTTCTTTGTACAAGCGAGTTTGTAATGTGAAGTAAAAGTTCGGTCCTCCGATAATTGTTCTGTTCTTTTATATTTCATGGCAAATACGATCGATGGCGACTCTGCTGGGGACAAACTTCTCCACGGCTGAGGAGTTGGTGACGCAATTGGATGTAGCCAAGCTTGGCTCCACTCAACAAAAGATGGTCGCCCGGTTCGACCAACAGGCGTTCGAAGAGATGCTCTCCGACAAGAGCACTGGCCCGGTCCAGAAGCGAACCCGCACGAAGAAGGCCCGTAAGGAGTGGAGACCCCGATCCTTCGTTCCTGCTGAAGCTCTTGCAGAGACACCCTCTTTTATTCAAGACGGCGAGGAAGATTCCCCGACGGCCCCACTTCAGATCGTAGACAACTTTGCTGTCCCCAAGTCTGACAGAAGAAAACACTATGATGCTAGACTTGCAGGGGCAAAGAGGAACTCTAAGAGATCCGAGCCGCATAAGGGTATCAGCCGCAGGGAGAAATCTCATGCGGCTACATCCTCCAGCCGCATGAAGAAAACTCATACGGTCATATCTGTCAGCCGCATAGCTTATGCGTCTACAGTTGCCAATCACACGGATGAAACTCATGCGGCTATGGGAGTCAACCGCTTGCAGAAAACCTATACGGCCATAATTGCAAACCGCACGCGGCCAGCCTGTACGGTCGTGACTCCTAGCCGCACAAAAATAATTCATCCGACGGCAGAAGACAACCGCATGCAGACAGCCTGCACGGTACCCAACCCTAGCCGCATAGCGTCCGTTTCACGCTCCTCTGGATCAGTCTTCGACCGTCTCTCATGCGGTCCTGACCCTGATACTTCTCTGGATGATAAGCAAGACTCTCTGTTATTCAACTTGGACTCCTCCTATTACGCACCCGCAGATGCTAAAAGGAGGAAGTCTAGGACAACGCGGACTCATCGGGTCCAGTCAGCTGTCCCAACCTCTGACTATCGGGGCACCCCGTTGACTATCACACGGGCCTCGGATGGAAAGTTGTATGCAACCGCTCGAGTCCAGCCCCCAGCGGTAAATGGACAGAGTGGTTCCTCTGACCTGCGGGAGGCGATCCTCTACAAACGTAAGGAAAGAGAAGGAGTGTCGGCGTGCAAAGAGTCCTCGCTTGGACATCGCTGCACCCAAATCATCGTCAATTGCTGCTGCAATAACGCGGCAGTAACAGAAGATCGGCCGTCCGTCTTCCAAAGACTACAGCACCCGAGCTCAGAAGATGAGGCACCCCCTGTTGTCTCCTGCAATTTCGCTCAAAAGGTCCCCACCGAAAGGAGAGGAAAAAGATAAGCATCTCCAGTCCCAAGATATCAACCACTACAGCTACGAAACTGTCGTCTAAACGGTTGTCTTCCACCGGAGTATTCCAACACACCCGTTCAAAGATAAAATCTGCTGTAGTGGGAAATTCATCATCCGCATCGCTGGAGGTTGGGGGTAGCACTCATCCGAACATCCGCAACAATCCAATGTTTCAAGGAGCCGAGCCCGGGGAAACGATTCTCCCATCAGGCACGACAGGCACCGATGTCCCCGAGGATACCCGTGATTCTCAAGACGAAGTAAACTCTGAGGCTGGGGGTACTGCTCCCTCCGAGTCCGAACCAGAAGACAATATTCCCACATATCCTAATGACTTCTCGGTACACGAGTATGACTCGGAGGGCACATCCTCCACCGTCCCTTCCATTACTCCTCACGTAAGGACGATGTTCATGACGGACGGCAATCAAGGTGGTTCCAGTGATCGCCAGCACATTGACAGTCTCGAAGCTATATTACTTGCTTTGGTCAAATCCGTAGACGAGATTAAAGTGGCCCTGCCCACTCTACAAGGAGGAATGCCTGGTCAAACAAGCACGGGCCCCGCGGTCAATATAGATTCAAACTCAGCGGCACCAAACCCGGGCAATAATCCTCCCAAAATAACAGCCCCTACCGCGACAGATGAGACCCGAGAAATAAGAAGAGAGGCTCAGGAGCTCCGAGCCATGTTCTATGCCCGAGAAAATGCTCAAGATCTCAGAATACGGCAACCATACCCTGCTGAATTGAGGGATGTTCCATTCCCACCAAGATATAAGCCGTTCAATATCAACCCGTATGATGGCAAAACCTCTGCAAGTCGGTACATCACTTACTTCGAGGTTACCACCGACCATCTGCCCCATGATGATGCCATCCTCACACGGTTATTCATTGGGGCGTTAGAAGGGGTCGTCTTCGATTGGTACCGCAATCTACCGGACAACTGCATCCATTCCTTCGCCGGCTTCAAGCGCATGTTCTTGGAGCGATTCTACGAAGTAGGATAGGACGTCACTATGTCCACGCTCATGGACGTCGTCCAAGGGGAGAAGGAGTTGACAAGGAACTACATCGAGCGGTTCCGCCAGACCGCCATGAAGCTGCCCTCCGGAAATCCTGATTCCTCTTTAATTGAGATATGCCAAAAGAGACTGCTTCCTACGATCAGTCTCTGGATGGGCGAAAGTCAATTCAAAGACTGGAAGGAGAAAACAAGGGCAAGCATCCCAACAACGATAATGGGGGTAACCCCTCCAACAATCGGGACAGTAAAGGAAAGCAGGCTATGGTGGCTGACACAGCACAAAAGCTCGAGTCACAACCAGCAGACAAACAATGGCCGCAAATCGATTACTCCTTCGAAGATGGCCACGTCAAGCCTATCTTGGACATGCTCATACAAGGGGGTAGAATTCAGCTTCCTCCACCAAGACGGGAGCCTCGGCCGACTAATCTGGAGAACCCAAAGTTTTGCCATTATCACCGTTATGTACACCACGCTACACACGACTGCTACCAACTAAAAAGGTACATCCAAAGCCTCATCGATTCGAACGCACTGGCCATCGACTTCGAAGAGGTAACCATAGCAGCCAATATGGTGTCCGTACAATTCAGCAGCTTCCCTCCGACGGAGACTCAAGACGGGGTGATCCCCATCCCTTTGGCAACAATGGAGATTACCAATCTTCCCCCTCCCCGAGATCAGGCTGCCGGTCTAGTACCTCTCACCACCTCACGAGGGGAGGTCATATGGGTCCATCCAGACTTGGTATCAGAAGTAACTCGGCCCACACTATCTCCCACCAGCAAAAGAAAGAGTGAAAAAATCAGGACCTGCCACACAATCTCAGCAGACAACGAGGAAGCTACAGCCGTCGTCACGCGGTCCGGAGCGCAATCCTAACCTGTGGTTGACAACCCAACCGAAAATCATCAACCCACTACAACTGATGCTCTGGGACCGGCTCAGCCTTCGACGACCGACAAGCCTAGGCCGAAGGAGACTCGCTTCGACAAATCCCTCCGAAAGGACGCAGCCCAAGGGCTAGAGAGGCCCTATAACTTTGACATCTTAGCACAATTGGCTAACACTCTGGCCAAATTGTCACTATACGAACTCCTAAGGCTCTCCAAGGACGTTCGTATTGCATTGAGCGAAGCATTCCAAAATGCCGATGCCTATCTCGCTCAATCCAACCTCACCGGGGAAGACTCACCTGTGGATCTCCAAGACAGTGCCTGCACGGAAGCAATGCCCAACATCGTCTTCACTCCGCAGGACATGCTCATCAAAACCAACTTACATGATCGCCCGTTATACTACACGAGATACATCGGCGATGTGAAGGTGGATCGGATGCACATTGATCCTGGTTCTTTCATAAGCATCATTCCGAAGGGTCTGCTACATCATCTCCGTATCCCAATGCATCGCCTGATACCTACAAGCACCGCCATCAGCAGTTTCAATTCGGGCAGGAGCTACCCTATTGGGAAGATTCGTCTGAAGTGTCAAATTGGCGACCTCCAATCCGAAGTCACCTGCTACGTCATAGATGCAGACACTTCTTACAACATCCTCTTGGGGTGCCCATGGATACACGATTATATGATCGTGCCTTCCATGCTACAACAGTGCTTCAAATACGTCGACAAACACGGCTTCGTGAAGACAGAATTTGCTGATATCGATCCCTTCAAAGGGGTCGAATCCTACTACTCAAACTTCTGCCTATACGAAAAGTCGAAGAGGCACCTTGATGAAGGAGACGCACAAGCTCATACTGAGACAGCCACGGGATCAGAAGGACCCCTGACGATACACCTCCAAGCTCGCAAACCGGGCAAGTCTGCACCCCTCACCGCCACTCTACGGAAGGACGCGATCAGCCTCTCGACGCAAGAGGAGCAAATGATAATCCGGCTGCCAAGGTCCGGCCAAGTGCCGAGACCCACAACGGAGCCACTAACAATCAAGTTACCAAGAGTCAGCCAACCACAAGCAGGGAAGCTCAAACCCTCGGACAGGCCCATGACGATACGCCTTCACAGGAAGGGTCGTCACCCCGATGCAAGGTCTGACACTTCCAGCGAACCAGCCACTCCTCGCTCCACATCAAATGCCAAACTGGGGGTCGCTAGTTGTCATATTCCTATTTTAGAAATAGGTATATGACTGTATTTCGACTGTATCTCATATTTGGAGGATTTTTTTGAAATTGGGTATTTTTAAAATTTTATTACTAATTATTGGCGGTGAATTTTTCTCATTTTTATTATTGCTACTATTATTTTCTTGATCCTAAATCTACCCCTCTAAAATATCTACCTAACCCTAACCCCCTCACCTCTCTCTTCACTCTTTCTCTCTCTTCCGACCCCTCACTGGACCAGCCCCCTCCCCCTTTCCTTTTCCCTCAGCTCTCTCTCTCGAGCTCACTCCCTTCCCTCTCGATCTCCCCCTCTCCTCTCCCGCTCTTCCCCGGCCAGCTACGGCCACCGCTGCCACCATCACCCACCAGCACCGCCCTCCGCCGACCGCCGCCACTGCCTCCACTGCTTCCACCACCGCCAGCCACCGTCTCCACCACCACTTCTGCGATCACCGCCACCAGCCCTATCGCCGTCACCACCGCCGCCATCTCCTCCGGCCACCTCCCCTTCAGCCAGCACCATCGCCCCCACCATCATCGCCATCGCCGTCTCCTCCGTGGCCTTCGGCCCCCTCCGCCGACGCCGCCGTCTCCATCTCCTCCGCCTCCCCTTCGTGGTGCAGCGCCGCTGCTGTCGCCCCTCTCTTCCGCGCCGGTGGCAAGCCCCTCGCCTCGTCTCTCTCTCTTATCTGAGCACCGCACCACCACGGCTGCTGTCCCCTCCGCCGGGAACCGACAGATCCCGGTGAGCTCCTCTGCCCCTCTCTTTCTCTTCGGTTTGCGTGCTGTCTCGTGCGGTACACCCTCAGGGTGCGAGTCCCTCATTTTACGTGCATCTCGGGAAGCGAGCCCTCGAGCTCCGTGTACGCCTCGAGCAGCGGGATGCTTTGGGCCCCGTGCTGCTCGGGTTATGTGCCGTCTCGATACGCGTACACCTTGGTGTACGTGCTGTCTCGGTTCTCGTGTCGCCTCGATTCACGTGTTGCCTCGGGCAGCGGGACGCTTCGAACCCTGCATTGTCTCGGGCACCGTGCTATCTCGGTTTGCACGTTGTCTCGATTCCCGTGTCTCGGCCTTTGTGCCATCTCGATTTTCGTATCGCTTCGATTTGTGTGCATGCGCTGATTTGTATACCGCCTCGATTTGTGTGCTCGCTCCGATTTACGTGCCGTATTGGTCTTTGTGCCGTCTTGATTCGCATGCGCATCTCGATTTGCGTGTTACGTGATTCATGCACCATCTTGATATTCGCGAATCCCTCAGCCTACGTGTACATCTCGATTTACGTGCACGTTCTCCCTTGTTCGTCTTGATATTCGAGTCGTCTCGATTCTCATGCGCATCTCGATATGCATGCGCGTCTCGGTTTGCGTGCCCGTATCGGTCCCCGTGCCTCGGTTTTTGTGCCAGATCCCTGTACTGCTTACGGGACCCGTACGGTATAACCTCTTGCCATCTTTCGTGCTTCCTGTTATTATTTTATTATTTAATTCTAATGATTGTTTATTGTGTGTTTTGAGGATCTCGATGGACGTGCTAGCTTGGATCCAGATCGTCGAAGACTTGCTTACCTAGCCGAGCCCTCTAGGCAAGTATCCCTTGCTCATCGACGACTCTTGCCCTCTCTCCTGGATTTTATATCATTTAATTAAATTGTACTTATAATTTTATAACCATGATTAGTGTAGCCTAGTAGTAGAACTGCCATGATGATAACTTAGGATAGCTTGGTCCGATGCCGGAATAGACCGTATCGGACAACTCGGATGGGTCATCCACACCTCCGAGGACACGAGCACGACTCACTTGTATGGATTGTCCCCGTATGTCCCGTGTCCGACTCGCGGTCGGGTAACGGCTTGGCGAACTACTCATGTGGCTGTGATTGTGCTTGGGTTAGAACTATAGACATGTGTTGTGATGCACCCTGCGAGGCGGTAGTTGATTATATTATGCATGTTGGCTTGGCGCCCAGTACGTATTGTAGCGCTGCTGGAGGCCGGGACTTAGTGGTCTCGGGTTCGATTGGTTTCCAGTACGCATCGTAGTACTGCTGGTAGCTGAGACTTAGTGTTCTCGGCTATCGACTTGTTCCCAGTACGCATCGTAGTGCTGCTGGTAGCTGAGACTTAGTGTTCTCAGCCCGCGAGTCCGTGATTCTGTGATTCGGGGGCGGATTGCGCAGAGTGGTTTTAGCCCCTATTCGTAGGGTGCTCCCGTCCAGATTACAAAGGAGACTTTGCCAGATTTTTCCAGAATTCTTGGTTGGGAATTTGGTTCGAAGGATTGGGCAGTGCCATTCCTTTGGTTTGTGGGACTGAACTCATGCATGTTCTTCTTGGTATAGTATCCCTGATCTCATTGCCTGCTAGGTAGACTCCCGACTAGATTAGTCGCCTAGCGTCTTGATCTGTCCCGTCCGCCGGATTGTGTAAGGAGAGCGGTTCTACTCGGGTGAAGGTCTGCAACCCTGGTCCTTGTTTGGTTTAAGGGTTGTGGATCTGATCCAGAGGGGTTCACACAATCCTTGCCTTTTCGACGGTATTACCCATTGGACTCTTGACTCGTGACTCTTCCTTTAGATGGTGTTCTAGTTTAGTTTGTTATTCCATTGTCTGTCCTGTCCATCGGATTGTGTAAGGAGAGTGGTTCTACTCGGGTGAGGGTCTGCAACCTGGTCCTTGTTTGGTTTAAGGGTTGTGGATCTGATCCAGAGTAGTTCACACAATCCTTACCATCTTTCGATGGGGTTGATTAGTGTTGACCCGTGTGTTGGGATTATGATCTTATTCGAGGATTGACTATGAGGAGATAGGATATTGAGATAGTGATTATGGTAGACTAAGTGGATTTTTAGATAGTATTGCTAGTTCTTTGGTGATGTCTAATTTGATCAGATATGTCTTTGAGGACTTTTGGATTTTGATACTGGTACGAGTGTCTCACGGAACGAGGAGAATATCGAGGGTATTATTATATGATTTTTACTCGACTTCCCAAACGCCCAAATCCGGTGCCTTTGTGTATTCCGGTAGTTAGAGAACCTGGTTGATTGCTGTGTCTTGGTAGTTGAGAAGCTTGTTTTCTAGTGGCTTATGATCATTGACTAGGAGGATTCTTGTGAGTCTGAGGGCCTAAAATTGTTAGGGGAATGAGATTGGTATTTGGTGGTTGTCTTTATTAATGTGATATTCACTCCCTCATGGATGGGAGGCACTTGATAGATTGATCTGGTGGATAGACCGACTTGATGATTGGAGCTCTAGGCTCCCATATATACTTGAGATGTTAATTATAGTAGAGGTTCTGATCTTGTACTTGACCTGATATCCATGCCACGATGTGGGCAGATGACCTCTTGTGACTGACAGAGTTGTCCTTGTCCCAGACCTGACTACCTGTATCCGTGCTATAAGTCCAGCTTACCCTGTGAGGTACTGGCCCTGACATTGCACTGCGGTGCCCTTTGTCTATTGGCACTTTGAGGTGCTACTTCCATGATTATATGGCATTACGATGCCATCTTGATATTCTGGCTATATTATATGATTACCTGCACGGGTATCTGGTAGTTGGCCTATAGTCTTAGCGTGGTTAGGGTTGCTTGCTTGCTTGTTGCATAACACTAAGGATGGATCACAACTGGGACTATAGGTGCCGAGGCTGATTCTTACTTAGCATTCTCGTACTGAGGTACGACATCTAGGAGGATGAGCATGTGACCACGGCATGTGATTCTGGATAAATGTAGGGTTAATCTAGGCAACTAAAAATGGTAGAAGTATTGGGAGGGAACGGAATCCCGAGATCGTGCATTACCGGCCGCCACAGGCTCGTCCTGGCGCGTCGGGGTTTGCCGCCACGGATATGGCAGTATCCGACTAATATATGTACTCCTGCTTAGCACGATGGCCTTCCGAGGGATCGTGCATACCTACCTACTATGCGTTATTTGGCCTCGCTAGCCCTTGCGGGATATGGCACGATCTGAGGATTCCTATATTGCATTGATGGGGTAACCCAACCTCCACATAGACAGTCGTAGGTATTTGAGTGGCCGCTTATTCATATAATTGTTTGGCTTGTTGCTTGCTAAGCTGGCTAGCACGTAACGCTGTCCCGGCGCAGTAATTCATTCCCTTGTTCTTGTTTGATGTAGGGATGGGTTATTGTTTCGATAACAGACTACGAGTTCCAGTTGGCAATGCAAGCATTAGTGGATGTTAGGATGACTGTGATGATTGTTGGTTACTTACGTATTAGTAGTTGGATTGCTGCCTTATATTCTGTAATCGTGCGTTGG
Source organism: Iris pallida (assembly GCA_029216955.1). Lineage (NCBI taxonomy): Eukaryota > Viridiplantae > Streptophyta > Magnoliopsida > Asparagales > Iridaceae > Iris > Iris pallida. The sequence goes on along the minus strand of JANAVB010031018.1, from coordinate 8,691,221 downwards.
TACCGCACGATCCCTTACCTTATTTACTGTTTTTAGATGCTATTCCTGTCATATTATATCCTGTTGGTTTTCTTCGCCCGTCCTTGAGCCTTCCTTTCTGGTACTTGCTACGGTTGGCCTGACCAACCCTGGATTGTTTCCAGATTGCTTGTGACCGGCCATGTGGATCTTCCAGACTTGACTTGGAGGACGTGCTTCAGTTCCTGACCATAAGGGAACTGTGTGGGAAGGTATTCTTGTCTATTTTATTTCTTATTGTAGACTCTCTGATTATCATATGAGTATTTTCTGTTTTTCATATGATTATCTCTCTTGTCGTTATTTCATCGATTATTGCCTGTGGATATGAGATCAGATTTAGGCTATAGACTGCTTGCATGCTAGGATACCCAGCAAGATTGACAGCCACGATCGTCGTATGACGTTTTATACCTCATACGGAGTAGCTGGCCTAGTCCGTCCCAGTATTTCGGTACTGGGGCGTGACAAGGTTTTAGTGGTGGCCCATGCAGGTCTCGTTTTGAGATATTGTTGGGTATCACATGATTGTTGATCTCAGTCCACTATTCTTTGGGATTCTAACTTGCTACACTTGTCCTTCGCTCCCTTGAACTTGTGAATTGGTCCTCATCTCTACCTGGACCTATTTTGCTTTGTCCTGTCTCATTTGTTATTTTCTACCCCTGATCCTTGTTTGATAGATATGATCCTATAGTTGGTCATGTCGATCGTTTTATCCGATGAGATGCCATCTTATCTCCATCATTGGGTTACTTGATTATTTATCTTGGGTTCTGTACTCTCTGCCGGTGTTTCGCCGTGTTTGATTCCTTGTTATCCCTTTCGTGCGTTGACTTCGTGTTGACTTAGTATCATTATCGTCCTCTTCGAGCATTGGCTGGATTGCTGCGAAATGAAGATTTCATCAGGACTCTGAGATTGGATATTTTAACATTTGTTGAGTATCCAGTGGATGTTCTTGTATGAATTCAGCTCCTTTGATTCGGGATATTTCCGGACTCATGATTATCTATTTCAGATATTATTTTTTTGATATACTTTCCATACATTATATTTTGATATGGATCCTTGGTTTGGAATATTTTCCTAGAAAAGATATCTTGTGGTTATTATTGAAGATATTTTTGGATGTGTGTTACGATTCACCTAAATTTTGGATTATAGATTTTGATGGTTTTCTAGGACTCGTTATATCGTTATAGATTTTGTGATTTTTAGTGATTCGGATATTTGGGTTATGGAATTGATTCGTTTTGGGTATTTGTCGAGAGTACCGGGTGACCCTAGTATACCTTGACGGCGTGGTAACGAAAGTTGCAGCCGCTCGATTATAGTGCCCTGATGCATCTTTTGCAGCCATTCCGGATGGCGTGGCAAGGAATGATCATGACACACATTTTTCGGATATTAGTAATTACGGTCATCGGTTCGAGACATATTGTCACTCCCCGATCCTGGAATACGTATTTTAATACGTAAACCGATAAATCGTATTTACCTTGTATTTATACTTTATTTATTATGCTGTATTTCTTCATGCATTTCCCAAAATATTCGACAAAATATTATTTTCTAATTTATTTTCTGCATTTGGCCTACAGTTTTGGCTCATTTGGGTAACCTATTCTTGGTTCACCAATGGTTCATCATGAACCCATGGGTCCAAGATCTATATATATAACTCATTCTCTCTCCTCTCATTTACTTCCTCTCATTTATTTCCTCCACCAACCAAATATTTCCTCCATCAACCAAGGCAAGTACCAACTTGCTCAAGAGATGGATCCATAATTTTGTCAATGATTTCTTACAAAACTATTTGCCAAAACATGTTCTTCTCCTCAACCTATACTAGTTTAGAACTTGGAAGTTTCCATTTTGAAGCTTTGATTTTTGTAGATCTAGGTTTACTTTATTTTCGGATTTCTTGGGTTTTGATCTACTTAATCTTGTTATTTCCTAGTTTTGATGGTTCCAAGTTGTAGAGGATCTCGTTCTACCCTATTTTGACCTAAGGAAGTTCCGATTTGGGCTCCGGATGAAGGTTTTGTGTAGCTTGGAAGCCATGGTTGCTTGGCTCCTCTTCTCGGACCAGTGGAGAAGAAGAGCAGTACTTGACCGCATGAATCTTCCTGCGGCAAGTCTCTGGCCGCATGGCCTTTCCAGCCGCATGAGACTCGTTCGAGCTCAGCCGCATGGAAAGTTCTTCCTAGCCGCATAAGACTTGCTTGAGTACTTGACCGCATGAATCTTCATGCGGCAAGTAATTGAGCCGCATAGCCTTGTTCAGACTCAGCCGCATGAGCCCCTGTTACCTTGAGTCGCATGGACTTCATGCGGCTAGCTTTCAGCCGCATGAGTTCTTTTGCACTCAGCCGCATATGCGCTACTGTTTTGGGCCGCATAAGGCCCATCCATCATCCAGCCGCATATGTATCGCCCATGCTCAGCCGCATAGGACTTCGTCTGATCATAGCCGCATATGCTGTTGAACCCTGGCCGCCTGGCGATTGCTCCCTTCGCAGCCGCATACGCCGACACCCCTTCGTCCACATGAACCCGTCTTTCCAGCCGCATGCGCCTTGGGCTCCCTGAGCCGCATGAGCGTGCAGTCCCAGCCGCATGAACCTGTATTGATCCAGCCGCATGGACTCACTCCCTTTGAGCCGCATGGACTTTTGTGCCCTATCTTGTTACCTTATTATTATTATTATTATTATTATTATATATATATTATATGCCCATTTTATATCCTTACGCCTTTTGTCCCGAGCATGATATGAGTACTAATGTGACCCCGGAGAACAAAGTGTTCATACCTGATACATGTACCTGAATGTCCCAGTTATTGTTCATGCTCGACAAATGACTCGTAACTCCACGTGGCGTATTTGCAATGATGTATTACACTAAGGAGGGTAGAACATGTTGACATACTGATTGACATGGATCCTCTTTGGGATACTTGTACTAAAGTACGACTTTAGGTGGATAATCATGCAGGCCACAGCATGAAAGTCCAAGATTTCACCTAGGGTTAAATTAGGCAACTAAACATACTAGATGCATGGGAAGGGCAAAAAATCCCGAGATCGTGTTACACCAGCCACCTTGAGATACTGTCTTGACGTGCCGGCTGGTCTCCACAGATACTGTGTCATCTGCAACGAGTGGATGACTGTATCCGATTAATTCCTGCTATATATTATATGTTTTAGCAAGGTGGCCTTACGAGGGACCTGTGCTCAATCATACCTGTCTACGCGAACCCCTGGGTTGGCTAGCCTTGCTGGAAAGATACGATCTGAGGATTTCTACATAACATGATGCGAGGATAACCTCGTCCTACTAGAAACTCGTAGACTTGATTGGCCGTGAAAACGACTTGCTTATATCCTATTGCCTTCTGTGAATAACAGAGGGAAGCGGACTGTCATGGTACGTGATCCAACCCATGTTCTTATTTGATTGTTGCGTTGGTTATCGTACTATGATAGGCTGTGGACCGAAGTTATGAACGGAAGACTTATTCTGGTTGTGAACTGCTACTTCTGTGAATGACTGAGGAACATGGTCTATCATGGTACATGATCCAACCCATGTTCTTGTTTGATTGTTGGATTGGTTATTGTGCTGCGATAGGCTATCGACCGAAGTCACGATCAGGAGATTTTATTGTTTATACCTTTTAACTTATGTGAAAGTTATAGAGTACGACACGTCCCGACTCCATGCGGCACCTTTTGTCCTTGTTTGGTTGTAAGGGTGCCATATGGGTTCGAGGATGTTGCGCTACCCTATAATAGTAGCATAAGTATTACTATTATCAATCATTTTATTAACTGGGTTTTTAATCTTAACTCTTGTGCCCCGTTGGCGGTACTTGCTATTCGGGGCTGACCCCGCTGGTTTTGTTTGGCCAGATCTCGTAGCAGAACCAGAGGACACTATCTTCCTCCTTGACATCCATGGTGCATACTAGGAGCATGGCAGTTCGGCGACTCGAGTGGGTTTCTTCTCCACCACTCCTGCTTATACTTTTGCGGCATTTAGTCACCGGCACCTGTTAGCCGGTTTACTTGATGTTTTGTGTCAGTACATAATTGTAATTAAACAGACTGCAGCTGTGTATAATTTTGTACTCCTGACTCTCCGAGATAGCTAAATTATGAAGCTAGTCTCTCATGATCATTTTGATGAATCGTCGGGGACGCCTTACTGCTTTATCTTTAATGTTCATCTATTTGCTGATGTGATTTGATTGATTGAGACATAGAACTCTGTGGGACCATAGAAGACTTGATTGTAGCATGTACCCCCTAGTCTCTCGACAGCCACGATCGCCGTATGACGTTACGTACCTCATATGGAGTAGCTGGCCTAGTCCGTCTCCGTATTTCGGTACTGGGGCATGACAAGGTTTTAGTGGTGGCCCATGCAGGTCTGATTTTCAGACTTATGGGGTATTGCAAATTATTAGGAGTCTCAATCAAAACTTGTTCCCTTTGAAATTCTGTTTTGAATTCTCTGTCCTTGCCTTGATCTCTAACCTGACTTGCATCATCGAAATCTTCCTCGTCCGGACTTGATAATCTTATATTCTTCTCTATAGGGGTGCTTCATTCTCAGTAGCGGGTGAGGCCCATGAGGAAGAGCAGCAAGATCATGGCTCGACTGGGCAGCAACAGGGGAGAGAACCTTCCCAGGGCCGACACGAGCAGAAATGGAACCAGAGGCAGTGCAGCCGCAGGTTATTAAAACTCCTGCAGCACCAGCAGCGACGACAATACAAGATGCCGTAGCACTCCTGGAGATCATCCGGGGGTTTTTTGTCGCTAACCAACAGCAACAGACTCGGCAGCAGGAGCAGAACGTGTTGCTGAACCAAGGGATTCAGTTAGCTCTTGAGAGGAGTGCCGGGGTTGACTCGGGAGCATCAGGAAGGTTCCGTCACTTGAACCCGAGGTATTTTGATGGCACGGAGGATGCCATCACTGCGGATGCATGGATTCAAGACATCGAAGCCATTCTTGTGGCAGCCAAGGTTCCAGACGATGAGAAGGTTAATCAGGTCAAACTGGTACTTCAGGATCTTGCCCGCGACTGGTGGACATCAGAAGAAGTTAGTACAAGACGCCCTGTTCGTTGGACCACCTTCAGTGACAGATTCAAGGCCAAGTATTTTGGTGTAGTAGCTCGATATGAGCTCCAGCAGAAGTTCATCTGTCTCAAGCAAGCAGGCAAGACCGTAGATGGGTGTGCAGCAGAGTTCTGCAGATTGTGCCGTTTCGCACCAACAATGGTGGCAACGGAGCCAGAGAAAGCTATGAGGTTCCAGCAGGGACTTCATTTGGAACTACTACAGCTTGTGGAGGGACACGACTACCAGACGTTTGACGCTGTCTTGACGGCAGCCCGGAGGCACGAGCTTACCCAGCAGAGGTTGGCATCGAGGGCAGGAGGTCAGAAGAGATCTCATTCCCAGGTTGGAGGAGGAATGCAGCGAACATCGGCACCAGCACCCGGTGTACGTATTCATGATGCAGGAGCGCCGCGGAGGACGGCCGTGTCAACTAATACAGCGCCAGTTCGGCATCAGCAGCCGAGAAACCAGCAACAGCGTCAGGGAGCACCCTAGGGCTGTACATTCTGTGGGAAGACAGGGTACATGAGGGAGGTGTGCCGGTCAGCGAATGGCTTATACTTGAGGTATGGTAGTTCAGACCACCGTATTTCTACTTGTCCTATGATGCAGAGGCCAGGAGGGCCAGCTCAGCAGTTTCCAGCATTGCCAGCTCCGGTGGCAACCCCGAGTGGAGGGCCAGTATTAGCAGTAAGGCCCCTAGCCCAGCGTCTACCAACGCAGGCTCAGATGTTCCGCCAGGCACAGGAAGCCGAAGGCCCTCAGAGGCAGCAATAGCATGGTCGAGAAAGGCCGCAACAAGGGGCTTCATGGGGCCAGGCTCTCACATTGACCTTGGGAGAGGCTCTAGCGTCTAGTGATGTAGTGGCAGGTAAAATTCTCGTCACCTCATTTCCCGCTGTAGCATTATTTGATTCAGGCGCTACTCATTCATTCATCTCTGCACAATATGCTACACGGATTGGATTAGAGTTTAAGGCATTGTCGGAGAGGATGGATATACTCACCGACAATAGGCTCGTAGAAGTTAGCAGAGCGCGCTTTTCATGTCCGGTGGAGGTGTGTGGGCATTTACTGCCTGCATCATTGATTGAATTCTCTATAGGGAATTTTGATATCGTTCTTGGCATGGACTGGTTGAGAGACAGTCATGCGACAATTGATTGTAGAGGAGGTAGGGTCATATTCAGCGTTCCTGGGATGGAGCAGTTCATCTTTACTCGAACCTTGAAGAATCAGGCCGGAGGCGTCATCTCAGCCGCAGTGTCAGAGCCAGGACAGATTCCGAGAGTGGTCAAAGATTTTCTCGACGTCTTCCCTGATGAGCTCCCAGGGATACCCCCAGTCAGAGAAGTAGAATTTAGCATTGAGTTGAACCCTGGAACGAGGCCTATTGCAGACAGAGTTTACAGAATGTCGCCGTCAGAACAGGATAAGTTGTATCAACATGAGGAAGAGTTGAAGTCTAAGGGATTCATCCGAGACAGTAAATCGCCCTGGGCCGCGCCAGTGATTCTAGTTCCCAAGAAGGATGGGTCGACGAGGATGTGCATCGACTACCGCAAGCTGAACGTAGTAACAGTAAAGAATAAGTACCCGCTACCAAGGATTGATGACCTGTTTGACCAGTTAAGCAAGGCCAATATCTTTTCCAAGATCGATCTTCGGTCGGGATACTATCAAGTAAGAGTCTGGGAGCAAGACATACCGAAGACAGCATTCAGATCTAGATATGGGCATTATGAGTTTTTAGTAATGCCCTTTGGACTAACCAACGCTCCTGCAGTATTCATGGATTTAATGAACCGCATCTTTCTGCCGTACTTGGATAAATTTATGGTGGTGTTCATAGATGACATTCTTGTCTATTCCAGCAGTGAAGAGGAGCATGAGAAACATCTTAGGACTGTCTTGCAGACATTGAGGAAGCATCAACTTTATGCGAAGCTCGACAAGTGTGAATTCTGGTTAGATCATATTTCGTTCCTGGGGCATGTAATTTCTGGGGCAGGAGTGTCAGTGGATCCGAAGAAGATTGAGGTCATAGAGCATTGGCCAGTCCCGAGAACGGTTGCAGAAGTGTAAAGTTTCTTAGGGTTAGCTGGTTACTACCGAAGGTTCGTGGCAGACTTTGCCAGGATCTCTGTGCCTTTAACGCGTTTGACGCACAAGGACGTAGAGTTTATTTGGTCAGCTAGCTGTCAGGCATCATTTGAAGAATTGAAGAAGAGGTTGATCTTAGCCCCGATCTTGACGCTTTCGGTAGGAGCGGGAGGCTTTACAGTATATTGTGACGCATCTGGAAAGGGTCTTGGATGTGTATTGATGCAGCACGGAAAGGTGATAGCATATGCGTCTCGGCAACTTCGAGACCATGAGAAGAATTACCCGACTCACGATTTGGAGTTAGCAGCTGTGGTGTTTTCACTCAAGTTGTGGAGGCATTATTTATACGGGGATCGGGTAGAGATCTATACTGATCATAAGAGTTTGAAATACGTGTTCACGCAGTGAGATTTGAACATAAGGCAAAGAAGATGGTTAGAACTACTGAAGGATTTTGACTTAGATCTTCAGTATCATCCAGGCAAGGCAAATATAGTTGCAGATGCACTGAGTAGGAGAGACAGTGCCTTTATCCTGACCTCGCAGAAGCATATTTTAGAAGACCTTCAGAGTATGGGAATCGAAGTAGTTTTGCCAAGGGATATAGGAAGAATGACCAGTATACAGATTCAGTCAACCTTAGTAGAGAGGATAAGGGCAGCACAAGCAGGAGATCCATAGATTCAGAAGTTGCGGTCGGAGTGTGAATCAGGCCGTAGGAAGGAGTTAGTGATTCATGAAGATGGTACGCTCAGGTTTGGAAACAGACTCTGTGTACCGAGTGGAGACCTTCGGTAAAAAGTTATGTCCGAAGCTCATAGTTCTATTTACTCTATTCATCCAGGAGGAACGAAGATGTATCGAGATATCAGGCAGTACTTTTGGTGGAATGGCATGAAAAGAGAGATAGCGAGATTTGTATCCAAGTGTCTGGTATGTCAGCAGGTGAAAGCCGAGCAGCAGAGACCAGCAGGGTTGCTACAGCCGCTTCCTATCCCAAAATGGAAATGGGAGCACATCACGATGGACTTTGTGACCGGTTTACCTAGATCCCCGGCTGGCAAGAATGCAGTCTGGGTAATAGTAGATCGACTCACGAAGGTTGCTCATTTCCTTCCCTTTCGAGTTAGACAGACTACTGAACAGCTAGCAAAAATGTACATGAAGCAGATAGTAAGGCAGCACGGTGTTCCAGTTAGTATAGTATCAGATTGGGATACGCGGTTTACTTTCCATTTTTGGTGGAGCTTACACCAAAGTTTGGGAACCAAGTTAAGATTCAGTACTGCTTATCATCCACAAACTGACGGGCAATTAGAAAGAACCATTCAGACGTTAGAAGATATGCTACGGGCGTGTACCTTAGATTTTGGCGGATCTTTGGAGGATCACCTTCATCTAGTGGAGTTCTCCTATAACAACAGCTATCAGGCTAGCATTCAGATGGCCCCGTTCGAAGCATTGTACGGAAGGAAGTGCAGGTCCCCTTTGGCATGGGACGACGTCGGAGAACAGAAGTTGTTGGGGCTAGAGATGATCACGCAGACTGTGGAGATAGTTAAGTTGGTCAGAGAGTGCCTTCGAGTTACACAGGACCGACATTATCATTGGGCAGATCAGCATTGTATGCCTCTAGAGTTCAGAGTTGGCGACCAAGTGTTTCTGCAGATTTTGCCTACTCGGGGTATCATCAGATTTGGAACCCGAGAAAAGCTTAGTCCAAGATACGTTGGTCCTTTTAAGATTCTTGCTCGGGTAGGCGATGTGGCTTATCGACTTGCCCTTTCGCCTTCGTTAACTGGCATACATGATGTGTTTCATGTATCCCAATTACGTGGATATGTCCCAGATCCGAGTCATGTCCTCGATTATTCTGAGTTAGTCGTTGGTACCGACCTAACCTACGAGGAACAACCCGTATCTATTTTAGACCGGCGAGAGAAGGTACCCAAGAATCGGACGATAAACCTTGTCCGTATTTCTTGGAACCATCACTCTCCGGGAGAGTCAACCTGGGAGCGCGAGGACGAGATCAAATCTTGGTATCCGCATTTGTTTGACTGATAAGGTATATTTTTGCACCTTATTGATACGATTCTATGCTTATCTGCACCTGCTTGTTTTGCACTTTGTGATGTATGATAATAACTACTATGATAGTTAACTTATATATGATTGAGCCTTGCTTGCCCTGATTTCACTATCCTGTCTTGGCTGGAATTCCGAGGACGGAATTTTTCTAAGAAGGGTAGAGATGTCACTCCCCGATCCTGGAATACGTATTTTAATACGTAAACCGATAAATCGTATTTACCTTGTATTTATACTATATTTATTATGCTGTATTTCTTCATGCATTTTCTAAAATATTCGACAAAATATTATTTTATAATTTATTTTCTGTATTTGGGCCTACAGTTTTGGCTCATTTGGGTAACCTATTCTTGGTTCACCAATGGTTCATCATGAACCCATGGGTCCAAGATCTATATATATAACTCATTCTCTCTCTTCTCATTTACTTCCTCTCATTTATTTCCTCCACCAACCAAATATTTCCTCCATCAACCAAGGCAAGTACCAACTTGCTCAAGAGATGGATCCATAATTTTGTCAATGATTTCTTACAAAACTATTTGCCAAAACATGTTCTTCTCCTCAACCTATACTAGTTTAGAACTTGGAAGTTTCCATTTTAAAGCTTTGATTTTTGTAGATCTAGGTTTACTTTATTTTCGGATTTCTTGGGTTTTGATCTACTTAATCTTGTTATTTCCTAGTTTTGATGGTTCCATGTTGTAGAGGATCTCGTTCTACCCTATTTTGACCTAAGGAAGTTCCGATTTGGGCTCCGGATGAAGGTTTTGTGTAGCTTGGAAGCCATGGTTGCTTGGCTCCTCTTCTCGGACCAGTGGAGAAGAAGAGCAGTACTTGACCGCATGAATCTTCCTGCGACAAGTCTCTGGCCGCATGGCCTTTCCAGCCACATAAGACTCGTTCGAGCTCAGCCGCATGGAAAGTCCTTCCTAGCCGCATAAGACTTGCTTGAGTACTTGACCGCATGAATCTTCATGCGGCAAGTAATTGAGCCGCATAGCCTTGTTCAGACTCAGCCGCATGAGCCCCTGTTACCTTGAGTCGCATGGACTTCATGCGGCTAGCTTTCAGCCGCATGAGTTCTTTTGCACTCAGTCGCATATGTGCTACTGTTTTGGGCCGCATGAGGCCCATCCATCATCCAGCCACATATGTATCGCCCATGCTCAGCTGCATAGGACTTCGTCTGATCATAGCCGCATATGCTGTTGAACCGCGGCCGCCTAGCGATTGCTCCCTTCGCAGCCGCATACGCTGACACCCCTTCGTCCACATGAACCCGTCTTTCCAGCCGCATGCGCCTTGGGCTCCCTGAGCCGCATGAGCGTGCTGTCCCAGCCGCATGAACCTGTATTGATCCAGCCGCATGGACTTACTCCCTTTGAGCCGCATGGACTTTTGTGCCCTATCTTGTTACCTTATTATTATTATTATTATATATATATATATATTATATGCCCATTTTATATCCTTACGCCTTTTGTCCCGAGCATGATATGAGCACTAATGTGACCCCGGAGAACAAAGTGTTCCTACCTGATACATGTACCTGAATGTCCCAGTTCTTGTTTATGCTCGACAAATGACTCGTAACTCCACGTGGCGTATTTACAATGATGTATTACACTAAGGAGGATAGAACATGTTGACATACTGATTGACATGGATCCTCTTTGGGGTACTTGTACTAAAGTACAACTTTAGGAGGATAATCTTGCAGGCCACAGCATGAAAGTCCAAGATTTCACCTAGGTTTAAATTAGGCAACTAAACATACTAGATGCATGGGGAGGGCAAAAAATCCCGAGATCGTGTTACACCAGCCGCCTTGAGATACTGTCTTGACGTGCCGGCTGGTCTCCACAGATACTGTGTCATCTGCAACGAGTGGATGACTGTATCCGATTAATTTTTGCTATATATTATATGTTTTAGCAAGGTGGCCTTACGAGGGACCTGTGCTCAATCATACCTGTCTATGCGAACCCCTGGGTTGGCTAGCCTTGCTGGAAAGATACGATCTGAGGATTTCTATATAACATGATGCGAGGATAACCTCGTCCCACTAGAAACTCGTAGACTTGATTGGCCGTAAAAACGACTTGCTTGTATCCTATTGCCTTCTGTGAATAACTGAGGGAAGCGGACTGTCATGGTACATGATCCAACCCATGTTCTTGTTTGATTGTTGGGTTGGTTATCGTACTATGATAGGCTGTGGACCGAAGTTATGAACGGAAGACTTATTCTGGTTGTGAACTGCTACTTCTGCGAATGACTGAGGAGCATGGTCTATCATGGTACATGATCCAACCCATGTTCTTGTTTGATTGTTGGGTTGGTTATTGTGCTGCGATAGGCTATCGACCGAAGTCACGATCAGGAGATTTTATTGTTTATACCTTTTAACTTATGTGAAAGTTATAGAGTACGACACGTCCCGACTCCAAGCGGCACCTTTTGTCCTTGTTTGGTTGTAAGGGTGCCATATGGGTTCGAGGATGTTGCGCTACCCTATAATAGTAGCATAAGTATTACTATTATCAATCATTTTATTAACTGGGTTTTTAATGTTAACTCTTGTGCCCCTTTGGCGGTACTTGCTATTCGGGGCTGACCCCGCTGGTTTTGTTTGGCCAGATCTCGTAGCAGAGCCAGAGGACACTATCTTCCTCCCTGACATCCATGGTGCATACTAGGAGCATGGCAGTTCGGGGACTCGAGTGGGTTTCTTCTCCACCACTCCTGCTTATACTTTTGCGGCATTTAGCCACCGGCACCTGTTAGCCGGTTTACTTGATGTTTTGTGTCAGTACATAATTGTAATTAAACAGACTGCAGCTGTGTATAATTTTGTACTCCTGACTCTCCGAGATAGCTAAATTATGAAGCTAGTCTCTCATGATCATTATGATGAAGCGTCGGGGACGCCTTACTGCTTTATCTTTAATGTTCATCTATTTGCTGATGTGATTTGATTGATTGAGACATAGAACTCTGTGGGACCATAGGAGACTTGATTGTAGCATGTACCCCCTAGTCTCTCGACAGCCACGATCGCCGTATGACGTTACGTACCTCATATGGAGTAGCTGGCCTAGTCCGTCTCCGTATTTCGGTACTGGGGCGTGACACATATATCCTGTATTTTATGATTTGTGAGGATTTTATGCAGTTGGGATTTTACGTTTTTTGACAATGTTTTCGATATTCTATACTTGTTTTGATTTATGGGGTTATTTCGTCTATGCGAGACTTTGATTTTCGAGATTCTTTCGATGTTTTTGATTTACCTTGCGAGTTGATTTATTTAGCGAGACTTGTTCTCTTTGATGTTTTTATATTGAGATTTTGTTCGTTTCTTATTGTATTACTTGATTTCTGTAAGGTGGGTAGAGTTTTCATGGTACCTATATGTACTAGTTTTGAAAATCTTATATACATGATTTCGAAATTTCGAGGACGAAATTTTTGTAAGGTGGGTAGGATGTCATATCCCTATTTTTAGAAATAGGTATATGACTGTATTTCGACTGTATCTCGTATTTGGAGGATTTTTTTGAAATTGGGTATTTTTAAAATTTTATTATTAATTATTGGAGGTGAATTTTTCTCATTTTTATTATTACTACTATTATTTTCTTGATCCTAAATCTACCCCTCTAAAATATCTACCTAACCCGAACCCCCTCACCTCTTTCTTCACTCTTTCTCTCTCTCCCGACCCCTCACTGGACCAGCCCCCTCCCCCTTTCCTTTTCCCTCAGCTCTCTCTCTCGAGCTCACTCCCTTCCCTCTCGATCTCCCCCTCTCCTCTCCCGCTCTTCCCCGGCCAGCTTCGGCCACCGCTGCCACCATCACCCACTAGTACCGCCCTCCGCCGACCGCCGCCACTGCCTCCACTGCTTCCACCACCGCCAGCCACCGTCTCCACCACCACTTCCGCGATCACCGCCACCAGCCCTATCGCCGTCACCACCGCCGCCATCTCCTCCGGCCACCTCCCCTTCAGCCAGCACCATCGCCCCCACCATCATCGCCGTCGTCGTCTCCTCCGTGGCCTCCGGCCCCCTCCGCCGACGCCGCCGTCTCCATCTCCTCTGCCTCCCCTTCGTGTTGCAGTGCCGCTGCTGCCGCCCCTCTCTTCCGCGCCGGCGGCGAGCCCCCACGCCTCGTCTCTCTCTCTTCTCTGAGCACCGCACCACCGCGGCTTCTGTCCCCTCCGCCGGGAACCGACAGATCCCGGTGAGCTCCTCTGCCCCTCTCTTTCTCCTCGGTTTGCGTGCTGCCTCGTGCGGCGCACCCTCAGGGTGCAAGTCCCTCGTTTTACGTGCATCTCGGGAAGCGAGCCCTCGAGCTCCATGCACGCCTCGAGCAGCGGGACGCTTTGGGCCCCGCGCTGCTCGGGTTATGTGCCGTCTCGATACGCGTACACCTTGGTGTACGTGCTGCCTCGGTTCTCGTGTTGCCTCGATTCACGTGTTGCCTCGGGCAGCGGGACGCTTCGAGCCCCGTGCTGTCTCGGGCACCGTGCTATCTCGGTTTGCACGTTGTCTCGATTCCCGTGTCTCGGCCTTTGTGCCATCTCGATTTTCGTATCGCTTCGATTTGTATGCACGTACTGATTTGCACACCGCCTCGATTTGCGTGCTCGCTCCGATTTGCGTGCTGCATTGGTCTTTGTGCCGTCTCGATTCGCGTATACGTCTCGATTTGCGTGTTGCGTGATTCGTGCACCATCTTAATATTCGCGAATCCCTCGGCCTACGTGTACGTCTCGATTTACGTGCACGTTCTTCCCTGTTCGTCTTGATATTCGAGTCGTCTCGATTCTCGTGCGCGTCTCGGTTTGCGTGCCCGTATCGGTCCCCATGCCTCGGTTTTTGTGCCAGATCCCTGTGCTGCTTGCGGGACCCGTACGGTATAACCTCCTGCCATCTTTCGTGCTTCCTGTTATTATTTTACTATTTAATTCTAATGATTGTTTATTGTGTGTTCTGAGGATCTCGATGGACGTGCTAGCTTAGATCCAGATCACCGAAGACTTGCTTACCTAGCCGAGCCCTCTAGGCAAGTATCCCTTGCTCATCGACGGCTCTTGCCCTCTCTCCTGGATTTTATATCATTTAATTAAATTGTACTTGTAATTTTATAACCATGATTAGTGTAGCCTAGTAGTAGAACTGCCATGATGATAACTTAGGATAGCTTGGTCCGATGCCGGGATAGACCGTATCGGACAACTCGGATGGGTCATCCACACCTCCGAGGATACGAGCACGACTCACTTGTATGGATTGTCCCCGTATGCCCCGTGTCCGACTCGCGGTCGGGTAACGGCTTGGCGAACTACTCATGTGGCTGTGATTGTGCTTGGGTTAGAACTATAGACATGTGTTGTGATGCGCCCTGCGAGGCGGTTAGTTGATTATATTATGCATGTTGGCTTGGCGCCCAGTACGTATTGTAGCGCTGCTGGAGGCCGGGACTTAGTGGTCTCGGGTTCGATTGGTTTCCAGTACGCATCGTAGTGCTGCTGGTAGCTGAGACTTAGTGTTCTCGGCTATTGACTTGTTCCCAGTACGCATCGTAGTGCTGCTGGTAGCTGAGACTTAGTGTTCTCAGCCCGCGAGTCCGCGATTCTGTGATTCTGCGGCGGGTTGCGCAGAGTGGTTTTAGCCCCTATTCGTAGGGTGCTCCCATCCAGATTACAAAGGAGACTCTGTCGAATTTTTCCAGAATTCTCGGTTGGGAATTTGGTTCGAAGGATTGGGCAGTACCATTCCTTTGGTTTGCGGGACTGAACTCATGCATGTTCTTCTTGGTATAGTATCCCTGATCTCATTGCCTGCTAGGTAGACTCCCGACTAGATTAGTCGCCTAGCGTCTTGATCTGTCCCGTCCGCCGGATTGTATAAGGAGAGCGGTTCTACTCGGGTGAAGGTCTGCAACCCTGGTCCTTGTTTGGTTTAAGGGTTGTGGATCTGATCCAGAGGGGTTCACGCAATCCTTGCCTTTTCGACGGTATCACCCATTGGACTCTTGACTCGTGACACTTCCTTTAGATGGTGTTCTAGTTTAGTTTGTTATCCCATTGTCTGTCTTGTCCGCCGGATTGTGTAAGGAGAGTGGTTCTACTCGGGTGAGGGTCTGCAACCCTGGTCCTTGTTTGGTTTAAGGGTTGTGGATCTGATCCAGAGTGGTTCACATAATCCTTGCCATCTTTCGACGGCGTTGATTAGTGTTGACCCGTGTGTTGGGATTATGATCTTATTCGAGGATTGACTATGAGGAGATAGGATATTGAGATAGTGATTATGGTAGACTAAGTGGATTCTTAGATAGTGTTGCTAGTTCTTTGGTGATGTCTAATTTGATCAGATATGTCTTTAAGGACTTTTGGATTTCGATACTGGTGCGAGTGTCTCGCGGAACGAGGAGAATATCGAGGGTATTATTATATGATTTTTACTCGACTTGCCAAACGCCCAAATCTGGTGCCTTTGTGTATTCCGGTAGTTAGAGAACCTGGTTGATTGCTGTGTCTTGGTAGTTGAGGGGCTTGTTTTCTAGTGGCTTGTGATCATTGACTAGGAGGATTCTTGTGAGTCTGAGGGCCTAGCATTGTTAGGGGGAATGAGATTGGTATTTGGTGGTTGTCTTTATTGACGTGATATTCACTCCCTCATGGATGGGAGGCACTTGATAGATTGATCTGGTGGATAGACCGACTTGATGATTGGAGCTCTAGGCTCCCATATATACTTGAGATGTTAATTATAGTAGAGGTTCTGATCTTGTACTTGACCTGATATCCATGCCACGATGTGGGCAGATGACCTCTTATGACTGACAGAGTTGTCCTTGTCCCAGACCTGACTACCTGTATCCGTGCTATAAGTCCAGCTTACCCTGTGAGGTACTGGCCCTGACATTGCACTGCGGTGCCCTTTGTCTATTGGCACTTTGAGGTGCTACTTCCATGATTATATGGCATTGTGATGCCATCTTGATATTCTGGCTATATTATATGATTACCTGCACGGGTATCTGGTAGTTGGCCTATAGTCTTAGCGTGGTTAGGGTTGCTTGCTTGCTTGTTGCATAACACTAAGGATGGATCACAACTGGGACTATAGGTGCCGAGGCTGATTCTTACTTAGCGTTCTCGTACTGAGGTACGACATCTAGGAGGATGAGCATGTGACCACGGTATGTGATTTCGGATAAATGTAGGGTTAATCTAGGCAACTAAAAATGGTAGAAGCATTGGGAGGGAACGGAATCCCGAGATCGTGCATTACCGGCCGCCACAGGCTCGTCCTGGCGCATCGGGGTTGGCCGCCACGGATATGGCAGTATCCGACTACTATATGTACTCCTTCTTAGCACGGTGGCCTTCCGAGGGACCGTGCATACCTACCTACTATGCGTTATTTGGCCTCGCTAGCCCTTGCGGGATATGGCACGATCTGAGGATTCCTATATTGCATTGATGGGGTAACCCAACCTCCACATAGACAGCCGTAGGCATTTGAGTGGCCGCTTATTCATATAATTGTTTGGCTTGTTGCTTGCTAAGCTGGCTGGCACGTAACGCTGTCCCGGCGCAGTAATTCATTTCCTTGTTTTTGTTTGATGTAGGGATGGGTTACTGTTCCGATGACAGACTACGAGTTCCAGTTGGCAATGCAAGCATTAGTGGATGTTAGGATGACTGTGATGATTGTTGGTTACTTACGTATTAGTAGTTGGATTGCTGTCTTATATTCTGTAATCGTGCATTGGTACCGCACGATCCCTTACCTTATTTACTGTTTTTAGATGCTATTCCTGTCATATTATATCCTGTTGGTTTTCTTCGCCCGTCCTTGAGCCTTCCTTTCTGGTACTTGCTACGGTTGGCCTGACCAACCCTGGATTGTTCCCAGATTGCCTGTGACCGGCCATGTGGATCTTCCAGACTTGACTTGGAGGACGTGTTTCAGTTCCTGACCATGAGGGAACTGTGTGGGAAGGTATTCTTGTCTACATTATTTCTTATTGTAGACTCTCTGATTATCATATGAGTATTTCCTGTTTTTCATATGATTATCTCTCTTGTCGTTATTTCATCGATTATTGCCTGTGGATATGAGATCAGATTTAGGCCATAGACTGCTTGCATGCTAGGATACCCAGCAAGATTGACAGCCACGATCGCCGTATGACATTTTATACCTCATACGGAGTAGCTGGCCTAGTCCGTCCCAGTATTTCGGTACTGGGGCGTGACACTAGTCTGCCAACAACTCCCCGCTCTGCGCCATCAACTGAACCACTGACAATCAAGCTTCCTAGGACGTCCTCTCAGTCTTCGTTCTCACAGGGGGTAGCCGAAGAGGAACCGGAGCTAGCCAAGTATATGGCTACCCACACCAATGTCCCCTCCGCTGATGATGTAATCCCCCTAGAAAAGATACCTTACTTCATCAATAAAGGGTTATCTTTGAACTACATCGAGCTCAATAAGCTATGTACAATGTATGCTATGGAACACGGTATAGGCGCTCACCTACAAACACAGGTGACAAATGTGTACAACGCGATCCAGCTTACTCCAGTAGAAGACGCTTACCAAATATTCGAAGGAGGAGATCATCCGATCATCTTCGGCCGGAAAAAACAACCCACATCCCCGCACCATAGAAGAAGTCGACCTCGGGTCAGATGCCGGGAGTGCCTCTGTATCTCTATAGCCCTCAATCCAAATATCTCATGCAGAAACAGGGGTATGATCTAGAGGCGATGCCAGGGTTGAACTACGGCACTGGGAGATGATTACCCTTGAAACCGCCAGTCCCGGCAGGCAAACCACGGAACTACTATAACAAAACTCGATGCGGGTTAGGGTATGTAACGCCTATTACGACCCCTGAAAGTTCAGATGTAGAATGCGACTGGCAGTCACATTCAACCGGATCACCAACTTCTGACTCAGATACCAGCATCGGAGATGTGTTCAGACAAGTCATGTCAGTCAACATGGCGTTCGCCGATGCTTACGAGGAAGACGAAGACATCCCCGAAATCCTCGAGCTAGAGCCATGGGCCCAGCAATTAGACGCACAATAGAAAAAGCGGTTCGAACTGAGAGAACCTCCTACTGAAGATGAGGTCATACAAGTGGTTCTCGGCAGCGAATCTTCTCCAAAACCAATCTTCATCAGTAAAAGCCTAACCAACGAAGAACGGGAGTCGCTGTTAGAACTTGTCAGAGAGTACATTGATGTGTTCGCCTGGAGCTATGAAGACATGCCCGGGTTAAATCCTGACATCGCTCTTCACAAACTCAATATTCGACCAGATGCGAAGCCAGTCAAACAACAACAGCGACGCTTCCGCCCAGGCATCATGGACGCGATCGAAGCTGAAGTCAACAAACTGATAGCCAGCGGCTTCATTCGTGAGGAGCAACATCCCGATTGGGTCGCCAACATAGTACCCGTCCTCAAGATGAATGGGAAGATTCGAATCTGCATCGACTTCCGCAACCTGAACGAGGCATGCCCCAAAGATAAGTTCTCCCTTCCTATCACAGACATCATGATCAACAATACCTGCGGCTTCGAACGCATGTCATTCATGGATGGCTTCTCGGGGTACAACCAAATCAAAATGTCTCCTGACGACGAAAAGCATACATCATTCCGAACACCGATTGGCACGTACTGCTACACAGTCATGCCTTTCGGTTTAAAGAATGCTGGCACCACATATCAGAGAGCCATGAGCATCATCTTCAGAGACCACTTACGCAAGACGGTAGAGTGCTATGTCGACGATATAGCCGTCAAGAGCCGTAGCAAGGGAGACCATCTGCAGGATCTAAGGACGGTATTCGACCTAATGCGAACGCACAATTTGAAAATGAACCCTACGAAGTCCTTCCTGGGCGTATCCAGCGGAAAGTTCTTAGGCTTCATCATCACTGCAAAGGGTATCCATGTAGACCCTAAAAAGACAAAAGCAATCATGGAGATGGGTCCCCCGAGAAATCTCCGCGAACTCAGAGGCCTTCAAGGAAGGCTAGCTTACATCAGAAGGTTCATTTCCAACCTCTCCGGGCGATGCCGACCATTCACGCACCTCATGAAGAAAGGAGTCTCGTTCGTATGGGACGAAGAATGCCAGCGCGCTTTCGACAGCATCAAAGAATATTTGTCAAATCCTCCGGTCTTGGTGGCCCCAGTCCTTGGAAAACCATTCCTGCTCTATGTACGAGCAATGGAACACTCCCTCGGTGCCCTGTTGGCACAAAATAACGATGCTGGCCATGAACAAGCCATATACTATCTCAGCCGAATGATGGTGGGACCCGAGCACCGATACACCGCGGTTGAGAAAGAATGCCTCGCCTGGGTGTTCGCCATTCAGAAGACGCGACACTATGTCACCGGACAAACGATACATGTGATCTCACGGGTCAACCCTCTCAGAGTCCTCATGACCAAACCTGGGGCACTTAGCTCTCGACTCGCTACATGGGCAATATTGCTATCCCCTTACCATATGATCTTTGTCCCACAAAAGGTAGTCAAAGGTCAAGCCCTGGCAGACTTTTTAGCAGCCCACCCAGGCTCGGAGTCCTCCAGAATATACGAAGAGATCCCAGACGAGGTCGCCAACTCGCATGCAACCTCTCACGAGGCTATATGGCGAATGTTCTTTGACAGTGCTTCAAGGACCGGACCTAAAGGCAATATAGTCGTCGGAGTCGGGGTAGTGCTGGTCTCCCCTTCCAGATTGGTGATCAACCGCGCCTATTCCCTCACAGAACCCTGCTCTAACAATGTGGCCGAGTACAACGCTCTGGTCATTGGCCTCCAACTTGTAAGAGAGCTGGGAGTAGAATACCTTGAAGCATACGGCGATTCCCAACTAATCGTCAATCAGATCCGGGGTTTGTACGAAGTCCGTCACGAAGACATGATCCCTTATCACCAAATAGCAATCGATATCATCTCATCATTTGAGGGGTTCTTCATCGAATATGTCCTCATACTCCGAAACATCAAAGCAGATGCCTTAGCCGGTCTTGCCGCTTCCCTAGCAGTTCCGAATTATGATCGCCAATCAGTGGAAGTGATAGGCCATGAACTGGTCTGTCCTAAAAACAATGTGCAATTCGTGGCAAGTTATTCCGCACAGACGATCGATGACGCCCCAGATTGGAGACAACCATTCATCGACTTCGTCGTCTACGACATCCTGCCCGAGAACCCAAAGGAAGCCACTTCCATCAGAAGGCGTTCTCTCAGATTCTTCTACGATACAGAGACGAAGATGTTGTATCGTCGCTCTTACGACGGATTATTACTTCGGTGTCTGTCAAACACAGAAGACAAAGAAGCAGTACGAGAAGCTCATGACGGTGTCTGCAGGACCCACCAACCCGGCCCAAAACTACAAGATCGCCTTCGCCGAATGGGCTACTATTGGCCCACAATGGTGGCAGATGCGATCGATTATGCTAGAAAGTGTAAAGCTTGCCAAATCCACGCGGACTTCATTCACCAACCATCCAAATTTCTACATCCGACAGTGGCGTCCTGGCCATTCGAAGCATGGGGAATCGATATCATTGGTCCAATCACCCCACCTTCCTCCCGAGGACATTGCTTCATACTTGCGATCACGGATTACTTCTCCAAGTGGACGGAAGCTGTCCCTCTCGCAGAAGTCAAGACTTCGAACGTGATCAGCTTCCTTAAGCATCACGTCATCTACCGCTTTGGACTGCCCCGAAGGATCATCCATGATAATGGCCCACAGTTTGTAAGCCACGTATTCTATCGGTTTTGCGATAAATACCGTATTCAGAATATCGCTTCGACGCCGTACAATCCAACAGCAAACGGGTTAGCAAAGGCGTTCAACAAAACAATCATCAAACTCCTCAAGAAGTTCGTCTCTTCCAACAAGCGCGATTGGAACGAGAAGCTCGGTGAATGCTTATGGGCTTATCGCACCACAGTTCGAACAGCCACCGGGAATACACCATTCTCCCTGGTGTACGGGAGTGAAGCGGTTCTCCCGTTAGAAACTTAAATACCCTCACTCCGCGTCGCCCTCACTTATCAATTGCCAACGGATGACAACTACCGACGTCGACTGCAAGAGTTAGAGGCCTTAGATGAAAAGCGCCTCTTAGCTCAGCAAATGATCGAGCTATACCAAGCACGCATCTCAGGAGCCTTCAACAAGAAGGTCAAAATCAGAACATTTCGAGTGGGTGATCTTGTTCTGGCAGTCCGGAGGCCGATGGTCATGACTCACAAGACCGTCGGCAAGTTCCAGCCAAAGTAGGAAGGTCCATTTATCATAGAGACAGTATTCTCCAACGGTGCTTACCGCCTCGCAAAACAAAATGGAGACTTGCTCATGCTGTCCGTCAATAGCAAGTTCCTGAAGAAATACTATGTTTAAACAACATTTTCCAGATTTTCGAGTCACGTACCCGCTGGTACCACTGAACTCGCTCCACAAATTTCCAGATTATCGAGTCATGTATCCGCTGATACCACTGAACTCACCCTCATAGTTTTCCAGATTATCGAGTCATGTACCCGCTGGTACCACTGAACTCACTCTATGAACTATCAGATTCTCGAGTCATGTATCCGCTGATACCACTGAACTCACCCTCATAGTTTTCCAGATTATCGAGTCATGTATCCGCTGATACCACTGAACTCACCCTCATAGTTTTCCAGATTATCGAGTCATGTACCCGCTGGTACCACTGAACTCACTCCATGAACTATCAGATTTCTGAGTCACGTACCCGCTGGTACCACTGAACTCACACTCACCATATTCTAAATTTCCGAGTCACGTACCCGCGTGTACCGCTGAACTCATGCCCTTCTTCCACAAAGATATCCTAAATTTCCAAGTCATTTACCTGCTGGTACCTCTGAACTTACACTTTGATTCCAACATTGTCGAGTTATGTACCCATCGGTACCCCTGAACTTACATCCTGGTCACTCTTTTGAAAGAAAGTCATGTATAACCATACCGCTGAACTTTCTTCTTACAAGAGATCCTCCCTCATGATCTAATACCTGCACTCCCAGTGCACAACAAAGGTAACGGGTCCACAAACTTCCAAGACGGCCATGTCCTCATTGCATCTGAGTCGTCCCACTTTCGCCAAAAACAAATCACCCCCCTACATAGAACTTCCATGTCCTTATTACCTCTGAGTTGTTCTATGTACCCTCCTTCATTGAGCCCACTCCTGTCATGTCCTTATTACCTCTGAATGGGAAGGCTCCGTCGAAGAAACCTTCATACTTGCCATGTCCTTATTACCTCTGAGTAAGTATGATGATCCCCTTTCGACCTATTATCTGTACCCACAACCGGAGTACGCCAAGGATAATAGGTCCACAAATGTCCTCTGTTGACCAACAATATCCTCCGTCGAGTTCACCCCTACCATGTTCTCATTACGTCTGAGTAGGAAGACTCTACGTTTAAGAAACCTTCCCACTTGCCATGTTCTCGTCACCTCTGAGCAAGTATGTCGGTTCCCCTTCATCCTATTATCCGTGCCCTAAAACCAGGGTGCGACAAGGATAATAGGCCCACAAATATCCTCAGCTAAATTTTTCAGCACAAATCTATCACCTCATTAGGCCCCGGGAGCCCAGCTGCTCTACGGCCTTCCTTTTTCTCAATACCCAGAGCACCCATGACCACTTCGCTATGGCTGTTTCAGGTACCCTGATCAAAACTTGTTACCTCTGCCTAAAACCAAGGTACGCCATGGGTAACAGGTCCACAAATATATCTCCTATATGGGGTAAACATCACCACAATATCACAGGCGCAGCAAGCAATACAAATAAAGGGTAGAATTGAAAGTACTCTTTATTTAAAGGAAGAAAAAAAGCATTACATGTTTCGGGATCATGTCCCCTCCAGAAAGAAAGAAAACAGAAACAAAACAAGAAGGAAAAGTCGACTACATTTCAGCATCACTCAATTCTAGGAGGCGATTTCTTACTGAGGTGGTCCTCCGTTCAATCCGTTGCCGAGCATGACGCTCGGCCTCCTGGAATAAATGCTCCTCATTGTCCAAACCCAAGAACGCTTGACAGTCATCTTCCAATTTCTTCAAGGCAGTCTCTAGGTCAGTCGAAGCTTGAGTAACCCTGTCAGCCTCCTGAACAATCAGTCCCCTGTCATTGCGGGTAGTCTCGAGTTCAGACTCCAAGAAAGCCAACTTCTTCTGAAGCGCAAGGATCTGCTCCCGTGTCTCGGTTATCTCACGAGAGACAGACTCCTCCCGAGCCACGACGTTTTCAGTCTCATAACTCAGTTGATCATACCGATCAGCTAAGTCACTGAGATCCTTCAGCACGCCCGGTCTGGTCTTATCTCGAGCCGCTCTGGTTCTCTCTATAACAGCAATAAGGGAAACCCGCTCCTCGTTTATAACAGTAGGCAGATCAGCCTGCCACAATGCCCAAAGCTCGGACACCAGCTGATCAGCCTCCAGCAATTTTGCCTCCAGAAGCGAAGCCATCCCTGCATCATCAGGAAGATCCCTAAGGATGTTTATTTGACCATGGGCACATTGTCGGGCCAAGGTAAAAGAGGTCCCTCTGTCTACAGCGGCCTCGATTCCCCTCTTCAATGACGATAAAAACTGGCAACCACGTCCTGCAACGCATCGTCCAAAACCTCAGCAGAGGAGGGCGTCAGGGGAAGCCGGAGTGGCAACATCGGAGGAGTAACGCTAGAGGTCGCCATCGAGGGAACAGATTCCGAGAAGAAAGATGCATGGATAGCGGCCAACTCGTCTTCCACCACCCGGAGAGCTTGGATGCTTGGCAGGGAAGAGAGTTCGACTCTCGAAGCCATCGGAGTAGAGGATGATGCAAGGACCATCGTTCCCTGCCCCGATGGCCTCGAGAATTGCCCCACTAAACTCGGGCCCCCAGAAGGCCCAACAAGACGATTCGGACAGTGAGAGGGTACACCTCTGTCCACCGATGCCCCTTCGGTTGGGGTTGCCTCAGCAACGTCCATCCTCGGTACTGGAGGAACAGGACCTGAATGCCCAGAATAATAATCAATCGACGTAACCCGAAGGACATGATGATAGAGCAGATAGGCTTCCTCATGGGTTAAGATTCGGCTAATCTTACCAGGGGAAGGGCATAAAGGCCGTGGCTCATCCACAACTGGCATAGTCCCCTCATCCGCGATCCCCGAGTTAAACTCAGTCACGTCCCCTGCCCCCGTCACCTCGAGGGAGGGTACAGATTGATCTGCGTTCTCTCGAATAGGAGCAGGCTCAGAGGAGTCCCCGTCACCCTGGGTTGCCGCCTCGACATCCTGAAACTCTTCTTCTTCTTCTTCCGACACCTAAAAGAGGGAACGAAGACGGTTAGGATTGAAACTCAAAGAAAAGAAGGGGGAAGGGATCAAGAGCAGCTTTGTTACCTCTGACGTAGGGTTGACTTCTTCTCCACCCTCTTTTATGGCCAGCGGACGGTGCCTAGTCGCGACCAACTTTCGGGATCGAGAAACACGGCCTATAGAAGAGACTTGCCTGCTACGTTTCGGAGTAGGACCAGGCGCAACAAGAGACTGATCCCTCAGCACCTCATCTGACAAAATATGCGACTGATCTACCTCTGCGCCTACCACTGGAAGGATAGAGTCATCTTCATCGCACTGGTTGCCTTCTCCACCCTCAACAGCGAAATCCAAATCTGGCACTTTGGCCCTAACCTTTCTTTTCTTGGCCCCTTGAGAACCTTCCTCCAGACCGGTGCCAACAATAAAACTGGTACCCAGGTTAAAACCAACTGGGGGCTTATTCGCCATGACATGATACAGAGCTGCCATGTATAAGATCTCCACTGACTCCTTAATGGCAGGGACCGAGAAAATGGTGCGAGTGTGGAACGAATCATAATATTGCCAAGCTCTGATACCATCAAGAAGACTACCCTCATAACCCAGGCAAGGACTGGGGCTGTCCAGACAAAGTTGGCTGTATCCAAACTGCCGGGCAAACCTGCTAGACAGATAAGGCTCCAGAAAAACAGCATTGCGGTTACGGTACACTAGATGTGCAGGACGAATGTTACGCAACCATAATAGTATCTGGCCATCTAGAAGCTGAGGGGGCACGATACCGTCAATATGTACAGCCTCTATGTCCCTGGCAGCAAAGCGAGGGACGGATACGAAGATATGATACTTATCTGCTCTAGCCAATGCCATCCGGCAAGTCTGCATGGTTTCATACTCCCAAGGCTCATCACGATAGCGGAAGATAAATGCGTCATCATCGGTCACACCGTCTTCAGAGCCGGGCCTCATCAAAGATGGGTAATGTATCAGCAGCCACCCCATCAAATAGTGATAAGGCAACTCAGTCCGTTCAAAATCCTTGGTCACATCGTGAGCAATGATTTTGGATGTGAAGGTACGAAGGCCACGGTGTATACGGCACACCATGGCCGGGAGAAAAGCTAGGCTGATTCGTAAAACTAACTTCACAGCCGGAAGGATGAAGTTACAACTAATTCTCTCAATAGAACCGGCTCCTCCCGAGACTACACAGTTTCGTAGCCAGATCATCAAAAATCCTGCCAAAAGCGCTTTCTCAGACAGCTCCTGAGTATCCTGGTAAAAGTAATCGAAAGTATCAGTTTGGTTCCCGAATCTGTCGCTGGTAGTGGCCACTCCCTTAGCCGACGACACCGAGTCCTCAACCGCTTCCCGAGATCGAGGGCGACGAGAGGTGACTCTACCTAAGGCATCTGCCGAGAAGAGATAGTGCACCCAATCTCTGGTGAAGGGAGCATTCCCTTCCAGGTTACTATCCTTTCGAGTCATCTGATAACATGTGCTATAATGGCACAAGATCTCCCGGTAAAGGGCCGCAAAGCCAGGATACTGCCGTTCTAGATCTTCGAGTTCCTCATTAGTGGGAGTATACGCTTCAAACGCTTCGTCCCCCCAAGGAAGCTTGGAGACTGCGTGCATCTCATGGAGCGCGAGTCCCATCTCCCTACAGGTGTGTAAAAGGTCCCCGTACGGCAATTATACATTTCCAGCAGAGACATGAACAGCTTCTTGTTTATGGACAAGCCATGACTGGTACCTCGGATAGCATGGTACAGGCCAATCTCGCACAAAAAGGCCTCATACTTCTGCAAGATCCAAATAGACAAATTGATCCACGAAGGAACAGAGTGCACCCAACCAGGGAACGTCAACCGACCAACGGGATAGGAGCCTTTCCGAGCAAGCTGATTTATAAAAGTATCGACGGTAGAGAATGAGAAATTAGGGCCCGCCACATTCAAGAAAGAACCTGGGACCAACCCCGTCACAGAATAACTAGTGTGCACTTTGCCGGCGATCACAGACTTCATATGGTTATTATAATTGAT
Organism: Iris pallida; assembly: GCA_029216955.1. Classification (NCBI taxonomy): domain Eukaryota; kingdom Viridiplantae; phylum Streptophyta; class Magnoliopsida; order Asparagales; family Iridaceae; genus Iris; species Iris pallida. Next base: position 8,664,386 of record JANAVB010031018.1, on the reverse strand, counting down.
GTTCCCCACAAACATCCCACCTCTGGTAGGGGTTAAAGTCTCTCCCATCTTCCGATCTAACGGGAGCATATTAAACCAAGATAGCGGGAAGTGTCGCTCCATTTGAGGGATGCGAATCGCTATCCCGTTAGAAACAAAGTTCCAGTCCTCCAATACCTTCAGGACATGATCGTTCTCCACGGTCAAGGCATCTCCAAAAAAGAACGCAGGCTTCAAATACTCTCTTTCAAATTTCCCGGAGTTCATCATAGCGTTAAGGAAGTGAAAAGACTGATTCTTGATGGCATTCAATCTAGCCGTAGGCTCATCGTTCGAAAACTGGTCAGCCATATACTGGACAATATGGTCATACCTATAGCCGAGAGCGGCTTGCACGCTACCCACCAAGAGTTCTCCAGCGGCGTTAACCGGCAGGTTCACTGAAGAACAAACAGAGAAAAGTAAGTTAAACGGAGGGATAAAACAAGAGAGAGCCGATTGGGTGTTCTCAAACCCCATGCGGCTCAAGAAGACATCCATGCAGCCCCATGAGACTCTCAGAAATCTCATACGGCTCCGTACAATAAAAGGTCTATGCGGTTTAGCGTCACCTATGCGGCTTCGCCAGCAAGGTACGCATACAGACGCGGTAGTTCTCTTATGTGGCTCGCAGCTCAGCCATAGGACAAACATGCGATTTACAAAGGCTCGTACATAAAGTATGCAACGTAACCATGGCGGTTGGGGTTCTTTAACTCATGCATTGCCCTTACCAGTAATGGGGGGTGAACGTCAGGATGAACATCAGGTACGGCGACGGACGGAGTAGCAGCCGCAGCCGAGGTGGAAGTGGAGGCCACCTTCTTGCCCTTTACTGCCACGGTCTTCTTGGGAGCCATTAACTATCAAAAGAGGAGAAGAGCGATCGAGATAGGGAAGGTATGAGGAAGAAGAAGGAAAACAAAGAAGCCTTCTCTCTCTTCAAACTCTTCCTATTTATAGGAAGACGGGAGAAGGAGGATACGTGGGCCAATGACCGACTCATGAAGAGCGCAACTGACTCCTTGGGTTTCGTCTCCAAGATTCACCCAAGGCGTCAAATCCGAAAGATTTAATGAGCTGACTCTTGGGATTCCCTCCTACAAAGACAGTGCTAAAACGAATTTGAGGCAATTAAAGACCTGCACACGTGGCAAGCAGCTATGCGGCTGAACAGTCTCCTGCGACTAAGTCACTTATGCGGCTGAATAATTCATGCGGCCGAGACTTCTATGCGGTCAGAATTCCATATGCGGCTAGAGGAACCTGACCATGCTTCTTATTCAAAGTATTTCAATTTTACAAATTAAAAACTTTGAAGGGGGTCCTGTAGAAGCATGGAAAATACTAAAGAAAATGACTCATGCGGCCAGGAAAGACCCATACGGTTCCGAAAGCCCATGCGGCTCGGGGCATCATACGACACAAGGAGCTATGCGGCCCGAAGCATTCCATGCGGCTCAGAAGACACGTGGCCTGATAGTGCTCCCCTCCACCCACACTGCATTAATTGCTATGACGGCTGACCCCTCTAAAAAGTTGACAGCCCTGACACCAAAAGCAGGTAATTATGGCTCTGCCATAATAATAAATCTCTAGGGAAGAGGAAAAAAATCTCTGACACAACTCCCCCGAGAGCCATAAAAATGCCATGTGGCCTTGCCACGTGGGCATTCGTATGCGGCTCGCTTCTCATGCGGCTCAGAATAAATCCTATGCGGCTCAGGCCATAGGAGCCTCATGCGGCTCGAGCAAAGGACTTCCCATGCGGCTCAGAAGTGAATCCATCCTATGCGGCTCAGGCCATAGGAGCCTCATGCGGCTCGAGCAAAGGACTTCCTATGCGGTTCAGAAGTAAATCCATCCTATGCGGCTCAGGCCGTGAAAGCCTCATGCGGCTCGAGCGAGGACTTTTCATGCGGTTCAAGAAGATCATATCCATGCGGCCCAGGCGGATATATACCTATGCGGCCTACAAGGATTACTCCTCTGTGGTTAGAGGATTCAAATAAAGGCCACTGCCCACACAGCCCTGACACGTGGGCTCATATTCATATGCGGCTCACTATTCATGCAGTCTAGATTCTCCCCAGCAGCTCCTAGGACACGTGTCCTAAACTGATTAATTCCTCAGATTGGCTGCCATTAAAGATTGGGTCAGATCCCAATAGATCTGGGACACATGGCAGAAGAATAGATCTGATTTACTCGCAGATATCAGAAGATCAGTATAAGGAAGATTTATTCCAATCAGCATTAATTGCTCATGGGATTTGGTGCAATCTACACCTAATGGCCCAGATTCATCATAATTAAAACGAATGGCCAAGATGGACCAATCTCCAAGCCGCCGCCATCTCCAAAAGCTAATCATTGGCAACCCTAATGATCACATCCCACTATTATAAATAACCAGGTGCCATTTCCTTGCAATATATACAATTTCAGAGAAAAAATACGTATATACAGAGAGACCCCCCAATAGTCAAAAAAAAAGAATACACAGAGAGAGAGAAAATCCAAAAGAGCAACAGAGGAGCAAGAAGAGCATTTCTTCGTCAACGCCTACCATCTTTTCACAGGGAGCCAAGGCTGCATACCGATCGTCCAAGGAGTAAGGCAGGACTGTCGTCGCCTTCCCGAGCCTCTATCGTCACCCCCCAGAATCTAAAATAAACAATTGTACTTAGACTGTTGTACCTAGGTTTTCGTCCCTAGGATTTCTTTGTACAAGCGAGTTTGTAACGTGAAGTAAAAGTTCGGTCCTCCGATAATTGTTCTGTTCTTTTATATTTCATGGCAAACATTCCCAGCCGCATAAGTTTTCCGCCCTTCGTCGCATGAGTACCCTCCCCTTCCTCCAGCCGCATGGGTTGTCCCTTCTGCCTCCCGCATGGATTCTCTCCTTGGTCGCATGTGCCCGAGCCGCATGGCTTTCCATAGACTGTATTCTATGTTTTATTACTTGATTGTTATTGTTAATTCATGTCCTGTAACCTCAGATCAACTTGGGTCTCCTGATTGAATGCTTACACTATGATACCTTGTACATGTACCTGAACACAAAAGTGATCCGTCGTGGTGCACTCCTGATAAGTGAACATAACATGACCTGATAGTGGCCCGTCGTGGCGCACTCTTGACCAGTATACCCGACATAATAACCTGACATGATATATCTTGATAAGCTGTTGCAACGGCTACCTGACATGACATATCCTGTATAATGACCTGGACACCGTGGGCGATTGTGCTTGTACAAATAATCCAGTCCTGTCTTACATCATGTCTAGGAGGAGACTCTTGAGTACCACGGTCAGAAGTACCTACTGAAATGGACTAAGGCTAATAACTAGATTAATACATTAGTCATAAAGAGATCTCCCAGCTACAGGCAATCCCGTTACCTGGGCGCTCCTGGGATCTGTAGCCTGCCGTCGAGTAGGACATATTTCCAGCACACTGTTATGTGTTGCACCCTTCAAGCTACCTAAGGGTACATACGTTTCCTGGACGATGTACCCACCTGAATTCAACCCTAATCTTTCGACCTGGATAACCTGGATGGTCTGCAGGGCTTGTGGCTGTGGAATAATCTCACTGTATCTTGTTAGTAATTAGGCCTGTGATAACCCTAGTTAGTTAAAGTATCAAGCCATAATTCTTGCTTGGCCGTGAATTGATTGGATGGAGTCTAACCTGTCTAGTCTTGCCCTGATCTTGTTCCAGATTACTGTATGACCAGAATGCTTGTATTTATTTTACCGATAAATGGTAAGAATTCTAAGTTCTGCTCAGACGAAGGGTTACAACCCCGGTCCTTGTTTGGTTTACGGGTTGTAACCTGGCTATCTGAATAGTCCCATGGTTATCTCATCGTATATCACCCTGCTATGTTTTTCTTAACTCCTGTCTTATTTATTACCTTATTGTTATTTCTGTGCTAATTGCTGGTTTTAGTTCCTAAGTGAAGCTTCCTTTGTGGCACTTACTCTTTCTGGAATCTGACCCAGCTGGTTTTGTATGGCCAGATTTTGGAGCAGCTCTAGAGGATCTACCGACTTTCCAGCCCAATGGTGGCGACTAGACGTAACCAGGGCAACGAGTGGGTTTATTTTTGATCTTTCACTTATTGTAAAAATATTCTTTTGAGGCGTTTAGCCGACGAGCACATGTTTAGCTCGATTGCACTTACTTACTGTCTGCCTACGGGCTGTAACATGATTGACAGATCCTAGGGTTGATCATGTATGACTAAACTCTTGCTAGTCCTAATATTTTATAACGACTAGCTTCTTGATCAGCCGAATATGTAATATTTGGGACACCTTATTATTGTATATTTAATGATCATACATCTTGTGACTTTACATACTTGCTTGTGATTGAGACACTAGGCTTGTTCATGTCCATAGGAGACTGTTGGTTTGTAGTAAACCCTCATGTATCTAGACAGCCGTGACCGTATAGCGAGATGGAATCCATTTCATATACGTAGCAGGCTATGTCTGCCCCCGCTCTCCAGTATTCTGTTTCTGGGGCGTGACACAACCGGTCAATACTGTTGAAGTTCATTGAAATGCTTTCGATATTATTTTTTATTTGTTCTCTGCTTTATAATAATTGAATTTTTTCCTGGATCTGGACTATATTAAATTATGATTATGCATGTTTACTGAATATAGTACTTGAAAGTTTAATACACTTTTAAAATGAAAGAATCCAAAACCTTGCAGCTATTGGTATAGAGTTAATTTATTTTTGTTGCTTGCCAGCGACCTAGAATCAATGGACAAGTTGTACATGAACTATCTATTTCATATTAACACTTAGATCTCATATATAGTGTCACGACCCGCATCCGCTTTTCGGACGCGAGAGCGTGAGCAAGCCAGCTACGCATCGAGCGGACTCCAGCCCGGCTCGAATACGTAAATGCTGTCACTGCTATGACAATGGGCCTAATCAAGGCAAGGCAAAACTATATCTCAATCCACAATAAGAATAATAAACAAGGATGAACAAGTATGGGTCGTGATTTGCAGTCTACTAGCATATATGTCCGATTAGACTCTAAGAAATGATATGAGTCTATAAATATAACTAATAAGAAAAGTATATCATGATAAGGAACATAAGGCACGAGCGGATAATAAACACGATAACGATACCTGAATCCCGCAAGAACCGCAAATCCTCCGCCATCCAGGACTACTAGCTAACTCCATGCAATCGTTAAACCTGAGGAGATCATCAGGTCCTCAGAGGACATAGCAAGATACATAATATACATGCCTATCCAACAGTTTTATCATGCGCAAACAAAATAAACAAGAAAAACAGGAACACGACAAATGAAGACGAACACGAACACGAACACGAACATGAATACGAACACGAACACGAATATGAACACGAACACGAACACGAATACGAACACGAACACGAATATGAACACGAATACGAACACACGAACACTAGAACAACTACGCATAATAAACTGCCGGATGAACGAAACACGAGATCAATGGAAGAACCAAACCCTCATCCCGAGTGTGGACTCACGGGTTTGAACTAAGCACTAACCCTCATCCCGAGTGTGGACTCTCTGGTTAGCTCACGACAAGACACCCTCGTCCCGAGTGTGGACTCTCTGGTGCAAGTACTACATCCTCGTCCCGAGTGTGGACTCTCTGATGTAAACACCCTCGTCCCGAGTGTGGACTCTCTGGTGCAAGTCAAGTCAACACCCTCGTCCCGTGTGTGGACTCTCTAGTGCAAATAATCGACATCCTCGTTCCGAGTGTGGACTCACGGATGTAAACAGATACAAGAAAACACCCTCGTCCCGAGTGTGGACTCTCTGGTGCCAAGGAAACAATATCAAGGATTTAGCAGTTCACTTACACGTACTCGTTCTATGACACGACTCAAGCAAGGTACTGACGAGAAACTCCAAGTGTGAACCACAAGACCAAACATGAACACGGCTATATGCAATAAAAACAACTCCACAGAAAATAACATGAAAAGCACATGTCCATAAACAATCAAAGACTGAAAACTGAAATAAAATGCATGTAAATAAAACTGTAGAGGGAGGCAAGGTATACTTGCCTGTGGTCCTGAGCTGCGAATACGATCAAAATGCTGAGTCACAGTCCAAATAACCTATTTGTGAAATTATAATGTTAATAGGGGATTCAACAAAAACTTATCTATTTGGTTCTTAGTTTTTTGAAGTGGTATGCTTACTAATCTTATACCCTTTCATCATTAATTACTCTATTTTACCATTATAAATATAATGGTCCTATTTTCAATTGTAAACCTAATAATTGTAACTATAATTTCTAGTGAATATTACTTACTTCAATATATATACTAAGTAAGTTAATTTACTATTGTTATCTAAACATACAATAATGGAAGTACTAGGGGTCTATACCAAACTTATATATAAGTATTTAAGTAAACAAATTTAAAATCCACTAACTATCTTATTATATTAATGAAGGGGTTATATTGAATAAGAGTCAAAATGGGGGCTTAAATGAAAAGTGAACTGGTTTTGAATCATATGAAATCGTGAGTCATACACAAAGAAGAGCTATTTTGCAAAAACTTAATTAATGGGGAGTGTATGTACAAAAGTTTCTAACTAAAAGGAAGATTCGTTTTTCTCTCTCTGGGGCTTAGGAACTAGTGTAAATATATATATTTTAAATGCTCCTTTGTATAATATGCTATATTATAATTTGGAACCATGCATAAATCTAAGTGCACCAACTCTTTTTTTTTTTCTATTGAATACGAATGGTGCCATGTTCAGTGCACCTCATCCACGTGTGTGCACAAAGGATTTAATTAGGAACAGAACCATTTTTCCTGCTTCATCTTCTACTTCGATATTGTTCCTGTCTCTATATTTCTACACGAACGGTTCACTCTAAACATATTCTCCATTAATAACTCCAGGTGACAATATGAGCGCTAAAGGAGAGACTATTACGCACCTATACGACGACGAGAGTGGAGGCTGGTGGCGAGTGCAGTGGCTCGTTGCGTCGTGTAACCTGGTTGCAGCGGCTTCGAGCAAGCGGGATCGAACTACTGTAGACAGCGAGTCCTACAGTTCTCCATGGAGTAGTTGTGGCTATCCTCGGGTCGACTGTACAACCGAGCCTTTGGCGTCAGGGCTGACAACCTCGGTCCAAGAGTCGGACAAATCGATGGCAGGTAGAGAAATATGTGGGTTCTCACGAGTTGTTGGCAACACTGGCTTGCTCGTGGAAGTGCCGAGCTTCCGATGACATGGTTCCTCGTCCACGGAGAGAGAGAGGGAGATAGAGCAGATGGCTGTTCTTGAAGAGGGAAGAGGTTGTCGGCTAGGAGGCAGAGAATTTGCTAGGGTTAGGATTCTTTGGTTATATATATATATATATATATATATATATATATATATATATATATATATATATATATGTATATGGGGTGGGTCGACTGATATTCAAAACCCAGGTTTAATAAATCGGCCAAAAGGGAAAAAGGATTTTAACAAAACAATCAGATTTAAGATTTGTCCTGTGAAGAAATCTCTCTATGAAAACCTAGAGTTTAAAATTTCAGGGTCTATCCTAATGAAGCCGGCTAATGAGATGGATTTGAATCACAGGGTATGAGCTAGGAGGAATTTTGAATCTATAATTGATTCTATCAGCTATGGAGGCCGTTGGGAAGGTTTAAAGTCAACAGTTTTTCCAATTAGGCCCTTCTAGCAAATCTGTTGATGCTTTATTTGCTAAGAGTTTGCTTAGGAGCCAAAGGGGATGCTGCCTCTTTCGAAATCTTATGATACCCAGGTTTAATGAGGTTACATGTTACCAGAAGACTGAAATCTCATGAAACTTGATTTGGTCTGTCAATTTAATTTAGGTTCGTGATGTTTTATGTTGCCAAATGCACCCTAACCAGTACTTCTACTTCTCCTGTTGCAAATGTCCAAACCATTTCAAATAATTTTGCCTCATCTTGTTCTCAATTGAAATTACAACTTCTGACCAAAGATATATTTTTGCTATTGTATTTCCAATCATCTCAATATTCATATCAGATTCATTTATTTTATTGGTTTCTAGATTTTGATTGTTCAACTTCAACATTCTAACTCTCACCATTTTAAACCAAACGAAAGATATTTTCACGGTTTCCGGGAAGAGGGTTTACATATAGACACATGTATTAAGATTTGGCTAGTGAATAGTACCATACAATTTTTTTTTGAAACTATATGCATGTGTAGCACATTATCATCCATACAAGTGACATAAGATATTGCATATCAGCATACCTGTTATTATTATGGGTATATTGATGTTTACAGTCAATGAGTAATATACAATTTAGCACGTGCTATTGACCTTTGACCCAACCTAGATTGAACACAGCAACACGACAATATCCAGGATGTCTTTAGTGATCTACAGGTTTGGTTAAGGTCTTAGAAGGCCAAATTAAGTTCTAGTTTTGTCAGGCTAGACTTTGCCAACAACAGCACTAATGGCTAGAACCAAGCTGTGCTTGGAGGCAAAGGAAGCCTTTATCATGGCTGCCTCTTCTTGGTGATTCAAACTAAATTTTATTTGGTATCTCTCTTATTTACATCTCCGATCTTTGACCTTAACCTAAGAGTCTCATGTCAATAACCGCATACATTTATGGTGTTTTTCACTGTTTATTTTGTCAACTTCTAAATGTTAGGATTCTCCAGTTTAATGTCAATTTTTTTCCTAGTGTAACAAGGAACATGAATATATATTTTTTTCTTTCATAATACCATTTCCAAATGACTTGAACTTATCGTTTGTCGTACTACTTGTGAGCATATCCTTATATGGTGTGGATGTAATGTTTTCTATATCCTTATATTTATATTGCACAAATATTTTGAACTAAAGTTGGTGTCGAAATCTTGCACCAAGGAACTTGACCACCATATGTTACTATTGCTCATAGCCTATTAGTCTGTATTTTTTTTCAATATTATTGATAAATAAAGTTAATATATAGTTGCTCACTTGCTCTTTATATTTTGTCTTTTATTAAAGATGGTCGAATGAGAGAAAACACTTTGTTATTTATTTATTATTAATTTATCTTTATATGAATACTTATTACATCAAAAAAACTCATTTTATTATATATCTTGTTTAATGTAAGAATAAATTGATGCATGTTGTTATAACCGAACATGATTGTACTAACCTCCGAACTCATTGTCACTAAAATATTTTCATTTATCATTTTGCTTTATTAGAAGCCTGATATAATTTTGATTGAACTATTTTCAATATATACATATGTTGGTGTTTTATTCTATGTGTTGTGTGTGTTCACAACATTCTATTGTTAAAAGATAGTCCCACATCGGAAAATCACACCAATATGTATCTCTATATATTACTTATGAAGGAATAGAGAGATGCACATGGGTTGAGGCCCAATGGAGGGTGCCATGTGGGGGGATTTTACATAGAGGTGAGAATAAGAAACCAACTTTTGGCTAAAATGAAAATAGATTGAAGCTAAGCCCCGAAGGGGCTTAGCGACTCGGACTCGGACTCGGACTCGGACTCGGACTCGGGCTTGGGCGTGGGCTTTTGAGGCTTATTGTGGCTTTTTGATGGCACTTTGCACTTAGCTCGTCGCAAGGCGCATTGTGCACTTTAGTTGCGCTCGTACAACTGCGCGGCCCTGCGAGGCGTACGGAGCGTACGGGTCGTACGGGTCGAGCGGGTCGAGTGGGCCGTTCAAATTATGTAACGTCCGCGGGTCTTGTGGGCTCAGATCCGAAAATGGCTCAGATCCAGAAAATCCGGATCTGGCATTAAACCAGGGCGTGCGTTCAGAATTTGAAAAGCCCACCTCGTGCCTATAATATCAGGAGCATCTCCTCTCTCCAGGGTTACAGAAAATAATCAGAGAATTTCCAGAGAGAGAGAGAAGTGCTGCTGCTATTCCGAGGAGTCGTCGACATTTTTGGCCAGCGTTCTAAAGTTCTCTTCGAACTTGCTAGTTCCTGGAGGCTTGTCCGTAAGGCGGATATAGCTTTGAGCGCCGGTGATCTTTCACCCCAGCAGGCTTTCTTCTTCCTCTGTTGTCTTCGAGAATACCGTCGTTTCTCTTTAGAAGTTATACGGTTCTGTTGCCTTCGAGAATACCGTCGCTTCTCTTTAGAAGTTATACGGTTCTGTTGCCTTCGAGAAATATTACGAAATCTTTTTAGATTCCCGTAATACAACATCACCTTCTTTAAGGTGTTATTGCTGGAAACATTGTCTTTACAATAGTTTCTGAACTCGTGTTTTTCCATCGATTGTTCGCCAAGGGACTAACAATCTCAAAGCTATATCGAAAAGATGGATAACTCACGTGCATCGCTCGTCAATACCGACTTTAACAAGTTGGAGAAATTCGACGACGAACATTTCCAAATCTGGAAACGGAAAGTAACCTTAAACATTCAACTCGTGGAAGTTGATCACGTACTGAATGAGGAAGAACCGATCGTTCCAACAACCGGAACCGCAGAAGTTATTGCCGCTGCTAAGTCCAAGCAGGCAAAATGGATTAGAAAAAGCAGTATTTGTAAACTGTTGATTCTCAATAGCATGGAAGACTCTCTGGCAGAGTCTTATTCCAAGAAGAATTCTGCCAAAGAGATTTGGGACTCCTTGGAGAAATTGTACGAAGATGACGAGAATCGGTCCAAGATCTTCTTGGTTGAAAGATACCACAAGTGGACTTTCGAAGATGAGAAGGCTATGCTGCCCCAAGTAAAGGAGTTTCTGAAGCTGCGCCAAAAGTTGGATGACGAGAAGATGCCTCTTGTCGACAAGTTTGTCGTTGGAGGAATCATCTCTAAACTTCCTGCGGGTTGGAGCAACTTCTATGCAAGGATGCACCGCAAGAAGCTGGACATATGTATGGAAGATCTCCTGCAAGAGATCCATGTTGAGGACGAGATGCGCTCTCAACAGAAGATGGATTCTCTGTCCAAACAACTGGCGAAAGCAAATCTGGTCCAAACCAGAGAGTACAAGGGGAAGCAGGCGACTTCTCCTCATAAGAAGAAAAAGGACTTCACTAATCTAAAAGTGAAGAGTCCTTCATTCAAGAATCAGAAGTCCAAGTCCCATGTGACTTGTTACAAATGTGGCAAGAAAGGCCACTACAAAAGTGAATGCAAGGAACCAGAAAAAGGTGAGCCTAGTAAGGTTTCTTTGGTTACTAATCTGGTTGCAATGATAGCGCAGGTTGCAAATGTGGGGGTTGACTCGGACTGGTGGATAGACACTGGTGCGACATGTCATGTCTGCTCAGACAAGGAATGGTTCGACTCCTATGAGCCAACTTCCGAGAAAGTTATAATGGCAAACCAGGCACAAGCTGAAGTACTGGGGATCGGGACGGTGGAACTGAAACTCACATCGGGGAACACTCTGACGCTTCAAGGAGTGAAGCATGTTCCTGCAATTGCTAAGAACCTGATCTCTGGGAGCCTGCTTTGCAACGCAGGCTTGAGGATGGACATCAATGCTGGCCAGATGGTGATGTCCAAGAAGGGTACATTCTTCGGAAAAGCTTTCCAGACTGAAGGAATGTACAAAATTCAGCTTGTTGTAACCCAGCAAAATGATATTAATGCTATTTCTACTTTGAACTATTCTTTTGAGTTGTGGCATAATAGGCTAGGACATGTTCATTGTAAAAGGATTAACAAGATGTCTAGCCTAGGACTTATCTCCAAGTGTGGGGATAAGGTAGAGAAATGTGAAGTGTGTGCTCAGACGAAGATCACAAGAAAACCCTTTCACAGGGTCCATCGAAGCACAGATCTTCTGGAGTTGGTTCACTCAGATATCTGTGATTTCAAGCAATTCTCTACAAAAGCCGGGATGAAGTATTTTATTACTTTCATCGATGACTTCTCAAAGTATGCTTTTATCTACCTGCTCAAGTCTAAAGACGAAGCATTCGAGAAGTTCAAGGAGTTCAGGGCCGAGGCTGAACGGCAAACTGGACAACAACTCAAAAGGCTAAGGAGTGATAGAGGCGGAGAGTATTGGTCTCATGATTTCTCATTATTCTGTAAAGAACATGGAATCATAAATGAGACGACGGCTCCGTACTCTCCTCAATCCAACGGAGTAGCAGAAAGGAAGAACAGAACGTTGACAGAGATGATGTTCTCTATGCTGTTGACTGCGGGTCTTCCAAAGAGCTTCTGGAGAGAAGCTGCATTAACGGCTACTTTCATTCTCAATAGAGTACCGTATGCAACTTCGGACATAACACCTCATGAACTCTGGTTCAAAGTCAGACCTAACTTGAATGTCATTCGAGTGTGGGGGTGTCTGGCTTACGTGAAGCTTCCAGATCTGAAGATTCAGAAGCTGGGGACTAGGACCACTAAGGCTATCTTCTTGGGTTACGCCGAGAAGAGTGATGCTCGGAGATTCCTTGATATAGAATCAAATCATATCATTGAATCTCGCGATGCTGAATATTTTGAAGACAAGTTTGCAAGGCACAAAAATATTGTTCTCGCAGATCTTTCGGAGAATAATGAGAGTGCAAAGCAGACAGAAGTCCTTAAAGAACCAGTAGTCCAAGAAGAAGCTATTGTCGAAGAGACACCAGTTGAACCAGAACTCGCTGAGCCGTCAACTAAGCGAGTAAGGAGGCCGAAAGACTTCGGAGATGACTTCGTCATTTATCATGTGGAAGCAGATCCGCTTACCTATGATGAAGCGATGAAGACCAGAGATGTTGTATTCTGGAAGGAGGCGATAGACAATGAGATTGACTCAATCACCTCCAATAATACATGGGTGTTAGTTGACCTGCCAGAAGGAGCAAGACCCATCGGATGCAAATGGATCTTCAAGAAGAAGATGAAAGCAGATGGAACCATCGACAAATTCAAGGCCAGGCTAGTGGCCAAAGGGTTTGCTCAGAAACAGGGGATCGACTATTTTGATACTTATGCTCCAGTAGCTCGGATGACAACCATCAGATTGTTAATTGCTCTAGCAGCAATACACAAACTAGTGATACATCATATGGATGTGAAAACGGCATTCCTTAATGGCGAGCTGACAGAAGAGATCTACATGCAACAACCAGAAGGTTTTGTCGTCAGAGGTCTGGAAGACAAAGTCTGCAAGTTGATGAAGTCTCTGTATGGTTTGAAACAAGCTCCCAAAATGTGGCATGAGAAGTTTGACAAAGTGATAAGGTCAAATGGCTACAAGGTCAGTGAAACAGACAAGTGTGTCTATACTAAGTTTGCTGACGGAAGAGGAGTTATCGTTTGTCTATACGTTGACGACATGCTAATCCTTGTTACGGATTTAAGCTGTGTCACAGAGACAAAGAAATTCCTCTCGACCAAGTTCAGTATGAAGGACTTAGGGGATGCCGACGTAATCTTGGGGCTCAAGATCATCCGGACAGGTACTGGAATAGCGCTGTCACAATCTCATTATATTGAGAAGATGCTCACTCGCTACGGGTATCAAGATCTTCCTATAATTGATACACCGTACCGGAGTGATCAGAAGCTGGAGCCAAATTCGAGGGAAAGCGTCAGGCAGTTGGAGTACGCTAGCGTCATCGGAAGCTTGATGTACGCTACTACTGCCACAAGACCTGACATAGCTTTTACGGTGGGAATGCTGAGTCAGTTCACTAGCAACCCAGGCGTTGAACACTGGAACGCTGTGAAGCGTGTTATGAGATATCTTAAAAAGACTCAGACATTTGCACTATACTACAGCGGAGATCCGTCAGTAGTGGAAGGCTTCAGTGATGCTAGCTGGTGTTCAGAGGTGGAGAGCGAGTATTCTACAGGTGGATTCATATTCACTTTGGACGGAGCTGCTATATCGTGGAAATCGAAGAAGCAGACAATGTTATCTCGCTCCTCCATGGAATCTGAATTCTTTGCATTGGATGCTGCTACAGATGAAGCAGAGTGGCTTCGGGAGCTCATGTATGATCTTCCAGTGGTTGGAGCTCAGATACCGACAATTCCGATATACTGTGACAACCAGGCGGCAGCAGCAGTAGCATCAAATGAACTCTTTAACGGGAAGAAGAGGACTGTGCGGTTAAAGCACAGAGCAGTGAACGATCTCATCAAACGAGGCGTCATTGCAGTGATCGATGTTCGGAGTCAGGAGAACCTGGCAGATCCGTTCACGAAAGGCCTCAAACGACAGCTGGTCGAGGACACAGCAAGGAAGATGGGTTTGAAGGCATTCTAATATTGTGTCATTATAATCCTATCAATAAATTTTATGTTATTGGTTCAAAGAGAAATCTACCAGATATCTAATTTTTTGATTCAAGGGAGGACTATTGACTGGAAAAATATTAATTAACAGTGGGTACTTGTTATGCGGAACATGGAAGGGTTTCGGACCCAGAACCACTGTTGTCTACTATGAATTTTCTACAGAAAATTAATCCTGTGGGAAGGATGGCATAATGCCTTAATGAGTTCTCAGACTGAGTGAAGGTCTGTTATGCTTTACAGGAAGCATGGTAGCACAGCACTACAAGGAGTATGACTCCATGCTATGTGTGGCGGTGACTCCACCATGAGGTTCTCGAAAGAGGTAAATCCTCGGCTATGTTAGCCAAGTCACAGCGGCGTAGCACCGCAAATAGGCAGTTGGCCTAATGCTGTATATTGAATTAAAGAGGGATGTAGTCAGCACTACAAAGAGGAGGTGTTCCTCATGTTACGGGTGGCACGACACCACAATGAGGTAAACCCGGCTAGGGATAAAGCCTCGGCCTTGCAAGCCATGTCGTAGCGGCGTAACACCGCACAGAAGCGTAAGGCTTCATGCTGGGTAGTTTGGCACTACAAAGGGGCTAGACCTCATGCTACGGGTAGTATGACACTACGATGAGGTTCCCGGTGATTCGGGGTAAGGTCCTCGGCTTAAGGCCATGTCATAGCGGCGTAGCACCGCAAAGGAAGCGTTGGACGTTTCATGCCATGTCTCTTTAATAAAGAACTCACCTATAATGTATGGACAGAAAAATAGGCCGTTTCTTGAGGGTAAATTTGTAGACGCCCAAAATACATACATTGAAATCCAGGCTGGCACAAGGCCTTTAATGTGCAGCTAGAAGCACAGATAACTACATTATGTGAGTAGGAAAAATTACAGTTGTGGTACAGAATTCAAGGCGTAGTCCATTCTTGTATCATACTGTTGTTCAACCCATGCGGGAAGATTCAAGTCGTCAGCGACATCTATCCTAATGCATAATGGACAGTTATTATGTGGAACGCTTAACTCATATATATAGAGATATGTGGGGGATTGTTGGTATTTTATTCTATGTGTTGTGTGTGTTCATAACATTCTATTGTTAAAAGATAGTCCCACATCGGAAAATCACACCAATATGTATCTCTATATATTACTTATGAAGGAATAGAGAGATGCACATGGGTTGAGGCCCAATGGAGGGTGCCATATGGGGGGATTTTATATAGAGGTGAGAATAAGAAACCAACTTTTGGCCAAAATGAAAATAGATTGGAGCTAAGCCCCGAAGGGGCTTAGCGACTCGGACTCGGACTCGGACTCGGACTCGAACTCGGACTCTGGCTTGGGCTTGGGCTAATGGGCTTTTGAGGCTTATTGTGGCTTTTTGATGGCACTTTGCACTTAGCACGACAGCTCGTCGCAAGGCGCATTGTGCGCTTTAGTTGCGCTCGTGCGCGAGCCTCTGCGCGGCCCTGCGTGGCGTGCGAGGCGTACGGAGCGTACGGGTCGTACGGGTCGAGCGGCTTGAGCGGGTCGAGTGGGCCTTTCAAATTATGTAACGTCCGCGGGTCTTGTGGGCTCAGATCCGGAAATGGCTCAGATCCAGAAAATCCGGATCTGGCATTAAACCAGGGCGTGCGTTCAGAATTTGAAAAGCCCACCTCGTGCCTATAATATCAGGAGCATCTCCTGTTAGCACCCTGAATTTCGGGTTGTTTTTTTTTATTTTATTTAATTTCCTGTTTGATTGGTTTCAATAAATAAATTATTTTGTTAATTTTTCCTTAAATGTACCTTTTCATGCCATTGATATTTGGAGTATCAGGGATGTTCAATTCTGGAAATATTCTTCACGGGTTTTGGAGTGGACATGATTACCTTCATGACGGTATATGATGTCCCACCCAAACTTGTTCCCTTGTGCTCTTTCTGCTTCGCTGAACTTCGGGTCGAATTAGACCGTTCGATCAGTAATTGATTTTCCCACTCTTTTTCTTGATCATTTTCAGCGCGTTACCATGACATTTAAATTGGGAGCGCCAGACCAGTCATTTCCTTGAAACCAACTCCTCATTGATGATCTACTCGAGACGCTCGTCACCCATGACCTTCGTTTCCCACTCAGACATGTCATTTCGGGCTCCATTTGATTCGCACAACTTTTCCGACACGTGGTCCGATTTTATTTCACGCCACGGCGTCACATTCATTTTCCAACTTGATTTGTGGGTCCCCTGTCGACCAAAACCTGTCGGCCCCAACTATGGACATGGCCCACTTTGAGCCTACTATCTGTCCGCCACTTGTGTCCCATTATTTGGAATCCCCATGTGCAACTTATTTACTCATGATCATCAACATCTAATTTTAATTCGATTTTTGTACAATGTCCGATTTTGACCCAATCCGGCTCCACCGAGCCCAGTCCAGCTCCATGATTTTTTCCATCATGACACCCTCACAATTCTTGCCCAAAAAATATTAGGAACCCTTATGCATATTTTTCTATATTTTTTTGGAATTTCTATTTAATTAATTCCTATGGGAATGGCCAATTTCTCTCTAATTTATTCCTAGCCATTGGTTTTCTTAATCAATCTCCACCATTGATTTTTCCCTCACATTCACAACAGCCCCTCCACATGTGGCCGGCCCTAGAAATTTGTGAAGAGAATCTTCCTTCTCTCTCTTCCTCTCACCTCATTTATTATCACTCACTCTCTCTCTCTCTCTTCCTTTCTACTTCTTCACAAAACCATGCAACAACACTTCAAACACCATTCTCCTTCAACCCGAGCTCCACACCAGCCTCCCATGGCCGAGCCCAGCCGTGGCCGACCTCCTCCCTGGCCGAGCTCGGCCACCCCCAGCAACCACCACCACCAGTCTTCTCCTCTCTCCCTCCTCCATGGATCTAAATCACCACCACCACCATTCAAATCCGCCACCTACACCACCACTCCCACACCATGCCGACCTTCCTCC
The DNA here is from genome assembly GCA_029216955.1 of Iris pallida. Classification (NCBI taxonomy): domain Eukaryota; kingdom Viridiplantae; phylum Streptophyta; class Magnoliopsida; order Asparagales; family Iridaceae; genus Iris; species Iris pallida. Next base: position 8,647,029 of record JANAVB010031018.1, on the reverse strand, counting down.
TCGGCCATGAACGCCGTGCTCCTCCCCTTGGCCGTCGACCACCATCGACATCATCTCTTCCCCCCTATTCCATGCAAACGAACCACCCTCACCATTACAACCAACCGCCATCACCACCTATTTTTCTCCACCGACAACCGCCAGCCTCCTCCTCCAACAGCCCCGCACGTCGGCCCCAACCGCCGTACGTCGCCACCCCGCACATCGTCGCACAGCCGCGCGCGCCGCCGTGCACGTGCTGCCGGCAGCAGCAGTGCAACAGCGCACCCTAGCGCGCGTACGTGACGACCACCGCCGGCGCCACCGCCGCCGTGGTCGACGGGGACGACCTCCATGGGCGCGCGCCACCCTCTGCTCTCCTTCCCTGACGGCCACCGTCCTCCGGGACGCGCCGTCGAGGCGATTCGTGCGTTTTGAACGACGTCCCGTCGTAACGCGCGCGAAATCACGTTCATTTTGGTGCCCCGTCGCAGCAACTTCGTGCATGTTTTTCCAGAAATCCGACCGTTGGATCGGCGATTTCTTTGCTCCGTCGCAATCTCGGTATATCCACCTTCATCCCTGTCAATGTTCGTCCGTTAATTTTTTCGTTTGATACATGAAAATCGGCCACCAAGTTGACCGTTTAAATTGTATTAAATTTGGACAGTTTCGTGGGGCCAACTTCGTCAGCTTGTATCTCCTCCACTGCAGCTCCGTTTGGCGTGCTACCAGTTCCGGTGCGAAGCTGGTATAACCCTCTTCCTGCCCCCTTTAGATTTCATTTCAGTTTGAGCTTGTTTGATTGGTTGAATTCGACGCCAAAGTTGGTCGTCCGAATTCGTAATTTCCAACTTGTAAAATTCCATTTTTTAACACGGGACTCCAGATTTCATTTCTGACACCACCATTAGACTTGTGGCGTCGTTCTGGCATGTTTTCATATAAAATTTGTTAGATTTGGAGAACGTGGGCCCGGGCACACATTTCGGTGCAAAGCGGGTCCCACATTCTGGGTCAACGGGACTTTTTGACGCCGGCTCATCGGAATCCAATTCTGGAGATACCGTTGAGTTCGTATCATCATTCTGGACTCGTTGACAGGTAGTTTGCTAAGTTTTGAGAACTTTGGCTCTGACACGCATTTCCGTGCAAACCGGAATTCCAAGTTCTGGTCAACGGGCCAAATGGAGATCGGGTCAACGGAATCCAATTCTGGAAATACCGTTGGGTTCGTATCGACATTCTGGTTGCGTGGACATATAATTTGTTATATTTTTTGGACTTGTTTTCTTGCACGTATTTCGGTGCAGAACGGCTCCGACACGGATACCGTTTTGACCCGAAATTACCTTTTTGCCCTTGTGTCCAAATTGGACCGTTGGGTAGGCTATCCTAACTAATTTGACCATTCTGGACACGTTGGCGATGTTCATTTCATCGTCCGACAATGTTTGTTGATAATTTCTCTGAGTTTAACCTTTTTATAATTAATTAATAATTAATTCATATAATGTTTGTATTTTGGGATTAGTACAACGAAACTGAGATCAGCCAATTCCAGTGATCTCACATCGTTGAAATTGACAAGTTGGATACGTGGATCACTATAATAAGATTATCAACCTTATCGATAATCTTCTTATCTCGATTTACGTGTCGTAAGTTTCAACGTACAAATAACGAAGTACACTTTATAATAGACTAGAATTGATCCTGTTTGACCAGAGTTGACCAGTTGACCCAAAGTCAACTGTAAGTCAACACTTGACCTAGTTTGACTAGATTATTGACCGGAGTCGACCTAGAGTTAATCTGACTTAGAAGAACCTAGAATAATATAGATTGCCTGTAGGAATTTATTTATTTCAACTTAAACACCTTGTAACCTGTGTTGCTTTAAATAGGACTCTGTGGCTTCAGTGGGACCCTCTCTACTTATCAGCTGTTCAGATTATCGAGGCGAGTACATTCTCTGATCATTTCATATCCTGCTTAGAATTATTTCCTGTAATAGATTACTTTACTTGTACTGTCACGTTGGTCACACGGATTGGTACTATATGAATCCCTCTTTGAGATGTTATCCTTAGGAAGCATCGGATACTCTATGTTCTGTGCGTTTCACTTACATAGCGTATCACTATGCTTCGTTGGTTCTTTGATCACTTACGACATATACTCTTATGATCGTAGAGTCTTCTCAGAATCCTTATCCCATTTATGGGACTACTATGTATCACCTTCGGGGTCTATCACCTTCGGGGTCATATCACCTTCGGGGTCATATCACCTTCGGGGTCTACCACCTTCGGGGTCTGTTATATAGCATCACATAACATAACTTGGTTGGATTCTTGTGTATTAATTGGGGGTACGGGGGAGTATATGTGGACATGTGAATAATACACCAGTAGTGTAGCATCAGAATCATTCCATAGTGTAGCATCAGAATCATCCCAGGCCATTTACATGTTCATATTGTACTCTGACTCACTAGTCACATGCTAGTTCTCTATGTATAGTAGATATTTCTATTACAGTTATCTCTCTGTTTACATACTATTTTTCTTCAGTACCTGTATCTTACTTTACTGCATGTTATATGTTTTCTAACATGCTATGATATGTTGAGATGTACTGTGCTCGCTCCAGTCCTGACTGGACCTGTTGATAAATTTTACAGATAGCCTGGAGGTGCCTGCTAGCCTAGAGGAGACACAGTAGGGTTTGTTTAGGTAGTTATTTCTTTGTCTGGAGTTGTATTTACTTTGTGGATTACTGTATCTTATTGAGTTTTGAGATGTACTTCTGGGTTCATGTATCTTAGACACTTAGACTTCTATCTCCTGTATCTCTTTTGGATTTCATGTTTTATCTATTCTTATCATGCTCTACCTTAGATGTGATTGAGTTTGTATCTGCTATGTCACCCCCATTCGGGGAGTATAAACTGTTTAGCCTTATACTGTTAGATGCATGAGACCTAGGACAGCGTTCTACCGCCGACACTGCGGCGTAGGCTGGGCGTCGTTACGTTCTCGTGCCCTAACTCTAGGGTGCGGGTCGTGACACGTTTTTAGTGGTGGCCCATGCAGGTCTAGACTAAAGTGTAGTGGTATTCGAACTAGAGTACCACTACAGCCTGCAGTAGTATTAGGATATATTTTTGAAGGTACTCAATCACAATTAGGACCCCTTGAGAGATTCCCGGGACGACCCTGGAGAATCTTATTTAACTTCGATTAGAAAACTCTTTTCCATTGTTGTTTTGTCTTTATTTTCTGTTGTTAAATTTGATTTTTATAAATTATTGTTGAATTCGAGTTTGTAATTATTGATTTTGATGAATTTCGTTCATTTTTGAATTTTGAAGTTCGTTGATAAATTTGAGCTGATTTTTGGATAATAATTGTTGATTTAATTTTATTTTTGGCAAGATGAAATTATATGGGCTAGGTCATCTGAGTTATGGAAATCCAGTCTTCTATAGTCACATTAGCCAGCATGGTGAGGACATATAGTCTGACTCTGGATGTATTTCTTGGGTGTGGGAATTTAAGGTTTTCGCAGCCAAGCTAGCGGCACCGCGAAAATGTTAAATACCATGATTCTAGAGATATGTGCATAAGTCAAGGGCTCTGTGATTATCGTAGCCTTGCTTACTAGTATGACGAGGATTTAGAGTACCATGATTTTGGATAGACGCATATGATTATCGGATTGTACCTTAAAATATTTGAAACATATTTTCTCTACCTTTTTCTCAGTCATTAAAAAAAAGGGAATTATTGTTTGTTGTTTTGCCTAGTTTCTTGTCATTTAACTTAAGAGTATGTTTAGTTATTTTCATAAACCTTGTGAAATTTCTTGCTATGAGTTTTTCACAATACCATGAGTCGATGATTTTTGCTAGACTTTATCTTGAATTTGATATTAAGTCTGGATTTCAAAACGGTTCCTTCTTTAAACTGATAAGCAGAACAATTTTCTCATTATTTCTTCTTGCTATTATTCTTGTATTAAGTAATAATAATAATAAAACTGTCTTGATTTCACTAATCACCTGCTTCACAATCTTGGTAGAAATCTAAATGCTGCTCTTGATATAGAATTTGGTTTTTATTTTGGGATATGAGGATATAGATATAGTGGACACAAACACTTTGTCTGATACATATGCATGTTACGCTTGATTTCCAACATATCTAGATAATATTAATATGTCATTAATGTTAAATTTTCAAAATTTCAATGTTTCTGGCTTTCTGCTTTTTCAGTTTAAAATTCGTAATTTAAATATAAAATTTATGTTATTAGTTTTGTCTACATAACTGCACATGTATAATATCTACATGATTTTAATTTTAGAGAAATTGGTGAAGTTATGTGAAATTTGTAAAATCTAAGACTGTGTGCATATTAACCTTAATGCTGAGTTTCCAAATGTTTAGTTCAAATTGCTGTTTTATTTTCTTTAATATAATATTTAAAGCTGTGTACAATGTTGTATGTAGGGATATAATGTTAGGTTTTATATTCTTACATGATAGTTTGTGATAAACATTGAGTTGGTTTTAATGTTCAAATTTCTCCAAAATCTTGAAAACTAGTTACATGTTAACATTTTACATTGATTTTCATGTTTAGTTAAAATTCAGATTTAACATGTAATATTGACTGTATGCGTAGATAAACGTATTGATAGTATGTTAGGTCTCATTTCCATCATGTTAGGATATATTGGGAGCATTGAGTTAGTTGTGATCTTTTAAAAACCCTAAAATCTGAGACTGCATTATGTTGATACTTTACTGGTTTAAATGTTAGCTTTTTCCTCTCTAACGCTCTCTCTGTATATGTTTTGTGATTGGATTTCAATGCAAGTGACTTTCAATTCTTCAACTTGTAATTTTGATTTTCTTGGGATAGTACTTTTCAGATGATTGGTAGTTACTTTTTATGAGCACCAGTTTTCATGTGGGATGATAGACTGTCTTACAGTTTTGATGATTTGATATTTCTGCATCTTTTCTCGTTTAGCACCCTGGATTTGCTTGTGTGTTTGATACCCTATGACCGTTGGTTAGTACGACTAGTAAACCTAGATGAGACTTCACTGTCACCGTATGTCATGACCCTGGATATTGTCTTTTATTTGATGGTATGTTTTATTTAAGTTCTGGGACTTTTATTGTGGAGGTTTGACCTAGAGGTAGTAGGGACATTTTAATTTCGAGGACGAAATTTTTATAAGGTGGGTAGGATGTTAGCACCCTGAATTTCGGGTTGTTTTTTTTTTATTTTATTTAATTTCCTGTTTGATTGGTTTCAATAAATAAATTATTTTGTTAATTTTTCCTTAAATGTACCTTTTCATGCCATTGATATTTGGAGTATCAGGGATTTTCAATTCTGGAAATATTCTTCACGGGTTTTGGAGTGGACATGATTACCTTCATGACGGTATATGATGTCCCACCCAAACTTGTTCCCTTGTGCTCTTTCTGCTTCGCTGAACTTCGGGTCGAATTAGACCGTTCGATCAGTAATTGATTTTTCCACTCTTTTTCTTGATCATTTTCAGCGCGTTACCATGACATTTAAATTGGGAGCGCCAGACCAGTCATTTCCTTGAAACCAACTCCTCATTGATGATCTACTCGAGACGCTCGTCACCCATGACCTTCGTTTCCCACTCAGACATGTCATTTCGGGCTCCATTTGATTCGCACAACTTTTCCGACACGTGGTCCGATTTTATTTCACGCCACGGTGTCACATTCATTTTCCAACTTGATTTGTGGGTCCCCTGTCGACCAAAACCTGTCGGCCCCAACTATGGACATGGCCCACTTTGAGCCTACTATCCGTCCGCCACTTGTGTCCCATTATTTGGAATCCCCATGTGCAACTTATTTACTCATGATCATCAACATCTAATTTTAATTCGATTTTTGTACAATGTCCGATTTTGACCCAATCCGGCTCGACCGAGCCCAGTCCAGCTCCATGATTTTTTCCATCATGACACCCTCACAATTCTTGCCCAAAAAATATTAGGAACCCTTATGCATATTTTTCTATATTTTTTTGGAATTTCTATTTAATTAATTCCTATGGGAATGGCCAATTTCTCTCTAATTTATTCCTAGCCATTGGTTTTCTTAATCAATCCCCACCATTGATTTTTCCCTCACATTCACAACAGCCCCTCCACATGTGGCCGGCCCTAGAAATTTGTGAAGAGAATATTCCTTCTCTCTCTTCCTCTCACCTCATTTATTATCACTCACTCTCTCTCTCTCTTCCTTTCTACTTCTTCACAAAACCATGCAACAACACTTCAAACACCATTCTCCTTCAACCCGAGCTCCACACCAGCCTCCCATGGCCGAGCCCAGCCGTGGCCGACCTCCTCCCTGGCCGAGCTCGGCCACCCCCAGCAACCACCACCACCAGTCTTCTCCTCTCTCCCTCCTCCATGGATCTAAATCACCACCACCACCATTCAAATCCGCCACCTACACCACCACTCCCACACCATGCCGACCTTCCTCCTCGGCCATGACCGCCGTGCTCCTTCCCTTGGCCGTCGACCACCATCGACATCATCTCTTCCCCCCTATTCCATGCAAACGAACCACCCTCACCATTACAACCAACCGCCATCACCACCTATTCTTCTCCACCGACAACCGCCGGCCTCCTCCTCCAACAGCCCCGTACGTCGGCCCCAACCGCCCCACGTCGCCACCCCGCGCGTCGTCGCGCAGCCGCGCGCGCCGCCGTGCACGCGCTGCCGGCAGCAGCAGTGCAACAGCGCACCCTAGCGCGCGTACGTGACGACCACCGCCGGCGCCACCGCCGCCGTGGTCGGCGGGGACGACCTCCATGGGCGCGCGCCACCCTCTGCTCTCCTTCCCTGACGGCCACCGTCCTCCGGGACGCGCCGTCGAGGCGATTCGTGCGTTTTGAACGACGTCCCGTCGTGACGCGCGCGAAATCACGTTCATTTTGGTGCCCCATCGCAGCAACTTCGCGCATGTTTTCCCGGAAATTCGACCGTTGGATCGGCGATTTCTTTGCTCCGTCGCAATCTCGGTATATCCACCTTCATCCCTGTTAATTTTCGTCCGTTAATTTTATCGTTTGATACATGAAAACCGGCCACCAAGTTGACCGTTTAAATTGTATTAAATTTGGACAGTTTCGCGGGGCCAACTTCGTCAGCTTGTATCTCCTCCACCGCAGCTCCGTTTGGCGTGCTACCAGTTCCGGTGCGAAGCTGGTATAACCCTCTTCCTGCTCCCTTTAGATTTCATTTCAGTTTGAGCTTGTTTGATTGGTTGAATTCGACGCCAAAGTTGGTCGTCCGAATTCGTAATTTCCAACTTGTAAAATTCTATTTTTTAACACGGGACTCCAGATTTCATTTCTGACACCACCATTAGACTTGTGGCGTCGTTCTGGCATGTTTTCATATAAAATTTGTTAGATTTGGAGAACGTGGGCCCGGGCACGCATTTCGGTGCAAAGCGGGTCCCACATTCTGGGTCAACGGGACTTTTTGACGCCGGCTCATCGGAATCCAATTCTGGAGATACCGTTGAGTTCGTATCGTCATTCTGGACTCGTTGACAGGTAATTTGCTAAGTTTTGAGAACTTTGGCTCCGACACGCATTTTCGTGCAAACCGGAATTCCAAGTTCTGGTCAACGGGCCAAATGGAGATCGGGTCAACGGAATCCAATTCTGGAAATACCGTTGGGTTCGTATCGACATTCTGGTTGCGTGGACATATAATTTGTTATATTTTCTGGACTTGTTTTCTTGCACGTATTTCGGTGCAAAACGGCTCCGACACGGACACCGTTTTGACCCAAAATTACCTTTTTGCCCTTGTGTCCAAATTGGACCGTTGGGTAGGCTATCCTAGCTAATTTGACCATTCTGGACACGTTGGCGATGTTCATTTCATCGTCCGACAATGTTTGTTGATAATTTCTCTGAGTTTAACCTTTTTATAATTAATTAATAATTAATTCATATAATGTTTGTATTTCGGGATTAGTACAACGAAACTGAGATCAGCCAATTCCAGTGATCTCACATCGCTGAAATTGACAAGTTGGATACGTGGATCACTATAATAAGATTATCAACCTTATCGATAATCTTCTTATCTCGATTTACGTGTCGTAAGTTTCAACGTACAAATAACGAAGTACACTTTATAATAGACTAGAATTGACCCTGTTTGACCAGAGTTGACCAGTTGACCCAAAGTCAACTGTAAGTCAACACTTGACCTAGTTTGACTAGATTATTGACCGGAGTCGACCTAGAGTTAATCTGACTTAGAAGAACCTAGAATAATATAGATTGCCTGTAGGAATTTATTTATTTCAACTTAAACACCTTGTAACCTGTGTTGCTTTAAATAGGACTCTGTGGCTTCAGTGGGACCCTCTCTACTTATCAGCTGTTCAGATTATCGAGGCGAGTACATTCTCTGATCATTTCATATCCTGCTTAGAATTATTTCCTACAATAGATTACTTTACTTGTACTGTCACGTTGGTCACACGGATTGGTACTATATGAATCTCTCTTTGAGATGTTATCCTTAGGAAGCATCGGATACTCTATGTTCTGTGCGTTTCACTTACATAGCGTATCACTATGCTTCGTTGGTTCTTTGATCACTTACGACATATACTCTTATGATCGTAGAGTCTTCTCAGAATCCTTATCCCATTTATGGGACTACTATGTATCACCTTCGGGGTCTATCACCTTCGGGGTCATATCACCTTCGGGGTCATATCACCTTCGGGGTCTACCACCTTCGGGGTCTGTTACATAGCATCACATAACATAACTTGGTTGGATTCTTGTGTATTAATTGGGGGTACGGGGGAGTATATGTGGACATGTGAATAATACACCAGTAGTGTAGCATCAGAATCATTCCATAGTGTAGCATCAGAATCATCCCAGGCCATTTACATGTTCATATTATACTCTGACTCACTAGTCACATGCTTGTTCTCTATGTATAGTAGATATTTCTATTACAGTTATCTCTCTGTTTACATACTATTTTTCTTCAGTACCTGTATCTTACTTTACTGCATGTTATATGTTTTCTAACCTGCTATGATATGTTGAGATGTACTGTGCTCGCTCCAGTCCTGACTGGACCTGTTGATAAATTTTACAGATAGCCTGGAGGTGCCTGCTAGCCTAGAGGAGACACAGTAGGGTTTGTTTAGGTAGTTATTTCTTTGTCTGGAGTTGTATTTACTTTGTGGATTACTGTATCTTATTGAGTTTTGAGATGTACTTCTGGGTTCATGTATCTTAGACACTTAGACTTCTATCTCCTGTATCTCTTTTGGATTTCATGTTTTATCTATTCTTATCATGCTCTACCTTAGATGTGATTGAGTTTGTATCTGCTATGTCACCCCCATTCGGGGAGTATAAACTGTTTAGCCTTATACTGTTAGATGCATGAGACCTAGGACAGCGTTCTACCGCCGACACTGCGGCGTAGGCTGGGCGTCGTTACGTTCTCGTGCCCTAACTCTAGGGTGCGGGTCGTGACATCTCCTCTCTCCAGGGTTACAGAAAATAATCAGAGAATTTTCAGAGAGAGAGAGAAGTGCTGCTGCTATTCCGAGGAGTCGTCGACATTTTTGGCCAGCGTTCTAAAGTTCTCTTCGAACTTGCTGGTTCCTGGAGGCTTGTCCGTAAGGCGGATATAGCTTTGAGCGCCGGTGATCTTTCACCCCAGCAGGCTTTCTTCTTCCTCTGTTGCCTTCGAGAATACCGTCGCTTCTCTTTAGAAGTTATACGGTTCTGTTGCCTTCGAGAATACCGTCGCTTCTCTTTAGAAGTTATACGGTTCTGTTGCCTTCGAGAAATATTACGAAATCTTTTTAGATTCCCGTAATACAACATCACCTTCTTTAAGGTGTTGTTGCTGGAAACATTGTCTTTACAATAGTTTCTGAACTCGTGTTTTTCCATCGATTGTTCGCCAAGGGACTAACAACATATACATAATTCATTGGGAGCATTAATCCTAAAATTAGTAGATTGGTTTGATGAGCTACAACATTTTTGGTGGTGTGTGATCATGGAGATGTGGTAATTATAATACATTTTTGACTGCATAGTTATACTTCATATATATAGGAAATATTAACCCTAATGTAAATTTTGTGATTTTCCTGTTTTTCAATATTTATTTGTTTTGTACAAAATAATGATATGCTACTACATATTGGGTTTGAAAGAATTTGTTATTTTGAGATTGTCAATAAGATTTTATTGGAATTCTTTTGTGGAACATGGTAATATGTTAACAAATGTTAGTAATTATGTCCTGATACAAATTGGCAATGTTGATGCCAATGGATGAACTATACAAGTTCTAATGCAATCTTACTGAGGTTTAATATTTATTAGAAACTTATGTTAACCATATTTATTGTTAAGTGTTGTTGTAGTTTACAAAGTCTTACAAATTGTGACTTATTCTAAAGTGAATGAAACCTCACAATATATGTAGAAATTATGTACATATATGTGCTCCATATAACATATATATATATATATATATATATATATATATATATATATATATATATATATATATATACGACTATTTGTTATGTACCTATTTATAGACAAATTGTATTGTAGTGCTAGAATGAACAAGTCAAAGATACTAACGTCTATTCCCTTGAAGGTAGAAATGTCAAACTAACGTCTATTCTCTTGAAGGTAGAATTCTCAAAGATATTTTAAATTTTTTGAAAAGGAACAACATGTTATCGATGACGATAATTTTTTTTTCTACTCACTCATTCTAAATATTTATCTCTTCAAGTCAAAGATATTAGGGATTTTGACGTGTTAGGAAAGGCTCAAACATGCTAAGGTTGAAGCAAGAATAATAGGACTATCTAAAATGATGTACAAAATGACATCATCTTAAGTTTTATTGCTAAGCCGAAATCAAGAGGTACATAAATACTTTGACAATCAAGAAGGTATTTTTCATATTTACCTACATATTCTATTCATTTTGATCCCAAGTTTAGTTGGACAAATATATATTATGGAGTGTGTGAGCCAAATTTTTTGGTTTATGTATATTGATTATGGTGATGTTAAATGATTGATTTGCATGTTTGAACCTTAAATGATCATATTATTATAGTTTAGATGATGTTCAAACAATTTAGTCAAAAAAAATAGTTAGTGAAATTGTAAATTCTTTTAAATCTAAAGTTTTAAAAGTTGAGATTATTTTGGGTACAAGTTGAAAGGGTCCTTTTGTCAACCGGACATAAATAGTCCTGAGTGACACGATACTTAATTGCCCCCTGTAGACCTCCGCTAGCTGGAACATGTCCCTATAGCTTACCCAATTTAATCAACACTTGATAGATTAAAGATTTCTTAAGGTTGATTAGCAAAATTACTTAAACTATTATTCTAGTACTTTAGGCTGTCATCTTTACAAATATGGCTCATAAAGATAAATCTTTAGAGCCCACGCTGAAAGTTACTATGTCATACTTTAAGAGGTGACAGAGTCAGATGAGTTCTGGCTCACTATCCTAAGGCTAATATCAGCAATTGATTGAGTTACATAATTTCGATGACACTAAGCCTGATCTATATGCTTTATGTGAGTCATTATACGACTTATTCTTTAAACATAAAAATGTTATAGAACCATGTTGAGCATTGGAAGGAGTATGAGGGTTCACTTGTGAAATAAGTTAGATACGCATAAGATGATAGGTCCATGTGACAAACTACCATAACCAGACTGAAACGATAATTTTAAACGTAGCTTATGCTGGAGCTGAATAGCTCAGATAATTTTATTATGTATATACAAATTTATGTAACTGTCGTTTAATTTTTAAATAAATTGTAATAATTAATTTGCTTTAAAAACTATTAAAACATGTCTTTGTGAGTTCTAAGATGAACAGGTACCTGCAGCTGCACATCAAGTCATAAAGATCCTAAAAGACAAAATGTGGTTCTTGATTATAAAAGTCATAAAAGAACTTTACAAATCTCTTGATGGAGTCTGTTTACTCTTGACGAAGAGACTCTCTAGAAAATTAATCCTAGATTCATCGAAGGGGGATGGGGTTAAGCCCATAAGTAAGTCACCAGCAGTGGCAACCTAACCGAGTCTGACTGGAGATCCCAAGAAGCCGGTTCAATGGGTAGAAACAAGCTGGATTAAGGTGACTTTATAGAACACTGACCCGAGATTAAAATCTCATTAAAATCATGCTCTAGTGGTTGTACATCTGTACAATGATTTTCCATCCATATGGTGACAGTGTTCCGGTGTGATTTGGTTATGATGAGTTTTAAAACTCTTAATATGTCCAAGTATGATTATGCAGGGTTGACTCCAATCCCCAATCCTTGGAGGACTTACCTATTTGAGAGGTCGTGAAGGCCGCGACTATGGGACATGACGATCCCAGAGAACTCTCATGAATATAAAAAAGTGTGCATGGCCAATCAAAAGCGAAACCCCGACAGACCCAAGAACCTCTAGCATACTATGTGTGTTATTTTCTGAATCTAATTCAAGAAGTCTGATTCAAGGCGTAGTCCATCAAGTACTTCTTCAGATAAAGTCACTAAGTGAGATTCAAGGCTATAGTCCTACTCATCTATTGCATAGTATTCATTTGCCTAGAAATTCTTTATCTCTACTCTTTTGAACATTGTTAACTCCATTTTTGAAACTTGGTTTTTTGGGGGAGTTTTTATATGAACTTGTAAAAAAACCAACTTTCAATAACTTTTATTGTATTTATGTTAATTCCTAATAACTATTCCCTATTATTATCCATTTTATTGGTTGTTTAATCCTAATAAATTATATTAATTCTATAGGTTAAGGGTTGTCTATATAATGCATACTTTGTCTTGTTGAAGAGATATCTTTGAGAGTAGCAACCATATGATTCTCCTCCTTCTCTTCCTCCACAAATCACTACCATATGATTTATACTTTTCTATTTCAATCTCTACTACTCTAGGCAAGAGCTAAGTTCAGGTCGTTCTTCCGAAACCGTGTGCGGTGACGGAAAGCCGATAGCAATGGGATTTTACCTATAGAAGGATTTGAGAGGATGTCTGCACATATATCTCGAATAATCTCTTAGGACAGTGCTTCATGCATGATTTTTCCGTAAACCGATATTTCTAACCTTTTTATTATTTTGTTATTCTATTCTTCATGATGATAAAAAAATAATATCCAACATTCCCATATATATGTTTATGAATTGAAAAAATAAAATTGTCTGTAGTTTACGTCACAGTCATTGGCCCACAACCACGTGACATCCATTAATTGACCCTACTACGAGTAACAGCTCCTGAAAATTTGGACCAAAAGATTAATGGGAGATAGACGGACCAGCTGCTGTCACAAATCTACAGACAAAATAGTAGTGTTCTTATGGATTCAATATTGCCTACTGCCATCAGATATGATTTAATTTGACATCTTCTCTACAAGTGAGCATATATACTAGACTACATACTCGAGCTTCTCGGTGTGCTTCTGCCTGGCAAAATGGGTACTTGTGGAGATATTTTTCGACGGTACTTTTGTTCTGTAGGTTGTGTTTTCCAGGTCACCAGAACCACAACGTATTTATTTTATTTTTATTTTTTCATACTAAATTTTATAAAGACAAACTTACTACATATCTTAGAAAAAAAATTTAGAAGACTAGTTAGTTCGTTAAATTATGCTATTTGGCTCCCAAAATTTTTAAATGATACCATCTCTCATTATGTGCCATCTGACATGGCAGATAACATGTCATATTTTAACCCAAAAAATTAATTACCCAAAAAAATATTGTTAATGTTAATACTAATTTTAATTTAATATTAATATTAAATTTAATATTAATGTTAAAATTAATGTTAATATTAATGCTAATTAATGTTAATATTAATATTCATGTTAATTTGATATTAATATTAATAATAATGTTAATGCTAATTTTAATTTAATGCTAATATTAATATTAATTTTAATGTTAAATTTAATATTAATGTTAATGCTAATTTTAATAGTAAAGTTCATGTTAATTTGATATTAATTTTAATTTTAATTTTAATTTTAATGTTTAATTTTGCCATATCAACTGTCATATCATTAGTCATGTCATATACCATATAATGAAAGATGGTATGACCCAAATTTTTTGAAAGCCAAATAGCAATTTCGTAGTTTTTTTTGTCGTACAATGGCCTATGGAATGTGAAAGTTGGCAGTGGGCTGAAGAACTGAATTTAATGTGACGTTTTATAGTGTGCCTAACTATTGTCAGGGAATAATGATAGAATAATTCATTTCTTCAATTTTTATTTAGATTAGATTATTTATAAGGGCACATCAAAAGTTGATCAGGGCTAGCCCAGATTTGAGAAAAAATTACTCAGGACATTCTATTTTTTACTCGTTAGGCTAGCCCAGGTTTGAGAGAAAATTACGGTCCAGCTAGTTTTTTGGCCGTAAAATTTTTTTGGACCAAATCGAATCGGACATTATATATATATATATATATATATATATATATATATATATATATATATATATATATATAATTTTTTACTTTCATTTTTTTAGGGAGATATAATGTGGCCTCACACTGTTTGCCTCCCTATAAATATTACTTATTTTTGTGAACGTCTCCATGATCCTGTAGCTGTTGCAAAAATCCTCCAGCTGCACTCTGGGTTTTCTTGGGAACCAATTTGAGTTTCTATTTGCTGTATCACTTATCATTTCACAATCAACTTCAATCAAAATTGGACGGGGTAGAAGTTCCAACAAATATCCATTGCTAGTTTGAAATCCATCACCTCTGTTGCAATGGGGAATCCACCCGTCTCCTTGGCCGCTATAGCCCCACAGAAAAGTCCATTTTTGTTCTTGGTTGAGCTCCATCTGGTTAACCTTGATGTCCTCCTTAGAGCATCATTAGTAGTTGGGACCCTCAAACAAAATTTAGGGCCCAAAATTTAAAAATAAATAAATAAATGTAAAATGGGTTGGATTTATGTGAGAATAGTTGAAAATGATAAAGTAAGCTCCGGTCCCAAAGATTGTGTGGTCAAAAATTATTGTAGGAAAAAAATAATATAAAGTCTAGAATCTAGAAAGTTGGACTCCAAGTTGGGACTTACTATTCTACAAAACGAGTTCCTACAATCTAGAATCTAGAAATTGGGAGGTCCAACCCTTAGCACCTATGGATGGAATGGAACCAAAATTGTAGAAATTGGAACTATGAATGATACTTATTATTCTACAAATGAGCTTCTACATTCTAAATCTAGAATCTAGCACAACACCAAAAGAGAGATTTAGAAACATGTTTTATATGTTCCTAATATTTTTAGGAACATATTATAACTGTTCCTAAAAGTGGCGTTACAATATTTGGAACGGTTATAAAACGTTCCTAAATTTAGTTTGGAACGTTTATTGGATGTTCCTAAAATTAGATTTTGGAACACATATAATGTGTTCCTAAGTTATTTTTGGAACGTCTTTGAAACGTTTCTAAATGTCATTTGGAAACACTTTACACCCGTTCCTAGATACAAGTTGCAACACTTTAGCATTATTCACGTGACTAGTTTTGAAACACTTTTTAAACGTTTCTGTGTATCTTTTTTCAATTTCAGGATCCAATTTTTTAGTTTGAACCCTATATATGATGATTCCCAAATTAGTTATTGAAACACATAATAATTGGTGCAATATTTTTTCACGCATTCCCTGAATCAACATCCAAGAGATCCATTATATTACCACAACTTCATATAAAACAACTAATAACATATCCCAAAAGTTGATCATTATAAAATGACATCAAAAGTATATAAAATAGAAAATATAATTTATATACAACATCTAGATTGTAATTTAAAAGGTAATGTGTTTACAAAATTTAGTCTCCGAAGGTGATCCTACGTAGAATGGAGAGCTGCATCTACAAGCTGAAACAAGCAGTATCCTCTTGTCTTTATATAAACCAGAGCCGAGGTTGGATCAGTTATCACACAGGGGGTCCTTCAATTCACTTTCTTGTGGACCTTCTTTGATCTCTGCTTGCCTTTCATCTTTATGAAGATTTCTAAACATCAGTGATGGCCAAATCGTCAAGGCGGTACCTTCAAGCAGAAGTACCTTGGTCATTGGAGTTGTTGACAAATCTCTATCCAGATGCTTTCAACTTGGTCTCCACACTCTTCTCCAGAGCAATACAGAAATCACATGTGATGAGTATGTCTTCATCATAACTGGACCAAGAAAAAATAACAACAAAGGAAATCAAAATATTACGACAACATTAAAGGCATGAATCCACTTATTCTAATAAAAAATATCTCAAAAGAAACTTAAGAGTATAGTACTAGAAAACATACCTGAAAACTGGAGTTAACAATTTAGATTCTAGCAATCATGATATATACAACAACATAACCTTTATAAAAAAATTTTAGGATTGGCTGTTTGAATCATTTTCCTCCATTCAACTATTTTAAGAACCATCATTTGTAACAATATCAAATAGCATATCCTTCAACATACATGATATGCGTGGATATAGAAACAAAAAATTATAGCTTACCACAATAAATGAATGTTTCTCTCTTCTCATTAAACTTCACAACAATGCATTTACCTATTTGATCTTTTTTAAATAATGTACATCAATCTTATAACAAACTAACGTTCGTACTTCCACCTTCCACATACAAGATTAAAAGGTGAATGCATATATATTTTTAACATATGTAACTTGCTACATTTTCTTTACAATTAATGGAAATCACATGGATATAGAACCAAGAATCATAAAGTTGCAAGTCCAATTCTGTGTTCAAAAGACATTCTGCGATACAGTGAATCCCAACTCCAATTCCTTTCTAGTGTTTATTTGGCTTGAATGTGGATGCAATCGACTGTACCTGATACCAACTAGTAAAGAAATTTAATCTGATAGAAAGACATTCTATGGGTTTCATAGACATTCAACAATCCAATGAATCCCAATTCCAATTCCTTTTCTGCATTTATTTAGCTTGAACTATGGATACATCAACTATACAAAATTCTAGTTCCTTTCAAGTGTTTATTTAGCTTGAATTATGGATACACTCAATTATACCCAATATCAATTAGTAACAAAACTTCAACTGGATACAGTCGCCATTTTCTTTTACTGATGAATTTCTCTTGGTCATTAGACAATCATGGTAGTGTCTTCCAATTCAAATATACTATAACCAAATAGATCCTCCTAGTAAGATATAGGGTACCCTAAGATATAATTTCCTATGTCAGTTCTTCTACATGTAAATTTGGTAGCTCATTCTACATGTTTGGCAAACCAAAACTAATTTCTGCATTGTTCCAACTCTGGCCAGAACCAGCTTGAGATGGACAAAAACTACAATTTTTATACCACATATAGGAATATGAAGAGACGTGACGGGCTCGCAATGTAAATGTAGAATATTGGAGATAATGTATGTCACAATTGAGAGAGAGAAAATTTTAGATTTGGGTTTATTAGAGAAACCTAAAGAATAAATTAAAATAGATACATGTCAGTCTTCCTTCTTATCATGTTTCCAAAGTAACAATAAATAACCTAAGAACTAAGAAGAATGGTAGTTCTACATACAATTGTCTATAATCTGGAGAAACTCTTCCAACACATAACAATATTGCAATGGAGTAAAACTTTTGTAGTCTCTTTCAAAGTTATTAAATGAAAACATGCCAGTTAAAATACCATTCAAATAATGCTAAAAGCTTGAATTATAAGAAAATACTAGCTAATAATATAACCTCCACTGCATCTCTTTGTGTTTCATCGCTTTCTGCATTCTTCTACTAAATCTCGGTCCCGTTATAAACCTGCATAGTTTATATATTTCAAATAATCAAGCCATTAAATAATAATATAATTTTGTGCTTTTGTCAGATTAAAACTGATCTGCTCGGATGATTTTTGATCTTTTTTTACTAGAGCATTATTAGAACATTTAGGAACTATCATTAAACTTATACATACGATCCCTGTTAGGAGTATCAAACAAAGTGTATCTCAGCCTTTACAAGCAAGGTGTTGTCCAGATTTGAAATCCTTACAGATGTATCCAAGCTATTATCTAACATACTTTTCTTCATAGGGGGATTTATGTTTCTGACAATGAATTTGTGTCGTTGATGACGTTTTGTATTTGTTCATCATTTTGAAAGTTTGGAGATAAAATTTTGAAAAATAAAGAAGCTTACAGGTTCCTAATAGATACCGGGTGCTAAGTAAGGAATAGCTAATGCTATACTCATCAATTTAAGGCAAAATAAAGTCCAAACTCTATCAAATAAGAGAAAGTACTTCCTTTAAATTTATTATAATCGAAACATTTTAGTTAGGACCTGACATTAGACAAATGATTTTAGCACCGCTGTATTTAAGTATTGTTATGTATTTCACAAGAAGTTCTAACTTTTCTCTTTGGTTATGTTATTCTGTTAAATAAATAGAAGCATCACACAGGAAGTTTCTTCTGCAAGTTGAAGAAGCAGTGGAGGCTCAGATAAGCGAGGCAGAGACTATAATTGATGCTATCCACAAGGCAAGTCATCTTATGACCTTTAATTGCCTTTTTAACGACTGCAGCCAAGTCTGTGATGTGCATTGGCTCAGATCAAATTTATGTTTCAGCTCACCTTTCCTGGAAGAGAACATGACTTGTCATTATTTTTCTTTGCTCTTTGCAGGAAGCAAGAAAAAGATGAGTGGCTTAAAATGTGTATTAAGGGAGTGTGTTTATGTTAGGAAGCTGTGTTGTCAAGAGAAGTGTGATCTAACGATTGGCAATACTCACATTGATATGATCTAATTTTACTCGACTATAAATGTAAGGTTAGGAAATTGTCACACATACAACCATGTTTTTGTTTTGTTTTTCGACAAAGCTAAGGCCACTAATGATTGATGCCCTTTTATGTAATGTGACACTCAGCATACGTTGCTTGATTATGCTAGATGGAATTTTCTTCATATTATAAGAAGAAAAACTTCTGGTCATCTTTTGAAAGACCAGGTACTATGTTACAAACGACTGGGCCTAGCGCATATTGAGGATCCATCTCATGTTTCACACTTGTCAGCTCTTTTTGTGTTAACTATTCCTATGTTTTACACTTATTACAGAAACCATCTATACTTTGAAACTAATTACATGGACCACTCCTATAGTTTGCATTTTCTGTAGAAACTTATAACACTTACCACTCCTATGTTTTAAAAAATTTGTAGAGGAATGTCTAGTGTAATTATTTTCGGAATATGGATAGTACTGTAATTCTCATGAACCATAGGAGGAGTTAGTATATTTATTTATTTTCATAATAGGAGCCCATGGTAGCAAACCCAAAATTAGTTATTATTCATCAAATTCGAAACATTGAAACCTCAAGGTGTCTATCGAACCGAGCTGGGCCATATTTGATCGTATTTGACCAGTTCTGAGTTGGGCTTTACCAGAGTAGCAGACAGGAAACAGCTGGCCAGACTTGGACCGGTTCAGGACCAGGTATTGGTTGGCTCGAAGTAAACTAAATTAAAAAAATAAATTAATAGCCTTTAGTCTTAATAAAATCTCAGAACCCTTAAATATTTTAGCAACTTTTAAGATGGTTTTCGACAATATCATAGCAAGGGCACACACATCTACCCTGCCACCCTACATTGCATAGACACAGATACTAATTCGGATACAAACACGGTAAGGAATTCAGCATACCACATTTTTGAAAATTTTGGGATATGATCATACGAGTACGACATGGATACGATTATATATACACATAAAAACATATTTATAGACATGTATTATAAATTAGATCATAATAATATCTGTATTTAAGCATTTTTTTATGGTAACTAGGTTCCAGAAAGTATAGATTGTATATTATTAAGAGGAGCAAAAGACCAATATAACAAATCTTCCACTGAAAAAATATTAAGTACTAAGCTTATACATCAAAAATTTACTGAAATCCTGTCATTGGTGGCAAAGAAATATGAATTGAAGAAATTAGGAATAAGAGAAAATGTAAAATCAATATAGTTATGTCGAGGCCTGGCCTAAAGTTGCATATAGATAGTATTAAACTAACTCAGTATCCTTGTACCATTCCCATTAAGAAAGATTTTCAAACTAATTTAGATAGAAAAAGTTTCAAATTAGAATTAGTCAATTTCTCACCAATTTAATGTCCACTGGCATATGCTCTACTATAAAGGAGAAATGTTGAAAGCCTCAACTATAAAAATTAATGCATACAACATGAAAGGAGTTTCTAATGTTACCTGAGGGTGAAGCAACACAATTTTTCACATCAACGACCAACATATTAGGCTGCAAGGAAATAATTATATTAGAGACTACAGCTTGAGAAAGTCAACAAACCATACTTTGCACAACTGATATCCTCCTAGCTTTTTATATTGTAGTCCTTCAGGAATGTGCAAAGGTGATTGATTATTTTGTTAGTTTCTATCTAATTATCAATGCCCTATATTATTTTGCTTCAGGGATGTGCAAAGATGATTAGATTGACAGGTTCCTCTAACATAATATTTGATTACCAACATACATGATAGCAGCAACACTGCAAGCATAAGTTATTTCCATTGTCTAAATTTTCTAGGACCTATTATAGTGTACAGACCACGCTATGACATTAATACTTAATTGAAGAACTAACCTCGACCAATGTCTGCTCAAATGCAATAGCCAACATATTATCCTGACACATAACGGGAGGATTGATCAACAATATTGCTGGTTAAACCAAACCATAATTTGGTCGTCCGTCAGTATATACTACAAAATTCTACATCAAAACCCTAAAAACACCGGAACCCATATCAAAAATTAAATACATATTTTTGTTCGTCATGAAATTACGAAAGAATGCTAAGTAATTAGTACTAATTAGAGCCGCTAAGAAGAAATCCATATTGCCATTTCAATAAAAAAACCACAGAGATCAACATTTTAGAGAGTTATGAACGAAACCAAGAATCCCATCTTGGGTGATGGAAAGAAGAAATGGCAGAAATGAAGAGAGAGACTTATACTGAGGATCCATAATAAAATTAGAGCAAAGGTGCTCCATTTGTACCTTCAATAAGATAATGGCTAAATAAAGGAACTAAGAAAGAGCAGAGCAAAGGTGGTCTCTTTTTAAAATTCCATGGAATTTTTTCTTAGAAAAATAATTCCATGTAATTAATTTCTTGTCCACATACTTTCCACCTTGCAATCAAACACACCTTCGTATTTTTTTACTGATATTTGGGGTTTTTTCACATGTTCTTACAAGTTCATGGTACTGCTTACTTGCATGCCATTGCAAATGCAATTAGTTCTCTTATACGAGTTCCGTCTCAAGAAAAGTCAGCAAGAAGATGGAAGAGATGCAAGCAATGAAAGCTTGAGCAAAGAGAAAAGTACCGAGTGCATGTATATGGACGTCCCTCCCCAAGTAGATCAGGCTCAACTAAGACTCCAAGGAAGAGTGCTGAAAAGAGGAAAAATGACATGCTGAAAGTCATCCAAGAATGCACACCAGCAAAGAAGCCAAAACCAGGAAAAATTAATATTGATCGGCATACCACGAAGAGTTACCATATGTTATCGCAGTCGATCTCAATTGTTCACAAGATCGAATGTTGGAAGATCATTTCAGATTGGAAAAGAGTCCAATGACATCTTCTAAGCCTTTTTCAAGAGATACTGTTAAGCAAAGAATTAAAAAATTTTGATGACGCTTGAATGGTATCACCAGAGTGCAGACTGATCAAGGCCAAGTCAATCCATAAATACAAAATTTCTTCCCAATTACCAAAAATATTTCCATACCTAAGAGGATGGCACAGTGGGTCTCCTCCAGGAAGAGAGGGCGACACCTTTAACTTTACAGGAAAAGGGGTCTTCGGGCAGAGGTTCCACCAGAGGTGTAGCAGAAAGGAGAGGAGAGAGAATTTTGGAGAGGATTGGGGATTTTGGAGATAAGTGTGGATGAAAAATAGGCGATCCACTTGGTTAGGGTTTTTTTGAGGGGAGGAACAAGAAGAAAAAAGGAAAGGGAGGATTTAGAATCGTGGCTACTAGAGAGTTTTGGAACATATTTGGGTTTCGACCTGTATGTATGCTAAAATTGGAACACATTTGAAACGGTATAAAAGTATACCCAAATAAATTAGTATTCTGAAAATAAAATAAAAGATATTAGAAACGATTTTATGATCCGGAACACATTTTTTCAGTTCCAGAACGTAGGTACAAAAAATAAGTGTTACGAATTAAAAAATATCTAGTGTTCCTAATTTGCCATTTTGGTGTAGTGTAGAAAATGGGATAAGCCTTACTTATGATGCTTTTACTATGCTCGGTCAAAGATATCAAGGCCGTGTAGATTAATATCCCAAAGAGCCGTATTATTTTAGAAGTAGTCGCTTGCTGCGGTGGCAACAAGACTTGGTGCTTTTGTTCTATAGGTTGCGTTTAGCAGGTCACTAGAAGTACCACCATGTTTTTTTTTTTCTTTTTTTTCGTTCCCTCCATGTATCAAGACTAATGATGTGTTTGGTAGGAAGGATGGAAAAGTTGTCACGACCTGCGACCCAAATTGTTGGGCTGGGCCGAGTCATGTCCAGCCTACGCTTGAGATAAAGCGTAGTAAGCTGTTCTAAAAAAATAAACAATATAAGATCAAAGTGTGCTAACAGTTTCATTTGTCATATTAAGGTAAATCATCACAAACACAAGATCATCTAGTGTACGAATATGTTCCAAATACATAGCCAAAATGTAAAATTGGATACAGGTCCAGTAACAATATACATAGTCTAGACAGCCCCGCTCTCTAAATCTAGAGCGGCTAAGATAACAAACTAGACGAGTTTTCCCGCAGGTACATCCTCGTAAGGTAAAGCCTGATCCTCGATGGTGACCCCATAATAGGAATCACATAGCAAATCCTCCTCGGTAAGTATACCTACAACGTTATCCTGTCAGGACGGAAGCAAGTACTGATTCTACAAACTAAATATACGAAGCATGAAATGAACAGCGGTGTAATAAACATGAATCATGGCATATCACAATCTATCATGGCAATGATACATATGTCATAGCGACAGATGTATATGTAATATTTAAAACTGGAGCAGGTACGTGATCGTCAATAGGTGTATAATGTACTGTGGTATGTGTAAATAAAATATACTTCCGTACAAGTAAAAAGATGATAGATGTATATACGCACAAATACAGCTGGATAAGTACATACGACAAGGTTTGCATATAGCATACGACCTTGCTCGGATTCGATAGTTGGGACATGATCACGTACTTAGCTATCAGTTTTCCCATAACCCAAGTTATAACATGTGAGAGATACGAGAGCAACCTAAAACATGTGAAGGATACTGGGTGTAGGCCCCCGGAATTTTTGGGATTTATTTTTGAATTTTCTAAATAAATTATTTTCGATAATTTATTTTTATTTAATTAATTTTGATTATTAAATGCTCTTCACCTTGACTTTGATTTCTAGAGCATCAGGGATGCCAGTCTCTGAAAACTTTCTTCTCCAAGTTTGTAGTAGACAAGATTATTTTCATGTTGATACATCGTGTCCCACTCAAACTTATTCCCTTGTGCTCTATTTGTTTCGCGCAACTTTTGGGTCAATTTTGACCATTTTATCGTCTGTCGTAATTCGTGACTCAACTTTCAACTTAATTTTCAGGTCCGACATCGGTCCAGTCCAGTCGAACCAATATATGGCCCTGGCATATTTTGAGTCTACTATGCACGTGCCACTTGTGTGCCATTAAATTGATCTCCCTTGTGCTCCCATTTCATTCATAATTTTAATTGGTTTAAATTTGTTATTTTAATTAAATCTTGGCCCCAAGCTAGTCCAACTTGACCCAACACCCAGCCCAAATTGGTGTGACCCTATCATGTCTACCTATACACCCTACTGATATTTTCTCCTTTTTTCCTACTCAAAAATATCTCTCTCTTTATATACAAATATCTATTTCTCTCTCTCCATTTCAAATATATACATAACATATATATATATATATATATATATATATATATATATATATATATATATATCCCTCACCCTCTCACATCAGCAATCACCCCCCATGTGGCCGAACAACACCCCCCCTCTCTCTACTTTCTCTTTCTCTATACACCCTACTGATATTTTCTCCTTTTTCCCTACTCAAAAATATCTCTCTTTATATACAAATATCTATTTCTCTCTCTCTCCATTTCAAATATATATATATATATATATATATATATATATATATATATATATATATCCCTCACCCTCTCATATCAGCAATTACCCTCCCCATGTGGCCGAACAACACCCCCCCTCTCTCTAATTTCTCTTTCTCTCTCTCTCTCTCTTATTAAACTCTCATTCTCCCTCTTTCTATATATAATATATCTACACACACACAAATATAACTCTCTCACTCTCTCTCTCTCACTCCCATTAACACTCACCTCACTCTCTCTTTCCCCCTCTCCCATTAGTCGAACCCAAGCACCCCCTCAATTCACTTCTTCTTCTTCTTCATTCTCTTCTTCTTCTTCATTACATCACCACCACTTCCATCATTATCATCATTCACACCATCAACACTACCACCCCCCACGAGCATAACACCACCTCACCCCCACTGCTGGCCGCTCCACCGTCGCTGTCGCCGTGCCCTCGCTGTGCCGCCACCGCCCTGGCCAGCAGCAGCAGCAGCCAAGCGACCAGCAGCAGCATTGCTCTGGCAGTAGTAACAGTACAGCAACGGAAGCCGGCGCCATCGCGACCGTCGTCGGCGAGCACCCATGACCGGGCGCATCCCCCGGGCAGGCCCCCATGGCCGGGCGCACCCCCTGGTTATTTGGATTTGATTTAGCTCTAATATTTTACTATAAGCAATTATGTATATATATATGTATATACACATAATATATATATATATGCACACACACAAATACACCTATGTATTTATATATATATATATATTTTTTTTTTTTTACCTATGTATTTATATATATATATATATATATATATATATATATATATATATATATATATATATATATATATATATATATATATATATATATATATATATATATGTATGTATATACACACTTATATATGTATATTTATATTTACATAAACATACACATATATTTAATGTATATTTATATATTCATACCCATACACCAATTTAATATTTATTTATACATACACGTACACATAAAAATATATAAGCCATATTTACAAAATAATATAAACAATGATTAACTAATATTTTTTTAAAATCCTAAGTACTAAAATTTGTAAATGACAGACTCGGGGTGTACACA
Organism: Iris pallida; assembly: GCA_029216955.1. Lineage (NCBI taxonomy): Eukaryota > Viridiplantae > Streptophyta > Magnoliopsida > Asparagales > Iridaceae > Iris > Iris pallida. Next base: position 8,621,457 of record JANAVB010031018.1, on the reverse strand, counting down.
CAAAACACTGTGTCTGTCCATTACGAAAATATCTACACTCAAATATAAATATAGCCCAGATATCCCCAAAAGTCGACTAAGATATTTTTAAGGAAGTCATTTGACATACTTCAAAATCAAATATTATTTAAAATATTAAGGATTTATATATAATATATGTATAACCAACTTTTATAAAGTTGCTACTGTGTCACTAAAACAAATACCCCTTAAAATATATCCACACGAATGTCCTATATCACACTGCATCACTACATGAGCTTGGCTTGGTTCGGCCCAGTTCGGACTAACTTGGTTCAACCGGATTCCTGCATAGTCAATAAATATAATAATAATTTATTAAACTTATTTATAATGGTCATGCTATAACTTGGCCTGGTTTTCCTAGTTAGGACACTCCTATGGCTCGACATTCTCCTACCATGGCTAAACACTAGTCAAAGCACGCCACTGCACTATCCGTGCCATGATTCCTAACCGTCTTGTACTCCAAAACTCCACCATGGCTAAAATCATCTACTTTAATAATTAACTAAATAATTATTTACAAAACTCTAAAATTACCATTTACTTCAATAAATAAATAAAAATATAATTCAAAATTCTGGGAAGAGGGGTTACAATTATCAAGTGGTATCTTGGTAGGAATATGAGATGTTGGATCTAGTGTAGAAATTTGAGTTAGAAGTATGATTGAGGTTGAAATTGAAACCAAGGGATCGATATAATTAGTTTAGAACTGAGTTACTAGGGTATTTCGTGGATGAATTACTTGGAAAGAAAGTTCAAGGATTTCAAATGAGAAGGACAATAGGATGTACATTAATGGTATAAAAATTTATATTTTGTGGATATAGTTTAGAACCTGACAAGGATATTCGAGATTGAAACATTTTTGAATTTGAAAAACTTAGGTTATTGGTTCTCGAGGTATTTCGCACTGAGGTTATGATGGAAGTTTAAAATTTAATAATGGGGAAGAAATTTTAGTTATATGTGGCGATGGTAAGAAACTGGACAAGACATTGGTAAGAGGATAGAGAACGTAAGGATTTTAAGTCATATATATATATATATATATATATATATATATATATATATATATATATATATATATATATATATATATATATATATATAAAGATTTTGTGAAAATAATTTATTAATTGAGATGGTTGATATTTGAAAGTGTATGATGAAGGAAACATGAAGGTTGATTTGGTAATAGAAGAATAAGTTTTGTAAAGGCCTAAGTGGTATTAGGTTTGAATAACACAATGAGCATGATTTTAACAAGTTCAAGGATTTTATAAACTTGACTTAGAGGTTTCGGATCAATTTAGGACAAGGTGGAAGAATTCGGATTTAAGGATGATTAAGTGGATAGTGTGGAGTGTTTGCCATGAAATATAAAAGAACAGAACAATTATCGGAGGACCGGACTTTTACTTCACGTTACAAACTCGCTTGTACAAAGAAAGCCTAGGGACGAAAACCTAGGTACAGTAGTCTACGTATAATTGTTTATTTTAGATTCTGGGGGGTGACGATAGAGGCTCGGGAAGGCGACGGCAGCCCTGCCTTACTCCTTGGACGATCGGTATGCAGCCTTGGCTCCTTGTGAAAAGATGGTTGGCGTTGATAAAAAATGCTCTTCTTGCTCCTCTGTTGCTCCTCTGGCTTCTCTCTCTCTCTCTGTGTATTCTCTCTCTGACTATGGGAGAAAGTCTCTCTGTATATATGTATTTTCTTCTCTGATGTTGTATATATTTCGTAAGGGAATGGCACCCTGCTATTTATAATAGTGGAATCTGATCATTAGGGTTGCCAATGATTAGCTTTTAGAGATGACGACGGCTTGGGGATTGGTCAATCCAGGCCATTCGTTTTGATTATGATGAATCTGGGCCATTGGGTGTAGATTACACCAAATCCCATGAGCAATTAATGCTGATTGGAATAAATCTTCTTATAATGATCTTCTGATATCTGCGAATAAATTAGATCTATTCTTCTGCCACGTGTCCCTGATTATTGGGATTTGACCCAATCTTTAATGGCAGCCAATTTGAGGAATTAATTGGTTTAGGACACGTGTCCTAGAAGCTGCTGGAGGATTTGGACCGCATGACTAGTGAGCCACATATGAGTGTGAGCCGCATATGGTTAGGCCCACGTGTCAGGGCTGCGTGGGTAGTGGCCCTCACTTGAGCCCTTTAACCACAGAGAAGTAATTCTTGTGGGCCGCATAGGTACATATCCGCCTGAGCCACATGGACATGACCCTCCCGAACCGCATAAGAAGTCTTCGCTCGAGCCGCATGAGGCTTTCATGGTCTGAGTTGCATAGGATAGATTTACTCTGAGCCACATAGGAAGTTCTTTGCTCGAGCCGCATGAGGCTTTCATGGCCTGAGCCGCATAGAACAGATTCACTCTGAGCCGCATGGGATTTATTCTGAACCGCATGAGAAGTGAGCCACATACGAACGCTCTCGTGGCAAGGCCACCTGGCATTTTTATGGCTCTCGGGGGATTTGTGTTAGAGATTTCTTTTCTCTTTCCTAGAGATTCATCATTATGACAGAGCCATAATTACCTGCTTTGGTGTCAGGGCTGTCAACTTTTCAGAGGGGTCAGCCGTCAAAGCAATTAATGTAGCATGGATAGAGGGGAGCACTATCATGCCACGTGTCTTCTGAGCCGCATGGAATGCTTTGGGCCGCATAGCTTCTTATGCCGCATGATTTCCTGAGCCGCATGAGTTTTCTGAGTCGTATAGGGTTCTTTGGCCGCATGATTCATTTTTTTTAGTATTTTCCATGCTTCTACAGGACCCCCTTCAAAGTTTTCAATTTGCAAAATTGAAATGCTTTGAATAAGAAGCATGGTCGTATTATTCTGGCCGCATATAAAGTCCTGACCGCATGAATATCTTGGCCGCAGGGGACTCTCGAGCGCATGGATTGTTCAGCCGCATAGGTGACTCAGCCGCAGGAGACTGTTCAGCCGCATAGCTCCTTGCCACGTGTGTAGGTCTTTAATTGCCTCGAATTTGTTTCAGCGCCGTCTTTGTAGGGGGAATCCTAAGAGTCAGCTTATTAAATCTTTCGGATTTGACGCCTTGGGGAATCTTGGAGACGAAACCCAAGGAGTCGGTTTCGCTCTTCATGAGTCGGTCATTGGCCCACGTGTCCTCCTTCTCTCGTCTTCCTATAAATAGGAAGAGTTTGAAGAGAGAGGACTTCTTTATTTTCTTTTTTCTTCCTCAGACCTTCCCTATCTCGGTTGCCCTTCTTCTCTTTTGATAATTAATGGCTCCCAAGAAGACCGTGGCAGTAAAGGACAAGAAGGCGGCCTCCACTTCCGCCTCGGCTGCGGCTGCTACTCCGCCAGTCGTCGTTCCTGACGTTCATCCCGACGTTCACCCCTCTATTACTGGTAAGGACAATGCATGAGTTAAAGAACCCCAACCGCCATGGCTACGTCGCATACTTTATGCACGAGCCTTTGTATATCGCATGTTCGCCCTACGGCTGAGCTGCGAGCCGCATAAGAGGACCATCGCGTCTGTATGTTTGTCTTGTCGGCAAAGCCGCATAAGTGACGTTAGACCGCATAGACTTTTTATTGTATGGAACCGCATAAGTGTTCTTCTGAGCCTGATGGGGCCGCATGGATGTTTTCTTGAGCCGCATGGGGTTTTTGGAGCACCCAATCGGCTTCCTTCTTTTATCCCTCCGTTTAACTTACTTTTTTCTGTCTGTTCTTCAGTGAACCTGTCGGTTAACGCTGCTGGAGAACTCTTGGTGGGTAGCGCTCAAGCCGCTCTCGGCTACAGGTACGACCATATTATTCAACATATGGCTGACCAGTTTCCGAGCGATGAACCTACGGCTAGATTGAACGCCATCAAGAATCAGTCTTTCCACTTCCTTAATGCTATGATGAACTCCGAAAAGTTTGAAGGGGAGTATTTGAAGCCTGCGTTCTTTTTTGGAGACGCTTTGATCGTAGGGAACGATCATGTTCTGGAAGTGTCGGAGGACTGGAGCTTTGTTTCTAACGGGATGGCGATTCGTATCCCCCAAATGGAGCGACACTTCCCACTATCTTGGTTTAATATGCTCCCGATAGATCGGAAGATGGGGAAGACTTTAACCCCTACTAGAGGTGGGATGTTTGTGGGGAACATCCATTATAATAACAATCTGAAGTCCGTGATTGCCGGCAAAGTGCACACTAGTCGTTCTGTGACGGGGTTGGTCCCAGGTTCTTTCCTGAATGTGGCGGGCCCTAATTTCTCATTTTCTATCGCCGACACTTTTATGAATCAACTTGCTCGAAAAGGCTCCTATTCCGTCGGTCGGTTGACGTTCCCTGGTTGGGTGCACTCTATCCCTTCGTGGATCAATTTGTCTACTTGGATCTTGCAGAAGTATGAGGCCTTTTTGTACGAGATTGCCCTGTACCACGCTATCCGAGGTACCAGTCATGGCTTGTCCATAAACAAGAAGCTGTTCATGTCTCTGCTGGAAATGTATAATTATCGTACGGGGACCTTTTACACACCTGTGGGGGAGATGGGACTCGCGCTCCATGAGATGCACGCGGTCTCCAAGCTTCCTTGGGGGGACGAAGCGTTTGAAGCGTATACTCCCACTAATGAGGAACTCGAAGATCTAGAATGGCGGTATCCTGGCTTTGCGGCCCTTTACCGGGAGATCTTGTGCCATTATAGCACATGTTATCAGATGACTCGAAAGGATAGTAACCTGGAAGGGAATGCTCCCTTCACCAGAGATTGGGTGCACTATCTCTTCTCGGCAGATGCCTTAGGTAGAGTCACCTCTCGTCGCCCTCGATCTCGAGAAGCGGTTGAGGACTCGGTGTCGTCGGCTAAGGGAGTGGCCACTACCAGCGACAGATTCGGGAACCAAACTGATACTTTCGATTACTTTTACCAGGATACTCATGAGCTGTCTGAGAAAGCGCTTTTGGCAGGATTTTTGATGATCTGGCTACGAAACTGTGTAGTCTCGGGAGGAGCCGGTTCTATTGAGAGAATTAGTTGTAACTTCATCCTTCCGGCTGTGAAGTTAGTTTTACGAATCAGGCTAGCTCTCCTCCCGGCCATGGTGTGCAGCATACACCGTGGCCTTCGTACCTTCACATCCAAGGTCATCGCTCGCGACGTGACCAAGGATTTTGAATGGACTGAGTTGCCCTATCATTATTTGATGGGGTGGCTGTTGATGCATTATCCATCTTTGATAAGACCAGGCTCTGAAGAAGGTGTAACTGATGATGACGCATTTATCTTTCGCTATCGTGATGAGCCTTGGGAATGTAAAACCATGCGGACTTGCCCGATGGCATTGGCGAGGGCAGATAAGTATCATATCTTCGTATTCGTCCCTCGCTTTACTAACAGGATATAGAGGCTGTACATATTGATGGTATCGCGCCCCCTCAGCTTTTGGATGGCCAGATGCTCTTATGGTTGCGTAACATCCGTCCCGCACATCTAGTGTACCGTAACTGCAATGCTGTTTTTCTGGAGCCTTATCTACCTAGCAGGTTTGCCCGACAGTTTGGATACAGCCAACTTTTTCTGGACAGCCCCAGTTCTTGTCTGGGTTATGAGGGTAGTCTTCTTGATGGTATCAGAGCTTGGCAATATTATGATTCGTTCCACACTCGCACCATTTTCTTGGTCCCTGCCATTAAGGAGTCAGTGGAGATCTTGTATATGGCGACTTTGTATCATGTCATGGCGAACAAACCCTCGGTCGGTTTTAACCCAGGTACCAGTTTTATTGTTGGTACCGGTCTGGAAGAAGGCTCTCAAGGGGCCAAGAAAAGAAAGACTAGGGCCGAGGTACCAGATTTGGGCTCCGCTGCTGAGGGTGACGAAGGCAACGAGCATGATAAAGATGACTCTATCTTTCCAGTGGCCGATGCAGAAGTGGGTCAACCGTCTGTTTCGATAGGTGAGATGTTGGGGGATCAGTCCCTCGTTGTGCCTGGTCCTACTCCGAAATGTAGCAGGCAAGTTTCTCCTGTTGGCGGTGTTACTCGATCCCGGAAGCTGGTTACGACTAGGCATCGCCTGCTTGCCATAAGAGAAAGTGGAGAAGAAGTTATCCCTGCGTCATAGGTAACAAAAACTTGTTCTCGATTCCTTATTCCATCTTCCCTTCGAGCTTCAATTCTAATTGTCTTCGTTCTCTCTTTTAGGTGTCAGGAGAAGAAGAAGAACTTCAAGATGTCAAGGCGGTGACCCAGGACGACGGGGGCTCCTACGAGCCTGTTCTTTTTCTAGATGAGGCGGATCAATCTGCATCCCCTTTCGAGGTGACGGGGAAAGAGGACGTGACTGGGATGAACTCGGGGATCGTGGGTGAGGGGACCACGCCAGTTGTGGATGAGCTTCAGCCTTCGTGCCCCTCCCCTGGTAAGATTAGCCGAATCTTGACCTGTGAGGAAGCCTATCTGCTCTATCATCACGTCCTTCGGGTTACGTCGATTGATTGTTATTCTGGACATACAGGTCCTACCCTCCGGTGTCGAGGACGGACGTCGTTGGGGCCACCCCAATCGAAGGGGCATCGGTGGAGAAGGGTGTACCTCCTCACCGTCCGACTTATCCTGACGGGCCTTCTGGGGGCTCGAGTTTAGCGGGCCAATCATCGGGGCAGCCGGGGCAGGGAACGATGATCCTTGCGTCATCCTCTGCTCCGGTGGCTCCGAGAATCGACCTTTCTGCCCTACCGAGTATCCAAGCTTTCCGGGCGGCGGAAGATGAGTTGGCCGCTATTCATGCATCGTTCTACTCGGACTCCGTTCCTCTGGTGGTGCGCTCTATCGTTACTTCTCCGACGTTGCCGTCCCTGCTTCCCCTGACGCCATCCTCTGCTGAAGTTCTGGACGATACGTTACAGGATGTGGTTGCCAGTTTTCATCGTCATTTGAGTAGGGGAATCGAGGCTGTTGTGGAGAGGGGCAGCTCCTTCACCTTGGCCCGACAATGCGCCCAGGGTCAAGTAAATATCCTTAGGGATCTTCCTGGTGATGCAGGGGTGGCTTCGCTTCTGGAGGCAAAATTGTTGGAGGCTGATCAGCTGGTGGCCGAGCTTCGAGTATTGCGACAGGCTGATATGTCTATTGTTATAAACGAGGAGCGGAGTTCCCTTATCACTGTTATAGGGAGGACCAAAGCTGCTCGGGATAAGACCAGACCGGCCATCCTGAAGGATCTTAGCGACTTATCTGGTCGGTATGATCAATTGAGTTACGTGAATAAAAATGTCACGGCTCGGAAGGAGTCTGTCTCTTGTGAGATTACTGAGACGCGGGAACAGATCCTTGCACTTCAGAGGAAGCTGAATTTCTTGGAATCTGAACTTGAGACTGCCCGGAATGACAGGGGGCTAATTGTTCATGAGGCTGACAGGGTTACTCAAGCTTCGACTGACCTGGAGACTGCCCTGAAGAAATTGGAAGATGACTGTCAGGCGCTCCTGGGCTTGGACAATGAGGAGCGATTATTCCAGGAGGCCGAGCGTCATGCTCGGCAACGGATTGAGCGAAGGACCACCTCACAGAGAAACCGCCTCCTAGAATTGAGTAATGTTGAAATGTAGTCGGCCTTTTCTTTTCCCCCTCTTTTTTTTTGTTTCTGTTTTCTTTCTTTCTGAAGGGACATAATCCCAAAGTATGTAATGCTTTTTCTTTCTTCAAATAAAGAGTACTTTCAATTCTACCCTTCATTTGTACTGCTTGCTGCGCCTGTGATATTGTGGCGATGTTTTCCCCTGAAGCAGCCATAGTGACGTGGTCATGGGTGCTCTTGGTATTGAGAAAGGGAATGCCGTAGAGCAGCTGGGCTCCTGGGGCCTGATGAGGTGATAGATTTGTGGTGAGAAATTTAGATGAGGATATTTGTGGGCCTATTATCCTTGGCGTACCCTGATTTAGGATACGAATAATAGGATGAAGGGGAACCGACATACTTGCTCAGAGGTAACGAGGACATGGCAAGTGGGAAGGTTTTCTTAACGTAGAGTCTTCCTACTCAGAGGTAATGAGGACATGGCAGGAGTGAACTCGACAGAAGATATTGATGGTCAACAGAGGACATTTGTAGACCTATTACCCTTGGCGTACTCCGGTTGTGGGTACAGATAATAGGTCGAAAAGGGCTCATCATACTTACTCAGAGGTAATAAGGACATAGTAAGTATGAAGGTTTCTTCGACGGAGCCTTCCCATTCAGAGGTAATGAGGACATGACAGGAGTGGGCTCAATGAAGAAGGGCACATAGAATAACTCAGAGGTAATAAGGCATGGAAGTTCTATGTAGGGGGTGATTTATTTTTTGGCGGAAGTGGGACGACTCAGAGGTAATGAGGACATGGCCGTCTTGAAAGTTTGTAGACCCGTTACCTTTGTTGTGCACTGGGAGTGCAGGTGTTAGATCATGAGGGAGGATCTCTTGTAGGAAGAAAGTTCAGCGGTATGGTTGTACATGACTTTCTTTCAAAAGAGTGACTAGGATGTAAGTTCAGGGGTACCGATGGGTACATAACTCGACAATCCATGAATGTTGGAATCAAAGTGTAAATTCAGAGGTACCAGCAGATATATTACTTGGAAATTTAGGAATGGTGAGTGTGAGTTCAGCGGTACCAGCGGGTACGTGACTCGAGAATCTGACAACTTATGGAGTGAGTTCAGTGGTACCAGCGGGTACGTGACTCAAAAATCTGGAGAACTTATGGAATGAGTTCAGTGGTACCAGCGGGTACGTGACTCAAGAATCTGGAAAACTATGAGGGTGAGTTCAGTGGTATCAGCGGATACATGACTCAATAATCTGGAATTTTATGGAGCGAGTTCAGCGGTACCAGCGGGTACGTGACTCGAGAATCTGGAGAATGCTGTTTAAACATAGTATTTCTTCAGGAACTTGCCGTTGACGGGCAACATGAGCAAGTCTCCGTTTTGTTTTGTGAGGCGGTAAGCACCGTAGGAGAATACGGCCTCGATAATGAATGGGCCTTCCCATTTTGGCAGGAACTTGCCGGCGGTTTTGTGAGTCATGACCATCGGCCTCCGGACTGCCAAGACGAGATCGTCTACCTGGAATGTTCTGATTTTGACCTTCTTGTTGAAGGCTCCCGAGATGCGTGCTTGGTATAGCTCGATTCGCTGCTGAGCTAAGAGGCGTTTTTCATCTAATGCCTCCAATTCTTGCAGTCGACGTTGGTAGTTATCATCCGTTGTCAATTGATAAGTGAGAGCGACGCGGAGTGAGGGTATTTGAGTCTCTAATGGGAGAACTGCCTCACTCCCATATACTAGAGAGAATGGTGTATTCCCGGTGGCAGTCCGAATTATGGTACGATAAGCCCATAAGCACTCGCCGAGCTTCTCGTTCCAGTCGCGCTTGTTGGAGGAGACAAACTTTTTGAGGAGTTTGATGATTGTTTTGTTGAACGCTTCTGCTAACCCGTTTGCTGCCGGGTTGTACGGCGTCGAAGCTATATTCTGAATACGGTGTTTATCGTAAAACCGATAGAATACGTGGCTTGCAAACTGCGGACCATTATCATGAATGATCCTTCGGGGTAGTCCGAAGCGGTAGATGACGTGATGCTTGAGGAAGCTGATCACGTTCGAAGTTTTTACTTCTGCAAGCGAAACAGCTTCCGTCCATTTGGAGAAGTAATCAGTGATCGCAAGTATGAAGCGATGTCCTCGGGAGGAAGGTGGGGTGATTGGTCCAATGATATCCATTCCCCATGCTTCGAATGGCCAGGATGCCACTGTCGGATGTAGAAATTCTGATGGTTGGTGGATGAAGTCCGCGTGGACTTGGCAAGCTTTGTATTTTCTAGCATAATCTATCGCATCTGCCACCATCGTGGGCTAATAGTAGCCCATTCGGCGAAGGCGATCTTGTAGTTTTGGGCCGGGCTGGTGGGCTCCGCAGACACCGTCATGAGCTTCTCGTACTGCTTCTTTGGCTTCTGCGTTTGACAGACACCGAAGCAGTAATCCGTCGTAGGAGCGGCGATACAGCATTTTTGTCTCTGTATCGTAGAAGAATCTGAGAGAATGCCTTCTGATGGAAGTGGCTTCCTTTGGATTCTCGGGCAGGATATCGTAGACGACGAAGTCGATGAATGATTGTCTCCAATCTGGGGCATCATCGATCGTCTGTGCGGAATAACTCGCCATGAATTGCACATTATTTTTGGGACAGACCAGTTCGTGGCCTATCACATCTACTGATTGGCGATCATAATTCGGAACTGCTAGGGAAGCGGCAAGACCAGCTAGGGCATCAGCTTCAATATTTCGGAGTCTGGGGACGTGCTCGATAAAGAATCCCTCAAATGACGAGATGATATCAATCGCTATTTGGTGATAAGGGATCATGTCTTCGTGACGAACTTCGTATGAACCTCGGATCTGATTGACGATTAGTTGGGAATCGCCATATGCTTCAAGGTATTCTACCCCCAGCTCTCTTGCAAGTTGGAGGCCGATGACCAGAGCGTTATACTCGGCCACATTGTTAGAGCAGGGCTCGGTGAGGGAATAAGCGCGGTTAATCACCAATCCGGAATGGGAGACCAGCACTACCCCGACTCCAACGACTGTATTGCCTTTAGGTCCGGTCCTTGAAGCACCGTCGAAGAACATTTGCCATATATTATCGTGAGAGGTTGCATGCGAGTCGGCGACCTCATCTGGGATCTCTTCATATATTCTGGAGGACTCTGAGCCTGGGTGGGCTGCTAAGAAGTTCGCAAGGGCTTGACCTTTGACTGCCTTTTGTGGGACAAAGATCATATGATAAGGGGACAGCAATATTGCCCATATAGCGAGGCGAGAGCTGAGTGCCCCTGGTTTAGTCATGAGAACTCTGAGAGGGTTGACTCGTGAGATCACATGTATCGTTTCTCCGGTGACATAGTGTCGCATTTTCTGAATGGCGAAAACCAGGGCGAGGCATTCCTTCTCCACAGCGGTGTATCGGTGCTCTGGCCCAATCATCATTCGGCTGAGATAGTATATGGCTTGTTCGTGGCCTGCATCATTGTTTTGTGCCAACAGGGCACCGAGGGAGTGTTCCATTGCTCGTACATAGAGCAAGAACAGTTTTCTAGGGACTGGGGCCACCAAGACCGGAGGATTTGACAAATATTCTTTGATGCTGTCGAAAGTACGCTGGTATTCCTCGTCCCATACGAATGAGACTCCTTTCTTCATGAGGTGCGTGAATGGTCGGCATCGTCCGGAGAGGTTGGAAATGAACCTTCTGATGTAAGCTAGCCTCCCTTGAAGGCCTCTAAGTTCGCGGAGATTCCTCGAGGGACCCATCTCCATGATTGCTTTTGTCTTCTCAGGATCTACATGGATACCCTGTACGGTGATGATGAAGCCCAAGAACTTCCCGCTGGATACGCCTAGAAAGGACTTCGTAGGGTTCATTTTCAAATTGTGCGCTCGCATTAGTTCGAATACCGTCCTTAGATCCTGCAGATGGTCTCCCTTGCTACGGCTCTTAACGGCTATGTCGTCAACATAGCACTCCACCGTCTTGCGTAAGTGGTCTCTGAAAATGATGCTCATGGCTCTTTGATATGTGGCGCCAGCATTCTTTAAACCGAAAGGCATGACTGTGTAACAGTACGTGCCGATCGGTGTTCGGAATGATGTATGCTTTTCGTCGTCAGGAGATATTTTGATTTGGTTGTACCCCGAGTAGCCATCCATGAATGACATACGTTCGAAGCCGCAAGTATTGTCGATCATGATGTCTGTGATAGGAAGGGGGAATTCATCTTTCGGGCACGCCTCGTTCAGGTTGCGGAAGTCGATGCAGATTCAAATCTTCCCATTCTTCTTGAGGACGGGTACTATGTTGGCGACCCAGTCAGGATCTTGCTCCTCACGAATGAAACCGCTGGCTATCAATTTGTTGACTTCGGCTTCGATTGCGTCTATGATGCCTGGGCGGAAGCGTCGCTGTTGTTGCTTGACTGGCTTCGCATCTGGCCGAATATTGAGTTTGTGAAGAGCAATGTCGGGATTTAATCCTGGCATGTCTTCATAGCTCCAGGCGAACACATCAATGTATTCTCTGACAAGTTTTAGCAGCGACTCCCGGTCTTCGTCTGTTAGGTTTTACTGACGAAAATTGGTTTCGGAGAAGATTCACTGCCGAGATCCACTTGTATGACCTCATCTTCAGTAGGAGGTTCTCTCAGTTCGAACCGCTTTTTCTATTGTGCGTCCAATTGTTGGGCCCATGGCTCTAGCTCAAGGATTTTGGGGATGTCTTCGTCTTCTTCGTAAGCGTCGGCGAATGCCATGTTGACTGACAGGACTCGTCTGAATATATCTCCGATGCTAGTATCCGAGTCGGAAATTGGTGACCCGATTGAATGTGACTGCCAGTCATACTCTTTATCTGAACTCTCAGGGGTCGTTGTGGGAGTTACATACCCTAGCCCGCATCGAGTTTTGCTATAGTAGTCTCGTGGTTTGCCCGCCGGGACTGGTAGCTTCAAAGGTAATCGTCGTCCAGTGCCGTAGTTCAAACCTGGTGTCGTCTCCAGATCATATCCCTATTTTTGTATGAGATATTTGGACTGGGGGCTAGTAAGGTATCTTTTCTAGGAGGATTACATCATCAGCGGAGGGGACATTAGTGTGGGTAGCCATATATTTGGCTAGCTCCGGTTCTACTTTGGCTATCCCCTGTGTAAATGAAGACTGAGAGGACGACCTGGGAAGCTTGATTGTTAGTGGTTCAGTTGATGGGGCAAAGCATGGAGTTGTTGGCAGACTGGCGACCCCCAGTTTGGCTCTCGAGGTGGAGCGAGGAGTGGCCGGTTCTCTAGAAGTGTCAGACCTTGCGTCGGGGTGACGACCCTTCTTGGGAAGGCGTATCGTCAGCGGCTTGTCGGAGGGATTGAGCTTCCCTGCTTGGGGTTGACTGACTCTCGGCAGTCTGATTGTCAGTGGCCCCGTCGTGGGTTTCGGCACTTGGCCGGACCTTGGCAGCCGGATTATCATCTGCTCCTCTTGCGCCGAGAGGCTGATCGCGTCCTTCCGCAGAGTGGCGGTAAGGGGTACGGACTTGCCCGGTTTGCGAGCTTGGAGGTGGATCGTCAGGGGTCCTTCTGATCCCGTGGCTGTCACGACCCACTCCCGAATAATCGGACACGAGTCGGACACGCCCAGCCTTTGTCGTGAGACACAACAAAGTAAGCTGTACCAAACTAGGGAAATCTACCAGATAAACATGAAAATATATAATCACAGCATCTAAGAACGTATCCCAGAATGATCACCATAATCCACAATTCTATGTATGTAAATGTACGAGTCATCAAGAATGAAATGTACATGAATTCTAAAGACAATATCTAAGAGTAAAGCTAACAGTCAAAACCTGAAACCTCAAGCTAAGCCTCATCCTGCTCTAAATCCTGGGCTCTGGCCCATAGAGTAGAACCATGTCCTGCAAGCATACCTGCAACATATCCTATTCAGGAGCGGAGCAAAGTACAATTCTAGGTAATGAACAAGACATCATGATATGAAAGTACAAGGGAACATGGTAGGTAAAGTACAGGAAAGAACATGGTGTATAAGCACATGAAAGAACATGGTATGTAAGAACATAAAAGTACATGAAATGTAAGAACATGAAAGAACATGATATGTAAGCACCTGAAAGAACATGGTATCATGGAATCACAGGAAATAAGTACAAGGTATATCTCCTGAACATGTGTGTACTATATTTGAAATATAAATAAATATGTGACCGGCTAGGGTAAGCACATGAAAGCACATGAATGGGCGGCTTAGGACCCGCGTGCACGATGCGGGGTCTAAGCTAAACACACCTGAGTTGTTACTTGGGATTGGTCACATAGATAGTATATTTCCCCACCCCAGGTACAAGTAAGAACAAGAGAACATGAGCACCAGAAAGTACATGACGTATTGTAACGTGTCAATCAAGAAAGTACAGGATAAAATGAAATGCACAAGACCATAGAATGTACTTGCCTTTGCTCCGGGGAAAGTACGGGTAAGCAATAGAGCTGTAAGTCCTCCTGCTAGTAGGTACAAGTTGATTAATTTCTATACAAGCTCTAAATTGGTATCTTGCAATTCTAAGCATGCCTAACTACAACCATGATATTTAGTTAAACCCATTATTTAACTATTCCACATTAACTTCCTACAACTATCTCTTATAATTATTAGTTAATTAACAGTTTAAAAACAAAGTTAACTATCATTGATTAAAATAGAAACCCAAATTGACAGTCATGTTACTTCCCAACCTTGAGATAGGCTAAAAGATTATTCAGTCCTAATATGCTGTTGTTACAACAGAATTTAGAGCGTCTCTAATGAAGGGGTCCTATCAATTTCAAGGTTCAACTTAAAATACAGGAATGCCTAGTTTTAGGGTACAACCCAAACTGGTTTCATTACAAGAGTCTATCCTTGCCATTGAGATACTCACTCTATAAACCCAAAATAAGATATCAACATATATTTAGCAAAAATTCACATTGTCATGTTGATCTCAACAATTTAATCAATCTAATTGCTCAGCCAAACCAGAAATAACCATTCAAACCAACACCCTCCACATGCAGCAAAATCAATCAGAGAAAGATATAATTAAACCTCTTAAAGCCTATTCCAACACTCAATTGTATGGTCTTCCTTCATCCAGGACACGCTATAAGTTGTTGGACACAGTTATAGGTTTCTCAATTTCACTGAACCAATTACTATTCCGAGCCTACTGTTATAGGCTATAATTAATTTCAGACTTATACAAGAAGGAGAATGAGAATAAAATTAATTACAATAAAAATAGTAAAATAGGAAAATAATAAATCCACGCAGGAAATGGCAGCAGCTCCAGAATTGACACTAATCCGAACACGGCTGACACGTACTAATCGACTGCCACCAGGTCCACAAGCACACCACTGACTCTAACGTCTCCCAGGTTCAATAGTTCAAGACACTTGATGCTCCAATAATAGATACGGCTCAACCGAGTCGTATATAACTCGACACACATCACCAAGACTCCAGTGGATACGAACGCAAGCAGCACGAACACTGGACACAAACACAGCCGACATTACCCCTTCCTAAAAACAATCAAACAGAATAACTAATTGAAAGTAATTACCTGGAGAAGAAGAATGCAAGGAAAACTTGACTTCAAGGGTCGGCACTCCACTGCTCTCAGTAAGCTAGCAACTCACTGCTCAGACATTAATTCAAACATTTTCCACGCAGAAATCAGGAGACAAAAATTTTAAAGTAAAATCATGATTTCTCAGAAAATATGTAAAAGCTTACCCAAAATTCTAATCCTGGCTTCCTCGTTCACCCAATCCCAGATCCAACCCGAACCAACTAACGCTAACAAGAATAGTCTATAATCAAGGATCGATCATTACAGTTCATAAATCCCAATAATTATTGAATTAATACTAACTACAAATTAACACTCACCGAATATAGATCGAAATGTTGGAAATTCATCTGACTTCGAGACTCCGACTGGATCGACACTCGATCTTCCTCAAATCGGTCGATCGATGGAACCAGAAGAATAATTGTGCAGAAATCGATACTCGACCACTGATGTCTGAGTGTAGATCTGTAGTTTACAGATCATGGATGAATGTTGAACGAATCAAATGAACAGAGAAATCGGCAGAACAAAAAACTTACCTATAATGACACGATCGACTGCTGATAATGAGATCCACGGAAGAAAATAGGAGTGTCGATGAGACTCGAGGAAGTTGTTGTCATGAGCGCTTGCATCACCGAGTCGACAGGGTGTTGTTGCGGACGTCGGATCCTTGTCTTCACTGCTGGAGAGGAATTTGGATGGTTGCTGACGAGTCAGATGTTCGAAAGAGGAGAACCGCCGGTCGTCATCGCCATATTCGCCGGAGTGGTCGCCCTTGCCGCCATCTCCTCCTCGAGCATCGGCAGAAGAAGTTAGGGCTGCTCCCGAAAGGAAACGAAGAGGAAAGAAAAGAAAAAAAAGTAAAGGCAGCTGAAATGAATTAAACCCACTCTACTGCTCTCATATAACTCAACCATTTACGTTTTAATCCCTCCACCAATGTACAATTAGCACTTACCCCCTCCCCCTTTTTGCTATTTATGCCTAAGCCCCTCCACTCAAACAATTTGCACAAATCCCCTCTGCTTTTCCATTATTACAGGGTTTGAAGAAAAATTAGTTAGAACATTTTCAAAATTAAGTGGGGACCACTAAATTGGTTATAACCAACTTTCAAATTTGAAATTCTGCTCCTAAAATTATTTCCTTCAAAAAATGTAAATCACCATTTTATTTTTAAAACCAAACTTATTATTAATTAAAATAAATAAAATTAACTTTTTATTTGAAACCCATAAATCAATTACTATTATTAAAATCAAAAAATTGATTTTCGGAAAAAATCGAGAAGTGGAGTTACAGTGGCCGTTTCGGTACTAGCTTCTTCATTTCCTTCATCAAGGTGCCTCTTCGACTTTTCGTATAGGCAGGAGTCTGAGTAGTAGGATTCGACCCCCTTGAAGGGATCGATATCAGCAAATTCTGTCTTCACGAAGCCGTGTTTGTCGACATATTTGAAGCACTGGTGTAGCGTAGAAGGCACGATCATATAATCGTGTATCCATGGGCGCCCCAAGAGGATGTTGTAAGAAGTGTCTGCATCTATGACGTAGCAGGTGACTTCGGATTGGAGGTCGCCGATTTGACACTTCAGACGAATCTTCCCAATAGGGTAGCTCCTGCCCGAATTGAAACCGCTGATGGCGGTGCTTATAGGTGTTAGGCGATGCATTGGGATGCGGAGATGATGTAGCAGACCCTTTGGGATGATGCTTATGGAAGAGCCAGGGTCAATGAGCATCCGATCCACCTTCACATCGCCGATGTATCCTGTGTAGTATAGTGGGCGATCATGTAGGTTGGTTTTGATGAGCATGTCCTACGGAGTGAAGACGATGTTGGGCATTGCTCCCGTACAGGCACTATCCTGGAGATCCACAGGTGAGTCTTCCCCGGTGAGGTTGGATTGAGCCAGATAGGCATCGGCATTTTGGAGTGCTTCGCTCAATACAATACGAACGTCCCTGGAGAGCCTTAGGAGTTCGTACAGTGACAATTTGGACGGAGTGTTAGCCAATTATGCTAAGATGTCAAAGTTGTAGGGCCTCTCTAGCCCTTGGGCTGCGTCTTTTCGAAGAGATTTGTCGAAGCGAGTCTCCTTCGGCCTAGGCTTGTCGGTCGTCGAAGGCTGAGCCGGTCCCAGAGCATCAGTTGTAGTGGGTTGATGATTTTCGGCTGGGTTGTCAACCACAGGTTGGGATTGTGCTCCGGACCGTGTGACGACGGCTGTAGCTTCCTCGTTGTCTGCTGAGATTGTGTGGCAGGTCCTGATTTTTCCACTCTTCCTTTTGTTGGTGGGAGATGGTGTGGACCGAGTTACTTCTGATACCAAGTCTGGATGGACCCACATGACCTCCCCTCGTGAGGTGGTGAGAGGTACTAGACAAGCAGCCTGTTCTAGGAAAGGTGGAAGATTGGTAATCTCCATTGTCGCCAGAGGGACGGGGATTACCCCGTCTTGAGTCTCCGTCGGAGGGAAGCTGCCGAATTGCACCGACACCATATTGGCTACTACGGTTACTTCTTCGAAGTCGATGGCCAGAGTGTTCGAATCGATGAGGCTTTGGATGTACCATTTTAGTTGGTAGCAGTCGTGTGTAGCGTGGTGTACATAACGGTGATAATGGCAGAACTTTGGGTTCTCCAGATCAGCCGGCCGAGGCTCCCGTCTTGGTGGAGGAAGTTGAATTCTACCCCCTTGTATGAGCATGTCCAAGATAGGCTTGATGTGGCCGTCTTCGAAAGAGTAAGTGATCTGAGGCCATTGTTTGTCTGCTGGTTGTGACTCGAGCTTTTGTGTCGTGTCGGCCACCATAGCCTGCTTCCCCTTGCCGTCCCAATTGTTGGAGGGGTTACCCCCATTATCATTGTTGGGACGCTTGCCCTTGTTTTCTCCCTCCGAGATGTGTAATCCCAGTTGGAGAGCCTTCTTTAGTCGTTCTTCGGCACTTGTGGCGCTGATGATGAACGCCTTCCAATCTTTGAATTGACTTTCGCCCATCCAAAGACTGATCATAGGAAGCAGTCTCTTTTAGCATATCTCAATCAAAGAGGAATCTGGATTTCCAGAGGGCAGCTTCATGGCGGTCTGGCGGAACCGCTCGATGTAGTTCCTTGTTAACTCCTTCTTCCCTTGGACGACATCCATGAGAGTGGACATAGTGACGTCCTATCCTACTTCATAGAACCTCTCCAAGAACAGGCGCTTGAAGCCGGCGAAGGAGTGGATGCAGTTGTCCGGCAGATTGCGATACCAGTCGAAGACGACTCCTTCCAATGCCCCAATGAATAATCGAGTGAGGATAGCATCATCATGGGGCAGATAGTCGATGGTGACCTCGAAGTAAGTGATGTACCGACTTGCTGAGGTCTTGCCATCATATGGGTTGATATTAAATGGCTTATATCTTGGTGGGAATGGAACATCCCTCCATTCAGCAGGGTATGGTTGCCGTATTCTGAGATCTTGAGCGTTTTCTCGGGCATGGAACATGGCTCGGAGCTCCTGGACCTCTCTTCTTACTTCTCGAGTCTCATCTGTCGCGGTAGGGGCTGTTATTTCGAGAGGATTATTGCCCGGGTTTGGTGCCGCTGAGTTTGAATCTACATTGACCGCGGGGCCTGTGCTTGTTTGACCGGGCGTTCCCCCTTGTAGAGTGGGCAGGGCCGCTTTAATCTCGTCTACAGATTTAACCAAAGCAAGTAATATGGCTTCGAGATTGTCGATGCGATGGCGATCATTGGAACCTCCTTGATTGCTGTCCGTCATAAAAATCGTCCTTACATGAAGAGGGATGGAAGGAACGGTGGAGGATGTGCCCTCCGAGTCGTACCCATGCACCGAGAAGTCGTCGGGATAGGTGGGAATATTCTCTTTGGGCTCGGACTCGGAAGGAACAGTACCCCCAGCCTCAGAGCTTGCTTCGTCTTGAGAGTCACGGATGTCCTCGGGGACATCAGCGTCTGTTGTACCTGATAGGAGAGTTGTTTGTCCGGGCTCAGCTCCTTGAAACATCGGATTGTTGCGGATGTTCGGAGGAGTGCTACCCCCAGTTCCTTCAACCCCCAGCGATGTGGATGATGAATTTCCCATCGCGGTAAATTTCGTCTTCGAACGGGTGTGTTGGAATACACCGGTAGAGGACAACCGTTTAGACGATAGTTTCTTAGCTGTAGTGGTTGATATCTTGGGACTGGAGATGCTTGTCATTTTCCTTCTCCCTTCGGCGGGGACCTTTTGAGCAGAATTACAGGAGACTACCGGGAGTGCCTCATCTTCTAAGCTCGGATGCTGTAGTCTTTGGAAGACGGATGGCCGATCTTCAGTCATTGCTGCGTTGTTGCAACAGCAGTTGACGATGATTTGGGTGCAGTGATGTCCAAGCGAGGACTCTTTGCATGCCGACACTCCTCCTCTTTCCTTACGTTTATGGAGGATCGCCTCTCGCAGGTCAGAGGAACCACTCTGTCCGTTTGTCGCCGGGGGCTGGACTCGAGCGGTTGTATACAACTTTCCATCCGAGGCCCGTGTGATAGTCAACGGGACGCTCCGATAGTCAGAGGTTGGGACAGCTGACTGGGCCGATGAGCCCGCACTGCCCTAGACTTCTTCCTCTTAGCACTTGTGGGTGCGTAATAGGAGGAGTCCAAGTTGGATAGCACAGAATTTGGCTTATCCTCCATAGAACCATCAAGGTCAGGACCGCATGAGAGACGGTCGAAGACTGATCGAGAGAAGCGTAGAACGGACGCAATGCGGCTAGAGTTGGGTACCGTGCAGGCTGTCTGCATGCGGTTGTCTTCTGCTGTTGGATGAGTTATTTTTGAGCGGTTAGGAGTCACGACCGTGCAGGCTGGCCGCATGCGGTTGGCAATTGTGGCCGCATGGGTTTTTTGTAAGCGATTGACTTCCATGGCCGTATGAGTTTCATCCATGTGATTGGCGACTGTAGCCGCATAAGCCATGCGGCTGACAGATATGACCGCATGATTTTTCTTCATACGGCTAGCGGATGTGGCCGCATAAGCTTTTTTCATGCGGCTAGCACCCCTATGCGGCTTGGTTCGCGTAGAGTTCCTCTTTGCCCCTACAAGTCCAGCATCATAGTATTTTCTTCTGCCGGACTTGGGGACAGCAGAGTTGTCTACGGTCCGAAGTGGGGCCGCAGAAGAGTCCTTCTCGCCGTCTTAAGCAACAGAGGGTATCCCATCGGGGGCTTGGGAAGGAGCAATTGACTTTGGCCTCTACTCTCTGCGAGCCTTTGTCGTACGGGTGCGCTTCTGGACCGGGCCAGCGCTTCCTTCAGAGAGCATCTCTTCAAACGCCTGTTGGTCGAAGCGGACGACCATCTTTTGTTGCGTGGAGCCAAGCTTGGCTGCATCCGACTGCGTCACCAACTCCTCAGCCATAGAGAAGTTTGTCCCCAGCAGAGTCGCCATCGTGTTTGCCATGAAATATAAAGGAACAGAACAATTATCGAAGGATCGGACTTTTACTTCACGTTACAAACTCGCTTGTACAAAGAAAGCCTAGGGACGAAAACCTAGGTACAACAGTCTAAGTATAATTATTTATTTTAGATTCTGGGGGGTGACGATAGAGGCTCGGGAAGGCGACGGCAGCCCTGCCTTACTCCTTGGACGATCGATATGCAGCCTTGGCTCCTTGTGAAAAGATGGTTGGCGTTGATGAAGAAATGCTCTTCTTGCTCCTCTGTTGCTCCTCTGGCTTCTCTCTCTCTCTCTCTGTGTATTCTTTCTCTGACTATGGGAGAAAGTCTCTCTGTATATATGTATTTCTTCTCTGATGTTGTATATATTTCGCAAGGGAATGGCACCCTGCTATTTATAATAGTGGGATCTGATCATTAGGGTTGCCAATGATTAGCTCTTGGAGATGACGGCGGCTTGGGGATTGGTCAATCCAGGCCATTCGTTTTGATTATGATGAATCTGGGCCATTGGGTGTAGATTACACCAAATCCCATGAGCAATTAATGCTGATTGGAATAAATCTTCTTATAATGATCTTCTGATATCTGCGAATAAATCAGATCTATTCTTCTGCCACGTGTCCCTGATTATTGGAATTTGACCCAATCTTTAATGGCAGCCAATTTGAGGAATTAATTGGTTTAGGACACGTGTCCTAGAAGCTGCTGGGTGGATTTAGACCGCATGACTAGTGAGCCGCATATGAGTGTGAGCCGCATATGGTTAGGCCCACGTGTCAGGGCTGCGTGGATAGTGGCCCTCACTTGAGCCCTTTAACCACAGAGGAGTAATTCTTGTGGACCGCATAGGTACTTATCCGCCTGAGCCGCATGGACATGACCCTCCCGAACCGTATAAGAAGTCTTCGCTCGAGCCGCATGAGGCTTTCATGGCCTGAGCCGCATAGGATAGATTTACTCTGAGCCGCATAGGAAGTTCTTTGCTCGAGCCTCATGAGGCTTTCATGGCCTGAGCCGCATAGAACAGATTCACTCTGAGCCGCATGGGATTTATTCTGAACCGCATGAGAAGTGAGCCGCATACGAACGCTCTCGTGGCAAGGCCACGTGGCATTTTTATGGCTCTCGGGGGATTTGTGTCAGAGATTTCTTTTCTCTTCCCTAGAGATTCATCATTATGACAGAGCCATAATTACCTGCTTTAGTGTCAGGGCTGTCAACTTTTCAGAGGGGTCAGCCGTCAAAGCAATTAATGTAGCATGGGTGGAGGGGAGCACTATCAGGCCACGTGTCTTCTGAGCCGCATGGAATGCTTTGGGCCGCATAGCTTCTTATGCCGCATGATTTTTTGAGCCGCATGAGTTTTCTGAGCCGCATAGGGTTCTTTGGCCGCATGATTTATTTTCTTTAGTATTTTCCATGCTTCTACATAGAGTTCTAGTGAAGAGTGTACTTCTTGATTAGGGTTTTGAAAATTTGGATCTGGCCTATGGTATCATGATAAGGTCCAATCTTCATGACGGAAGGGTAATTCTGGTAGTAGTTGTATAAGATTAGTTTTTATATGGGACTTGTGAGATTAAAGGTGTGATTGGCCAATGATGACCAGATAAACTAGATAATATCAGAGAGAGATGATTAACTTGGCTTTCCTATGAAACCTTGTCTGTTGATTTTCTACCAAAGAGGAATTGGACTTATTCCATATCTCTGAATCATCATTTGAGTTTTCAATAGTATTAAATCATAATTTTCTTGATCGCGACCGAACGACTTTGGTCATCTCTTCTATCGTACCTGTATCCTGGGTCGTACTCAATTGACTTAAATCCAATTCTAACCTGGATTTCCATTCTGGGATGCTCATGCTCAGGTTTTATTCCTGATCATGACTAGGTTTGTAATTTTCGTCGCTCTATTCTACACCGTGCCTAAGTGTTTAATCATCCCATAAAATTTTAACCACGTCCGAACTTGGATCGTATTTCATGATTTTATTAATCATACTCTGTAATCCTTGATCGTGCCTATAAGACCTTGACCTAGATTTTGTTGTGTCTGAAATTTCATCTCAACCATGCCAAACCTTGTTTTGGTCATGGTTAGTTTTCATCTTGATCGAGCCTGTGCGACTTTCAGGTTGATTTTCCATCAACCTAAGTCCTACGGATCACCCCGTACTTGAACTTCATTTATATCTTCGATTCACCTAATCGTCTTTAAAATCGTGCCCCAATGACTTGACTTATTTTTGAAATCATGCACATATAATTTTGTTCACATCATGATTCTATCATGCCAAATCCCTCATCGTGCCTGAACAATTTTGAATCGATTATCTTGATCGTGCAAAACTCGTAATTCTTGGATCGTACCTAAAATATTGCCCAAATCTTCTATCCTGTTTTAACCCTACTACCAACCTTTAATTTTGAGGAAGAAATTTGTATAAGATGGGTAGGATGTAAGCCCCCTGCCCCCTATATTTTAGGATTTATTTTTGAATTTTCTAAATAAATTATTTTTGATAATTCATTTTATTTAATTAATTTTGATCATTAAATGCTCTTTACCGTGACTTTGATTTCTAGAGCATCAGGGATGTCAGTCTCTGAAAACTTTCTTCTCTAAGTTTGTAGTAAACAAGATTATCTTCATGTTGATACATCGTGTCCCACTCAAACTTGTTTTCTTGTGCTCCATTTGCTTCGTACAACTTTCGGGTCAATTTAGACCAATTTATCGCCTGCCGTAATTCGTGACTCAACTTCCAACTTAATTTTCGGGCCCGACATCGGTCCAATCCAGTCGACCCAATATATGGCCCTGGCCTGTTTTGAGTCTACTATGCACGTGCCACTTGCCTGCCACTAAATTGATCTCCCTTATGCTCCCATTTATCCATGATTTTAATTGGTTAAATTTGTTATTTTAATTAAATATTGGCCCCAAGCTTGTCCAACTTGACCCAACACCCAGCCCAAATTGGTGTGACCCTATCATGTCTACCTATACACCCCACTAACATTTTCTCCTTTTTTCCCTACTCAAAAATATCTCTCTTTATATACAAATATCTATTTCTCTCTTTCCATTTCAAATATATACATAACATATATATATATATATATATATATATATATATATATATATATATATATATATATATATATATATATATATATATATATATATATCCCTCTCCTTCACCCTCTCACATCAGCAATCACCCCCCCATGTGGCCGAACAACACCCCCCTCTCTCTACTTTCTCTTTCTCTCCCTCTCTCATTAAACTCTCATTCTCCCTCTTTCTATATATAATATATCTACACACACACACACACACAAATATAACTCTCTCTCTCACTCCCATCAACACTCACCTCACTCTCTCTCTCCCCTCTTCCATCATCCGAACCCAAGAACCCCCTCCATTCACTTCTTCTTCTTCATTTTCTTCTTCTTCTTCATTAGATCACCATAACTTATATTATTATCATCATTCACACCATCAACACCACCACCCCCACGAGTATAACACCACCTCATCCCACTGCTGGCCACTCCACTGGCGTCGTCGCCGTACCATGCCGCCGTCCTAGCCAGCAACAGCAGCCGAGCAACCGCGCGACCAGCAGCAGCGCAGCACTGGCAGCAGCAGCGAGCAGCAGTAGCAGTGCAGCAACGGCAGCCGGTGCCGTCGCGGTCGCCGCCGTCGTCGACGAGCTCCCCCATGGCCAGGCGCACCCCCGGGCAGGTCCCCATGGCCACCGCCCTCCTTCCCGACGTGATACATAGTCGATTCGTGCGTTCTGCACGAAATCCCGTCGACGCGTGCGCGAACAAAATTCAGAATGTGCGCCTCGTCGCAGCGACTTTGCACATATTTTTCGGGAAATTTGACCGTTGGATCGACGAACTCTTTGCTCCATCACAATTTAGGTGTATACGTATTCACTCATCTCCAGTTTCGTCCGTTATATTTTGATGTATCAAGTGCTACTGGTTACTATGCGTAGCTGGTATAACCCTCTTCCTGCCCCTTAAGTTTTGTTTTATTGTGAGCACATTTGGTTGGTCGAATTCGACGCCAAATTTGGTCGTCCGAATTCTTAATTTTACACTTGTAAAATTCTATTTTTGAACCCGGGACTCCGGATTCAATTTCTGACACCACCATTAGACTCGTGGCATCGTTCTGGCACGTTTTTATATAAAGTTTGCTAGATTTGGAGGACGTGGACCCTTGTACGTATTTCGGTGCAACATGGGCCCCACGGTCCGGGTCAACGGAACGTTTTGAGATTGGCTCATCGGAATCCAATTCTGGATATACTGTTTAGTTCGTATCGTCATTCTAGACTCGTTGATATATAATTTGCTGATTTTTGTGGACATTGGCTCCGACACGTATTTTCGTGCAAATCGGATTCCAATATCTAGGTCAACGGGCCATTTTGAGATCGTTCATCGGAATCCATTTCTGGATATACCGTTGAGTTCGTATCGTCATTCTGGACACGTTGACATATAATTTGTCAAGTTTTGTGGACATTGGCTTCGACACGCATTTTCGTGCAAATCAGATTCTAATATCTGGGTCAACGGGCCATTTTGAGATCGGCTCATCGGAATCCAATTTCGGATATACCTTTGAGTTCGTATCTTCATTCTGGATTCGTGCACATATATTTTGCTAGGTTTTGAGGACATTTATTCCAGCACATTTTCGGTATAAGGGGGTCCGACACGGACACCATTTTGACCCGAAATTACCTTTTTGCCCCTGTGTCCAAATTGGACTTATGGATAGGCTATCCTAGCTAATTTGATCATTCTGAACACGTTGATGGTGGTTGTTTCACCATCCGACAACATATGTAGGTTTCTATCCTATTATTATATTCTTTCTCCTTTTGTTGTATTTTGAGATCTATTAATTCCAGTAATTTCACAATCACTGAAATTGATATGTTGACCCTGTAGATGTTTATGGAGACTAGACTTGACCCTGTTTGACCATGGTTGACTACTTTGACTGAACGTCGAAGTGTGTCAATATTTAACCTAGGTTTGACTAGATTTAACCAGAGTTGACCAGTTGACCAAAGTCAACTGTAGGTCAACCATTGACTTAGTTTGACCTAGTTTGACTTGGTTTGACTTCTTGTGACCTAGTTTGACCTAGTGCGACCCAGTGTGACCTAGTTAACTCAGTTGGACTGAGATTGACCTAGATTACATAGCTTATACTACATAATCATGCCTAACACTATTGAACCCTAATTAGCTTATATATATATATATATATATATATATATATATATATATATATATATATATATATATATATATATATATATATATATATATATCATCTTTAGGTCTGTGACTTCACTCTGAGCCAGATTATACAGTTGACATATTTCCATCGGATCTCAGGCGAGTACATTCTCTGATAATATTTCTGTTTTGTGATATCGTCTATGTTTCTTGTACTTAGTATAGATATACTTGTTCTTGACACACTGTTCACACGGATTGGTACTTGTCTGTATCTCGGTATGAGATGTTATTCCTTGTTATTCTTGGTATATATTGTGCAAGTCTTGCCTTGTTCCTTGTGCATTGTGTAGACACGATTCTCGAGGAGACTTGCTACCTTCTCGGAGAATCTTGTGTCATGACGTGTCATGGTTGGATCCACTATACTAGTCATGGGCGGGGAGTATTAGTGTAGATGTGTGGTCATTATCCACCTTGTATATTTCTTGTAGACCTTGTGAATGCCAATCTTACACTCCACGTATGATTGGCTAGATCATTAGACCTTGTGCTGACCTGAGCCGGCCACATGTTGAAACTAGTACTCATACACTTAGATAGATGATTCTTGATTCTTGTACATGCCATGATCAGTTTTACTTTCCTTGTTCTAGCTCTAGATTTATAGCTTACTTTTTCATGATACTGACATGTACATTTCGTGATTCCTTATATATTCTCTCTATTTACTGCTACATTTTCAATATCGTCTAACTAGAACTGTTATTTGAGATTTGTGCTCGTTCCATCCTGACTGGATATGTTGATAATATTTTAGGAGTAGTTGTACCCTCAGTATTGGACTACAGGATGTTGCTAGCTGGGGTGGTTCTCGGTATTCTTCACCATGAGTTGTCTCTCAGGAGTTCTAGGTCTGGTAGTTATTTAGTTTTGTTATTGTTTCCCTCTGTTTTATTCTTGTCTCATATTATCCTTGTAGATTCTAGTTGTTCTAGTGATATTGTTATTATTTCTTGTCTTATCTTCCTTAGTTTTGTGATGTGATATGAGTACCTTTATAGTTATGGATCCTTAGATATTGTAGTTACTATCGGATACTTGACAGCGCTCTACCGTCGATACTGCGGCTAGGCTGGGCGTGGCCCACGTATTTGTACCCGTATATCCGGGTGCGGGTTGTTACACGTTTTTAGTGGTGGCCCATGCAGGTCTGTCTTTGTAAATTAATACGAAGTCGTGGTGGTACTTGAGCTTGTCTGTACTACTACGAGCCTGTCCTAGGATTAAGGTTGAGTCATAGATTATTTTAGGATTTTGGTACTCAGTCACATATTAGGAACTCTTGGTAGATTCTAGAGATGACCCCTGTGAATCTTATTCGAAAGCTTTCAAATCTTTTCCCACTTGTTTCTATTCGTCTTGATTTTTGAAATAATTGTCCGTATCAAACTTTATATTTTCTTGGAATGAGTTGTAGATCCCAGAGGGAAGGTATAAGTTGAACTTATATATCCTCTAGGTTGAGAATCGAATATGATTTGCCAATCTTATATCAAGGTTGAGATTATTTTAGATTATATTCCAGAACTTTCAATCTTGACCTAGATAGTACCTTTAGGACATCTCCTGAGAACCTTCCTCTAAATCCTGTCTCGGAATCTATTTTCGATAGTTTCCATTTACTTATCCTTGATTCGTTGTTGAATTTTGAATCTTGGTGTTCGTTCATTGTTGACTTTGATTTTGTATCTAAAATCAGTTTTTTTAATGAATTGAGTTAAGATATTCTGATAAACATATTTGATGAGAACGATGAGAACGGTAAATGTCTACTTTATTTATGGAGTTTAGAATTTATCGATGTCATACTAGCTAGCACGATAGGGACATGGAGCCTGATGTTGGAGATACTATCCTAGTTATGGAATTTTGACTTTCTTGCAGCCATACCGGCTGGCGTGGTAAGGAATCTAGATGACATAATTATAGGGTGTATACCCTATTTATGGACTCCATCGTTTATTGCAGCTATGCTTACTGGCGTGGCAAAAATTCTGGCGACATGATTCTGGATAAACTTGTATGGTTATCAGGTCATACCTTAAATTGATTCACTTCTTTTGACTATTGATCAAGGATAATTCCTACCACTATTCCTTGTTCTGTCATTTCTTTTTCTCATCATATGATGATTTTCTCATCTTTTCATTACTCCCTTCATCTTGATTAATTATGTCTTGATTACACCAACTACCTGTCTTTTATCCATTCCTGCCAACCACACTATGAAGTCAATTAAAATTTTGTTTTTTTTCACCTTGGAAGGTTAAGAAAGTATTGTAAATTATCTCGTTCGGAAGGCAGATTTATTATTGTCACGACCCGCACCCGGGTTTTTTTAAACGGATACGAGACGTGTCCAAGCCAGCCTACGCCGCAGTGTCGACGGTAGAACGCTGTCACGGCCATGAACATCAAATCACAAATAATGTTCATTTACAAAAATTAATTTAACTTACAATGATCACAACTTTTACATTTGCAGAAAATATAAACTTGTACAAATATTGAATGACTACAACTCGACTTTCTAACTAGTCTCTAGGCCTTTGTCTGCAAGTACCCCTGTATCTTCCATGCTAAGTGAATCCACGGCTAACCTGAAAAATATTGGTTTCCAGTCAGGAATGGAACGAGTACAATTCACTGAATGCAGTTTCAATATATGAAAATGACTATACGACAGAGGTTAGCCTTTAGACATATAATTCATAAAATAAAACAAAAGAAAAATAAAACTAAATAAGGAAAACAGTAAATAAATACAAAGACAACACTCACCGACTGACGGAAGTACCTTTGACATGTGATCGGTCTCGGGACAATTACATGACACTGTCTACACTGTCTAAAGTTACACTGTCTAAAGTTACACTGTCTACATTGAATAAAGCAATAATAAATCACGGTCTACTTGATATAAATGCAATAAAAAATCACTGTTTACACAGTCTACTTTGTAATAATAAATCACTGTCTACACTGTCTACTTTGTAATAATAAATCACTGTCTACACTGTCTACACTGTCTAAGGTCAGATCACACATCGTTGGTACTTCAACCTCCCGACACAACAAGGAACAAAATCAACATAAAACTAAAATTACATATCTATCAGCTAAACACTGATGCATAGTAAAGATCAATACTGAAAACAAATAATAAACTATACTCGTCTGTGGTCCTTTGTTGGTGAAACCGATAGTCCAAACCACTCAATGTGCCAAAAAAGTCAAAAACCCGTACAACAGTCTTCGGATGCTAAAATAGACATTACCAATGATCTCAGAACAGTCAAATTAGCTGTCCAATTCTGGACACAGGGGCAAAACGGTAATTTTGGGTCAAAACGATGTCCGCTGTTGGACCCGCTTTGCACCGAAAAGCATGCCAGAGTCAACGATCTTTAAAGTCGTCAAACTACATGTCTACGGATCCAGTTTTTCGATACGAACCCAACCGTATATCCAAAGTTGGATTTCGGAAGCCGTGCACAAAATCGTCCGTTGAATCGGACCGTGGGGCCCGCAAAACGGCGATCCAATCAACTGTCTCAGAATTGGACCAAACTTGGCATACAGGACCAAAAAAACGATACGGACCTGTTGGCGTAAGTTTTGTCTCGATCTAACAAACGTGCACGAAGAAATTAAAAATTTTGCGCAGAGGCCGATACGGTGAATTTTGACGGATACGTACCAAATTCGTCGCACACACGCGACCAATTTGAATTCCTCAAAGCCCACACGTCCACGAAGCCATTACGCACCTTTCGATGCTTTCGGTACGTGACCACGTCGCCCGGATTGGCGGGACGCACGTGGTATCGGAGCATTTTTCTAGAATTTTTAATATTTTATAACAGGTTTTCCTCCATCTTTCACATTGAATAACTTCCTGCATATTTGATGAAATCAATATCCGTAAAAAGGGTTTCGTTCTCGGATATGTTGTCTATAATTGTCTTCAAATAGAATTTTGAGACAGTGAAGGAAAATACAGGAATTTGCCTTCCAACAGGGTGTGTGGACTGCTACGTGCTGTCCTGTTTGATATTCGTAAAAACAGGTTTTTGCTCGACTTCGCGTCGAGTTATCGGACTATATAGTTTGTGTGAATTAAAAATAATTGAAGACAATCAAAGCTGCATATGTTGGGTTTATACCAGAGAAAGCGGTTCGTCAAATGGTCGAGCGATCCAGCGAGAAACTCGTTGCGAACTCGGCCCGACACCTAGAGGCTGCTGTCGCTGATCCTCTGTTTGCGCACGTTTGTGTCCTGTCGTGCACGTGTCCGGCCAACTCTGGCCGTCGTGGCGGTGGCGGTCGGCGCGCCTAGGGTCAGAAAGGGTGGCGTCGGGTGTTGGTGGCGTGGATGAGCTAGGGTTTCTTCAGGTTTCTCTCGAGAGCTACATATAGTCGCGGGTGTGGGGGTTTCCGCTCGCTGGTTGTGGGGACTTGGGTATTTTGTTGCGTGGGGGGGGGGGGGTTGGATCAGCTGGAATGGGCTCGGGCTTCACAGCTTGGTTGGGCTGCAGCTGGTTATTTGGATTTGATTTAGCTCTAATATTTTACTATAAGCAATTATGTATGTATATATATATATATATATATATATATATATATATATATATATATATATATATATATATATATATATATATTATGTATATATATATGTATATACACATAATATATACAAAAAAAAATACACCTATATATATATATAAATATATATATATATATATATATATATATATATATATATATATATATATATATATATATATATATATATATATATATATATATATATATATATATATATTTTAACCCATATTTTATATATATATATATATATATATATATATATATATATATATATATATATATATATTATTATATATATATATATTATAGACATATATATATATTATATATATATATATATATATATATATATATATATATATATTATATATGTATATATATATATATTGTCTATATATATATTTATAGACATATCTATATCTATATATATATATATATATATATATATATATATAGACATATATATATATATATATATATATATATATTATATATCTATATATATATATTATATATATATATATATATATATATATATAGTCTATATATATATAACAAAAACATATATATATATATTAATATATATATATTATATATTTATATATTATAAGATATATATATATATACTATATATAATATATATATGTATTTATACATACATGTACACATAAAAATATATAAGCCACATTTACAAAATAATATAAACAATGATTAACTAATATTATATATATATATATATATATATATATATATATATATATATATATATATATATATAAAATATATATTATATATATATATAGATATATTATATATATATATATATATATATATATATATATATATATATATATATACATATATATATATGTATTGTATATACATGCATGTACACATAAAATATATAGCCACATTTACAAAATAATATAAACATGATTAACTAATATTTTTTATTAAATCCTAAGTACAAAATTTGTAAATGACAGACTCGGGGTGTACACACAAAACACCGTGTCTTCCCATTACGAATATATACACTCAAATATTATATAGCCCAATTATCCCCAAAAGTTGACTAAGATATTTTTAAGGAAGTCATTTGACATAATTCAAAATCAAATATTATTTAAATATTAAGGATTATATTAATATATGTATAACCAACTTTTATAAAGTTGCTACTGTGTCATTAAAACAAATACCCATTAAATATATCCACACGAATGTCCTATATCACACTACATCACTGCATGAGCTTGGCTTGGTTCGGCCTTGTTCGGACTAACTTGGTTCAACCGGATTCCTGCATAGTCAATAAATATAATAATAATGTATTAAACTTATTATAATGGTCATGCTATAACTTGGCCTGATTTTCCTAGTTAGGACACTCCTATGGCTCGGCATTCTCCTACCATGGCTAAATACTAGTCAAAACACGCCACTGCACTATCCGTGCCATGATTCCTAACCGCCTTGTACTCCAAAACTCCACTATGGCTAAAATCTTCTACTTTAATAATTAACTAAATAATTATTTACAAAAACTCTAAAAATCACCATTTACTTCAATAAATAAATAAAAATATAATTCGAAATTCTGGGAAGAAGGGTTACAAATCTACCCACCTTAAAAATAATTTTCTTCTCGAAATTCTAATTCATAATTATTCCTGAAATTCAACAAGGAAATCTACCATTACCTTAATCTCCTCGAATTTTAATTCCTCGAAAACAGTTTATATTCTTCTCCTAGCCATTTTGTAACTACGAAACTCCAAGGACTTATACCCACCTTTGGACACACTACTCCCTCAAAGCTATGTCACTAAAATTTTATAATCTTCAAACTACTTGCTAAAATTTGCTACAAATAGATATCTACTGCTTCTGGCCTTTATAATCCTCTCCTATCTATCAAATAACTCAAAATCTAACAAGCAACAATTTACACAAGTAGCTAAGAAGTATTGGTAAATTCTAATAAGCCTGACCATTCGTCACTATATAATAGGAAGGACAAGAAGATAAGGAAAAATAATCGAGATCGAATATGAAGTTTCCAGAGCGGTAAAGAGTATCAAATAATACAGACAGAGAGAAGGTTTATAAACCATTGACTATTTGCTAGATTGGGCTACTCTATTCCAGTCGCTTGCTAACTCGAAGGACCCTTCGTTTCTTAGAGGGACTTGCAATTCGTGCAATACAGAAGTTCCAATCTCAAAATTTATCTAAACAAGGTTCCATAATATAATAGAATTTTGAGAAATCAAGGTTGTGATCTTTTTCCGTGGTTATTTAAACGCACAAACAAGGAATATAAATGCAATACAAGATCGTATCGCGACTTCTAGGTAGATGGAACAAGGGTTACGAATGTCTTTTTATTCTAAGAGGGGGGGGACTACATAATAGGTATAGGGACCTATTTCAAATAGTTCGGTTTTGTAGTCCAAAGATGGTGGTATGCATGAATGGGTATAACTGGGTCTTAATGGGTTCCCCAATTAGACATCAGTCGTCGGTTGGGTGAACCTTGGACTTCAATCTATATTGACTGGACAAGATCCCAATGATAAAACTATTTCTACTAGGTTAGGGTAACCAGGAATAAGTTTCCACCCAAGTGGTTGAGCTAGTTGGGCAGTCGGATTGGTTAAATAGGTTCTGTAAGCCCTGAAGATGCACCTTCCGTGACTTTTGTGTTTAAGTAGCACGAGAAGACACAAGTGAATGGCACACTAGTGACATGTGCGCAGTGGGCTTTGAGTAGATCACAACCATATATTGGGTCGAAAGGTTTGAGTTGAGGTTGCAGCTCTAGTGGAAGTCGGAAGGTATACCGGTATTATGGTAAGGGTTATAGCTAGTCCTTTTGACCTGAAAGTCGTACCATAAAAATAGAGTACAAGGGAACGTGTTTGAGTGGGACATGATATATCTAGATGAAGGTGGACTCGTCCAGATCTTGCATATGAACTTTGTTGGAAGGTAATAGCTGGTCTCGTGCTCCGAATATTAATGACACGACCGGGGACACAAAATGATCTAAATGGAAAGTGGGGGTCCAATGAGACACTAACTATCATCCTAATGGAAATCATTCTAATTAATCGGTAATCCTAGCATACCACAAAATTCTATAAGGCTTACAGTCTACCCACCTTAGAAATAGGTCATGATCTTAGGAATAATGAGGTCAGAAGAATTCTAAAATCCAGGTATTATACTTCGACTCTTGTTAATAAAGAATAAGGCCCGACGTAACGGAAATACGATAGATATAAGTCAACTCAAGGATCGTTCCTCAATATATGGAACATGAGTGTGTATAATTACACACGGTCGATAAAATAGAATGATATGCTCGTCTATAGTATACAAGAGTTGTCGACGGGGTAACCAATTCTAAGGCACATCATATGGAAAGATTTCTAACAACGGAGTCGTGGGTTTCTATTTTTGTTAAGCCTGTCAGAATATTGTCACAAGAGTTCTAAGGGTATGGCTTAAGGGTGGCTAGTTAAAGCTAGCTTCAAGCAATAACTTAGAGACTCACAACAATTGGTTTCTTGCGAAGAGGTAGTCTCCTAGGTTAGCATTTTGACTAAGGGTAAAAACCCTAATCATTCTCAAATTCAGATGGCTAGAAGGTCTCAATAATGGTTTAGGGGTCGAGAGGAGAACGAGTAACTCAATCACATGACTGACCGATGGTAACTACACTTGTGTATACAACTACCGTAGCCATGGGGATACTCCGTATCTATCTACCAATTACGAGCTTTCGCCTTTCCAAATTAGTGAAAGACAAAAACAATAAAGAGTTCAAGGAATATGTTATTGAATACAATTTTGTGATTCAAAGGAGAACATATAATTCAAGAGGAATTGTCAAAGCAGTCGCGGATGAGATCATAGATACCTTAATATCTAAATCTACGTGGAATAATCAAGGGAGCGAATCGGGTGCACTACGGTTGATCAGACCGTAATACATCGATTCTGATTAGACAATATGTTAGTAGGCGTCCCCAATAACATATGTCTTCAATCAAGCTCGATAAAAGAGTAAGCTTGCAAAACTAGGCTGTAATAGCTACATTGGTCAAAATAGTCAATTCACAAGTATGCAAGATTTTTGAAAGAAGGCACAAGTAGTTCGAGTTTTGTGAGAATCAAAAATTTACCAGGTGTTATTGCTTATACAGTCTTCCTACTACCTTCTTATCCAAGGCCTTGGTCGACTAATGGGTTATGGACCTCAAAATTCTATATTCTAGGTAAACATATTAGCGTTAATCAATATCCTCGTCAATAGGTCACAAGGACCAGGGAATGCTAGATCGGAAGACGCGCTACCCAACTTGCAAAACTTCTACTTGTATTGGATTGAATCTTATGGGTCACATAGGGCATCTTTCTATCCTCTATGGTACCCTAAACTTGTAATCATGTTTGAAGTCATTTCACTGAGGATTACGCCTCGCCCGTATACTCTGGTTATGGTAAACCCTTGGTGTAAAATCTCTATTTTTTTATTATTTTATTTTTATTATTTTATTAGACTTAAAAAAATGAATTTATACAATTAGTGGTTTTATTTATTTATTTTTGATGACCCGGTTTGGCCAATTCATCCCGAACAGAGTCCGAACAAAATTTTAAGCCCATGTAAGCAGGTAGTGTGACCAAATGTGGCCATGTAGACATATTTTATGTACTTAGAAATATCTCCTAAATTATTTTAGATTTTTTATGAACAATTTCTAATTATTTAAATATTTGTACAATTATTGGCATTTTATTTTTAAATAATATTTTACAAGATTGTACAAATTTCTAGACCCGGATAAGAGGCCTAATATACGTTCACCAAAAATTATCATTTGATTATTTTATTACTACAATTTATTATTAATGTATTTTTAGAATTAAATTATTTGTTTAGTTAATGGTGATCTCATCGCCATTAAATATATGTAGATATGTAAATATATTTAAATGTATTATATATATATATATATATATATATATATATATATATATATATATATATATATATATATATATATATATATATATATATGTTTAAATATATTAAAAATTTGAATAAGATAACATTAAACTGGTAATTTGATTTATAGAGATTTTGTTATGTATTTAAATATACATGTATACATATATGTATATGTATGTATATTATATATATATATATTATATATATATATATATATATATATATATATATATATATATATATATATATAAAATAAGAGAATAAAAAAAAAGAATAAAAAAAGAAAAAAAAAAGGGGGCGGGTGGTCGGCCCCACCACCAGCCGACCACCACATGCACCCACGCTACAAATAAAGAGAAGCAACAGCAGTTGCTGACTTGCTTCGGAATAAAGGAGGGGGGGGGGAGCGACCCTATTTAATGGGAATTTTGTTTTGTTTTGCTTTGATTAAACCTAAAACTAAATCCTAACCCCTTCTCATCTAACTCCTCCTTCCACCTTCTCTCTCCTCCATCCTCCTCTCCTCTCTCCGACGAGAAGCCATCGGCCTTGTGCGTCGCAACAACAATGACAACAACAAACACCACCAACAACAACAGAATTGAACATCAAGGTATCCCACTTCTCCATTCGATTTCTACATCATCTTAAATTCGTTTTTAGATCCGTCAATTCGTGTAGAAAGTCCACATGACCCTCTAGAATCCACTTCAATAGATTTATTTATTCTGTATTAAATTCCATGTTTAATTAAATTAAAATTTTCGAGAAACCCGTTTTCAAAACCTTAAAAACCCCGTACGAGGTACGTCCCGACAAACCGGGCGACCCCGTCGCAAACCGAGAGTACCGAAAGGTCCATATTGACTTTGCGGACGTGCGGGCTTTGACGGAATTCAAATTGGTTGCGTATGCGCGACGAATTTGACCCGTATCCGTCAAATTTTCCCGTATCGGGCTTTTTAGAATTTCCCAATTACTTTGTGCACACTCATCAAATCATGACGAAACTTGAGCCATTGGACTCGAAATATTTTTCTGGTCCTGTGAGCCAAGTTTGTTCCGATTCTGAGACCGTTGATCAGGACGCTATTTTGGCAGGCCCACAATTCCACTCAACGGACAAATTTGTACACAGCCCACCGGAATCCAAAATTGGACATACCGTTGGGTTTGTCTCATCAAAACAATTTTTAGACATGTAGTTTGACGACTTTAGAGACCGTAGATATTGGCACGCATTTTGGTGCAAAGCGGATCCAACGGCGGACATCGTTTTAACCCGAAATTATGATTTTGCCCCTGTTCCAGAATTTAACTTTTGGACAGGCGTTTCCTAGGCATATCATATATTCTAAACTCATTCGTGATATTTGTTGCAGCATCCGGAGTCATCTGCGGTATTTGGCTTTTCTTGCTTCATCTATTGGTCTGTTCGAGCTACTGGATTATTCTCTTTTGCACATAACCTCAGGCAAGACACCTTGTCTTTACTGTTTAATTTCTTGCTCAATATCATGCATGCTTTTTCTTTATTTTGTTCTTTCAAAACTATATATAGATGTAAATTATTATATTTTATGCAATTGGCTTAGAGTTATGGGACCACCGTATGTTTAGTGCATCTCATAAGCTGTCACGATGTGCCAAGGATTGTGTGTGAGTTGTGAGTTGCATATAGATGTGAACTTGCGTGCTGACTGATCATTGGTGCATACAGGCCATGCGTTAGAATATAGTTGCTAATAGATTTGTGTAGAAGACATGGCAGTTATTAAGGATTAGACAGTATCATGGAGTCGACACATGTATAGCATCATTGGGGGGAGGGGACAGTTATTAGCGTAGGAGCTACATTTTATTTTTACACACATTTTGGGCCGAGGGTGACTCTTATGAGAACTACCTTCTGTCCAAGGCCGATAGTGACTCGGATGAGCGCTACTTGCTGGCCACTCTCTATACTTGCTTGCGTGAATTCGTTACAGCCCCTGCGTAGAACGTTGTCCTCAAAGTGCATATCACTTAGAATGGTTAGGAACCTTTACTCATGCATACTTTTCTGTTGAGCTTTATTTATTCAGTTTATCGGCATGATATTATGTGTCTTATTACGTCCCTCTGAGGACCTGGTGATCTCTCCAGGTGTGTGTATTCGTGATTTCTTGCAGGTGCTCTAGCTAAGGCCATTCCTTCCTTCGTGATGATTGCTCTTGGACTCGCCATTACTCTCGCTTGCTAAATTCTTTCCTTGTATAATTATTCTATATTTAATTTGGTTGGTAGTGGACTTTGTCTCCGCCCAACTATTGTGTACATGACAAACTCAAAGTTGCTTTTATATTATTATTTATCTTTGTGGATGAGATTTAGTGTCTTGGCTTTCTACATTTACAGCTTATGTATATATACGAGTCGTATATTCACTCGTATGTATATAGCTGGCATGATACGTATCTAGTCTCAAGTATTTGGGACTGGGGCGTTACACTTGGTTTCGTAACTCAAACATGATACACAATCGAATACTTCTTAATTCTATCCAATATTGGCTCAAGGGTAACTACGATCGAGAGAGGACCACTAGCCATATTTTAGCAATATTCTATAACCTATATTTTCTTAAACAATTTCAACTCTAGGGGTCGTGTCTCGCCAGTACGCTGCTGGCTGCAGTGAATCCATAGTCTCCATAATTCAAATAAATGGCGACAGTGCGCTATTGTCCTGCCATTATGTGTTAACTAACATTCTTTTAACAATATCTGTACAAATTCCTGAGCTTCTAGAGATTCAAACAAGTTGACTATGAAATAAAGCGTAAGTATTTGTCCTATCAGTCACAACCTTAAAAATAAAAGGTGAACAGGGAGGGAAATAACTGAAGACAAAGAAATACAAACATCCTAGTATCCATGTCATATGTATTCAAATCATAGAGGAAAAATTTTGAATCGAAACTAACTCGAGGTTCATATATAGATAACATAACCTGGAATTATATAAAATAATAATTCTTAGGGGAAAATAGGAACTAAATAGGCAACTTGGACTAAGATGTGAGGATGATATCTAAAGAGGCAAGGAGAAGAAATTGAATAATTCATCTAGGTTAGATCATTAATTCTAGGAAGCTCTGCCTCACCAAGTGAATAATCTATCCACATTGGCTCATATCGTCATATCAAGAGGTAATAGCATACCTATGGGGATCTGACAAACTATCAAAATTAATAACTCCTCATCTAAGTTGTATGGCCTAGACTACCCATCGGTAAACTTGTATAAGGGACTCCTAGTCCTAGTCATTCTCTTAAATTAAATTAATTCCTAATTCGTGAATGAGCATTTCGTAGTCGCAGGCTCGTAATAGTACAACTAACTCAAGTACTATCACGAGTTCGCAAGATTTGTGAAGACTGACCTGCATGGGCCACCACAAAAACTTGTCACGATCCGTACCCTTTTTTTTAAACGGATACTAGACGTGTCCAAGCCAGCCTACGCCGCAGTGTCGGCGGTAGAACGCTGTCACGGCCATGAAGATCAAATCACAAATAATGTTCATTCACAAAAATTAATTTTAACTTACAATGATCACAAGTTTTACATTTGTAGAAAATATAAACTTGTACAAATATTGAATGACTACAACTCGACTTTCTAGCTAGTCTCTAGGCCTTTGTCTGCAAGTACCCCTGTATCTCCCATGCTAAGTGAATTCACGGCTAACCTGAAAAATATTGGTTTCCAGTCAGGAATGGAACGAGTACAATTTACTGAATGCAGTTTCAATATATAAAAATGACTATACGATAGAGGTTAGCCTTTAGACATATAATTCATAAAATAAAACAAAAGACAAATAAAACTAAATAAGGAAAACAGTAAATAAATACAAAGACAACACTCACCGACTGACGGAAGTACCTTTGACATGTGATCGGTCTCGGGACAATTACATGACACTGTCTATATTGTCTAAAGTTACATTGTCTAAAGTTACACTGTCTACATTGAATAAAGCAATAATAAATTACGGTCTACTTGATATAAATGCAATAAAAAAATCACTATTTACACTGTCTACTTTGCAATAATAAATCACTGTCTACACTGTCTACTTTGCAATAATAAATCACTGTCTACACTGTCTAAGGTCAGATCACACATCGTTGGTACTTCAACCTCCCGACACAACAAGAAACAAAATCAACATAAAACTGAATTCCTTACTATCTATCAACTAAACACTGATGCATAGTAAAAATCAATACTGAAAACAAACAATAAACTATACTCGCCTGTGGTCCTTTGATGGTGAAACCGATAGTCCAAACCACTCAATGTGCCACAAAAGTCAAAACCCGTACAACAGTCTCCGGATGCTGAAATAGACAATACCAATGATCTCATAATAGTCAAATTAGCTAGGATTGCCTATCCTTAAGTCGAATTCGGGACACAGGGCAAAACGATAATTTCGGGTCAAAACGATATCCGCCGGTAGACCCGCTTTGCACCGAAAAGCGTGGCAGAGTCAACGGTCTCTAAAGTCATCAAACTATATGTCTACAGATCCAATTTTCCGATACAAACCCAATCGTATGTCCAAAGTTGGATTTCGGCGGACCGTGCACAAAATCGCCCGTTGAATCGGACCGTGGGGCCCACAAAACGGCGATCCAGTCAACTGTCTCAGAATTGGACCAAACTTGGCATACAGGACCAGAAAAGTGATATGGACCTGTTGGCACAATTTTTGTCTCGATCTGACGAACGTGCACGAAGAAATTGAAAATTTTGCGCAGAGGCCGATACGATGAATTTTGACGGATACGCATCAAATTCGTCGCGCACACGCGACCAATTTGAATTCTGTCAAAGCCCACACGTCCACGAAGTCGTTACGCACCTTTCAATGCATTCGGTTTGTGACCACGTCGTCCGAATTGGCGGGACGCACGTGGTATCAGATCATTTTTCTAGAATTTTTAATATTTTAAAACAGGTTTTCCTCCATCTTTCACATTGAATAACTTTCTGCATATTTGATGAAATCAAGATCCGTAAAAAGGGTTTCGTTCTCGGATATGTTGTCTATAATCGTCTTCAAATAGAATTTTGAGACAGTGAAGGAAAATACAGAAATTTGCCTTCCAACAGGGTGTGTGGACTGCTACGTGCTGTCCTGTTTGATATTCGTAAAAACAGGTTTTTGCTCAACTTCGCGTCGAGTTATTGGACTATATAGTTCGTGTAAATTAAAAATAATTGAAGATAATCAAAGCTGTATATGTTGGGTTTATACCAGAGAAAGCGGTTCGTCAAATGGTCGAGCGATCCAGCAGAAAACTCGTTACGAACTCGGCCCAACGCCTAGCCGCTGCTGTCGCTGATCCTCTGTTTGCGCGCATTTGTGTCCTGTCGTTGTCACGCCCCAATTCCGTTGAATCGATAGTCATCTCCCGGGCGTGATGCCGTATGAACTTAATTTGCGATCGCACAAGGCCTAGTCATAAGGTAATCCGAGACACAAGATCTAAGAGAGTATGCAGACAAATTGATTCACACAATAAGTAAAGGAAACTTGTTCTTTATTGATAATGAACATCTTTTACAGACTCTGATACAAGACTCTTTGCCGCATGGGCTACAACATGACTCGATTACAGAAGAGTGTCGATGAGATAGTCGTTCCATACATTGCACGCATCCCTCAATATACACAAAGTACTCCAGTGACCTGGATGGGAGGGACACTGAGTCATCTTCCTTGGACTGTCAAGAGCCTTCAAAATAGAGTCGCAGAGAAAGTCTTCGACGCACGGTCGAAGCTTTAAAATTACGAACGCCGTCGAGCTAGCTGGCGCATCCTTCCTGGTTTACGGGACCTACAAAGAGCGAGGATCAGCACGAAACACATGTACTGGCGAATGGCTAATTAAAAACAAGCTCTGCATTTGATTCAAGAAGTTTCGTAAACATGTTAGCTAGCTATTTCGATGATCTTTCTAACCATCCTATTCAATTTACATGTTAACATATTTTGAGAAAAGCATATGAAACTGGATATCATTAAGCAACTATCATATTCATCCCGTGTCCCGTGCACCTGTTAAGCAGTGAAGGGGTATGAAGGCCACTGGCAATATCAAGCCATCGTGGACTATAACATTGGTTAGACGGAGCCCCTTTCACGTCGGGTAGCGAGCCCTGTGCGAAAGTGCCCGCATAACTCGCGTCGATGAAGGGTTGGCGCTGCTACACTCGTTCCTTCCGGGCCGAATCGGTCCCTTGGCCTAGGTAACCGTTCGAGGAAACTTCACCTTGTCGACAAGTTGTCCAATGACAATTTTCTTTTGAACTTAGTTGATTTGCTTACTTGACCGTATCGTTGCGATAAACGTTAATCGATTCATTCGTGGTTTTGCATAGGCTAAGTGGATTTGCGTAAGAAACACGTTTTCCATTTTCAAAACCGGCAGTTGGATAGCAAGTGTTTCGTGAAGAATCGTGCCACGATTTCTTTGATTCTACACTATTATGACAAGCATTTATTTACTTCACATATTGAGTTTTGAAGTAGAGGGACGAGACGAAGGAGGTCAGCCACTCGCCTTAGGCTTGCTTCAAGCGAGCGACCGGTTGGTTGCGCTAACGTCGCCTACGCGATCACCTGCAATCGCATAAGCAACTGATTAGATTACTGTATACTTTAAGGATATTCGATATGAAGGCGAAGCTTGAAAATGCATCACGAAAACCCATCGAAAATATTCACAAAAAACGTATTCACGCAAACCAAAGCCAAAGCCAAATCAAGTGCGGCATGAAAACCAGAGCAACGGGAGGTCTCTTCCGACTCAGCCGCAGAGCCAATCCTCGAGGCGCAACCCGCTGAATATGGGACTTGGTTCCGAAGAAACAATTCCATAACGTGGAATGGATCTTAATTCAACCGTTTTCGTTCGATCGACTCGGCCGATTCCGATCTATCAGTCCCGACCGAATTGATAGCGACAGTGTTTCTTTCTTGCGCACCCCGTGGACGGAAACGGGGCACAATGTAGGGACGGGACACTACACCATAACCAACTAATAAAAAGTTTCGTCCTCGAAACTTAAAGATGGAACCTACCTCTACGAGAACAATGAAGGAAATTTCTCCTTCATCTCCGATTCAAGCTTCCACGTCGACTCTTCGACCGAGTGGTTCTTCCAGAGGACGCGGACGAGAGGGATCGTTCGATTTTGCAACAACTTATTCTTGCGTTCTAAGATTTGAACTGGCTCTTCAACGTAGGATAAATCTGACTTTAGCTCCAGCTGGCCAAAATCTACCACGTGGCTAGGGTCGTGCACATACTTCCGCAGCTGGGAGACATGGAAGACGTTGTGTACACTTTCGAGCGCCGACGGTAGGACAATTTTATAGGCCACTAGGGCGACCCGCTCGAGTATTTCGAACGGCCCAACGAATCTCTGACTCAGTTTTTCTTTCGCGCCGAACCGAGTAACTCCCCGCATGGGCCACACTTTGAGAAATTCGTGATCGCCTACTTGAAACTCGAGGGGACGACGATGAACGTCCGCATAGATTTTTTGGCGACTCTGCGCGGTCTTTAATCTTTCCCGAATGAGCCGAATTTTCTGCACTGTCTGTTCTACCAGTTCTGGACCGAGAA
Source organism: Iris pallida (assembly GCA_029216955.1). NCBI lineage: Eukaryota > Viridiplantae > Streptophyta > Magnoliopsida > Asparagales > Iridaceae > Iris > Iris pallida. The sequence continues at coordinate 8,578,065 of JANAVB010031018.1, read as the reverse complement.
TATGTCGCTCTCCGACTTCATCCCAGCAAATGGGTGATCGACACTTGCGCCCGTACAAGGCTTTATATGGCACCATTTGAATGCTGGATTGATAGCTATTATTGTATGCAAATTCGGCCAGAGGTAGATGATTGTCCTAGCTTGATTTGAAGTCAATTGTACAGAGTCGTAGCATGTCTTCGAGAATCTGATTGACGCGCTCCGTTTGGCCGTCGGTCTGAGGATGGTAAGCTGAGCTGAACTGCAACTTGGTACCCAGCGTCGACTGAAGGCTACTCCAGAATTGCGACATGAACCGTAAATCCCGATCAGAGACGATGGATACTGGAACTCCATGCAGCCGTACTATCTCATCAAGATATATCTGCGCCAGGCGATCAACGCTCCAAGTAACTTTGATGGCAATAAAATGTGCTGACTTGGTTAATCGATCGACGATGACCCAGATGGCATCATTTTCCCGCGGCGTCTTCGACAGACCAACAATAAAATCCATGCACACGTGCTGCCACTTCCATTCTGGAATCGCCAGGTTCTGCATCTCTTCACCCGGTCTCTGGTGCTCAGCTTTCACCTGCTGACAGGCCATGCATTGCGACACGAAGAGTGCCACATCTCTTTTCATCCCGTGCCACCAGAAGTTTGTACGGAGGACCTTGTACATTTTCGTGCTACCGGGATGCAAAGTGTATTTCGCATAGTGTGCCTCCGACAGTATCTCCTTTCTGAGTTCTGAATCGTTCGAGACGCATAGCCTACCCTTCAATCGAAGTACGCCGGTCTCGTCTTCCGCAAAGTCAGTCATCCTGCCCATCGAGATTAAATCTCGTATTTTTTTCAGGTACGGATCGTCCTTCTGAGCGGTCTTGATCTTATCAAGCAAGCTCGGCTCTAACTGCAACTTTGCCAACTGCACATTCCAGAATCTGACTCGGAGCTCGATGCCCATCTCTTCTAGGTCACGTAGCAGTCTGGGATCGATGGATAGCGAGGCTATGTACTTCTGACTCAGAGCGTCCGCCACAACATTTCCCTTTCTCGGCGTATAGTCGATAGTCATGTCGTAATCTTTGATTAGTTCCAGCCAACGCCTTTGCCGCAAGTTCAGCTCCTTCTACGTGAATAGATACTTGAGGCTCTTGTGATCGGTATAGATCGTGCACGCCACGCCATAGAGATAGTGGCGTGACAATTTCAACGCGAACACAATCGTCGCTAACTCCAGTTCATGCGTGGGATAGTTTTTTTCGTGCGGCTTTAGCTGTCGGGAAGCAAAAGATATCACCTTGTTCCGCTGCCTCAGCACACACCCCAAGCCCTGACCGGACGCATCGCTGAATATCTGGAAACCCTCAGTCCCTTCTGGAAGTGCGAGTATCGGGGCCGAGACGAGCCTTTGCTTCAACTCTTGGAATGCAGCTTTACAGTCGTCTGACCATTCAAATGTGACTCCTTTCTGGGTGAGGCGAGTCAGAGGCGATGCGATCTTCGCGAAGTCTTTCACGAAGCGTCGGTAGTATCCCGCTAAGCCAAGGAAACTTTGAATCTCGCTGACGGACGCTGGCCGTTTCTAATCGACAACAGCTTCAACTTTCTTTGGGTCGACCGTAATGCCTTCAGCAGAAATGATGTGTCCGAGGAATACGACGCTGCTAAGCCAAAATTCACATTTGCTTCGCTTTGCGTATAGTTGGTTTTCTCGAAGGGTCTGAAGCACGGTCCGCAGATGCTCAGTGTGTTGCCGCTTATTCTTCGAGTAGACGAGTATATCGTCGATAAAGACTACTACGAACTTGTCGAGGAATGGTCGGAACACCCGATTCATTAAATCCATGAAAGCGACAGGGGCATTCGTTAGGCTGAACGGCATTACCAAGAACTCGTAATGGCCGTATCGAGTGCGGAAGGTAGACTTCGGCACATCGTCCGACTTGATCTTGAGTTGATGGTAACCCCAAAACAGATCAATTTTAGAGAACACCGTGGCTCCTTGAAGCTGATCAAACAGATCGTCTATGTGGGGCAGTGGGTATTTTTTTCAGACGATAGCTTTATTCAGCTCGCGGTAGTCGATACAAAGTTGCATAGAGCCATCCTTCTTCTTGACAAATAACACGGGCGCTCTCCAGGGCGAGACGCTGGGTCGGATGAATCCTTTGTCGAGCAATTCTTGTAACTGTACCTTGAGTTCTTTAAGCTCTACAGGGGCCATTCTGTACGGGGCTTTCGAGATCGGTCGAGTGTCGAGGAAGGTATCGATAGTTAACTCAATCTCTCGATCGGGCGGCATGTCGGGCAGCTCGTCCGGGAACACATCGGGGAATTTTGCCACAACGTCGGTTTGACCCGCGTTTGTACCATCCTGTCGCATGTCTCGAACGGAAGCTAGATAGCCTTCGTTCCCGGAATACAGCATCCATCGAGAAGATATTGCAGAGATCACCATGCAGGTCGACGACGCCTCACCACACGAGTAGCACAATTCAGGCACTCCAGGTATGCGGAATGTGACCTTCTTTTTAGCGCAGTCTATGGTTGCATTGCACGGACCGAGCCAATCCAACCCCAGAATGATATCGTAGTCCTTAATGTTTAGAACTATCGCATCGAGACTGACCTTTTGACCACTAATACAGATGATTCCGTCTCCGTAGACTAAATTTACAAGTAGTGGCATGTGTAGGCCTTAAAAATGAAAGTCACGCTGAGTTGTTCAGAACAGAGTCTCAATGTCACGCTGAGTTGATCAGAACAAAGTTTCAAAGTCACGCTGAGTTGATCAAGACAAATGTTTAAAAATCACGCTAGAGACAGCTCATCATTTATCAGAAATGTCATTATGGCTGACAACACAACAGTCGAAGAATGTCTCCTCGTATGCCACATATACACGGAACTCGAGAGATCACAGCCGATTATTGCGTGACTTTTGAAATCTTCTTTAACAAGACTCAGCCTTCATCAAGTTGGCGTAGCAAAAGAGTTTCTTGTCATTTAATGCGACTGACAAAGTAATCACTGTCAGAGATTTTGTGTCAGTCGAGGCACGTCGAATCAAGACAGCTGGCAGTCCTGCCTCAAGCTTGCGTATATTTTGAGCCTTCTGGCTCAAGTCTGCGTGTATTTTGAACTTCTATGTTCCTTCATCAAGTTTGCGTGGATTTTGAAGCTTTTTGCCCCAAGTCTGCGTGGATTCTGAAGCTTCCTGCCCCAAGTCTACGTAGATTTTAAAGCTTTCTGACCCAAGTCTGCGTAGATTTCGTCCTCAACGAACCTGCGTGGATTTCATCAAATCGGAGTACGTGGCAGCCATGCCACTGATCTCTCGCTTGCGTGTCCTGTAACTTGCACACGACTCATGCATGATTGCCATGTGTCCAACAGTTACAGGCCACGTCTAGTAACTGCTCACAACCTTGGGTATGTTAGATCCTGCGTGATTTTCAACTATGCACAGGCTGTGAAGACAGTTATCCTTTCAGTTATTTTTGACTCTATAAATAGAGTTCTTTTCTCATTCATTGTATAGACACACAGATATCTAAATTGTTGTCAAAATTTTGAGAGCTTTTCTTCTTCGCATCGTCCAAGGGATAAAGCGATCGTCTTCTAGATCGGATTCCTACAGTTGTAATTTTCCCAGATACACAATAAATAAAGTGAATTTATTTATGGAAAACAAATTGGCGACTCTGCTGGAGAAAACCATCTCCTCTTCTGAGATGGCAACAACTCAATACGACACTTCGTCAGTCGGCTCGACGAAGAAGGTGATATCGATCCAATTCGATCAACTCGTCTAAGAAGAAATGCAGCGGGCTAAGGGTGGCAAGCCCACTTCAGCCTCCATCACTACTGCCAAGTCGAAGGGACGATCTGTCTACGTCCCTAAGAATCAGTTGGCAACCAATGGTGACTTTTCTGCTACAGTGTCTACTACTAACACTGGCAAGGAGTCTACTGTAAGCACGTACACTCTTGTGTGTTCGAAGACAACAGCAGCCAAAAGTCACGCTGGCAGCACTGGCTCCTTAGCCAAGCCTGTTCCAGCGTGCAATCTTAATTCCAAAAGTCACACTGGCAGCACAGGATCCTTAGCCAAGCCTGTTCCAGCGTGTATTTCTAAATTCAAAAGTCACGCTGGCAGCACTGGCTCCTTAGCCAAATCTGTTCCAGCGTGTATTTCACCAAAATCTGGCTCTTTAGCCAAAACTTTATACACTGACAATACAGGCTCCTTAGCCAAATTGTCACCAGCATGCTCTAAGAAGAATAGCTCTTTAGCTATTTCTTCTTCTTTGCCAAGTTCTACTAGAACTGGGGGTGGTCTTGCTAAAACTCCTCCATACAAAGTCCCTTCAAAAAGAAACAATTCTTTAGTTGTTTCTTATGCTCCTGTAGTTTTTACTTCAGGAACAGCTTTGACTGACAATTTTGTTAGTCAAAGAAAAGGAGATGGTCTTTTGACTACTCTTCCTTCTGGACATTCTATGTCTCAAAACTTGAATAAGTCTAAGAAGAAACATTTCTTAATGTCTTCTTCTACGACTTCTTCGAATTGGGCACAGAATTTGTCTATAAAAGAGGGTCTGTTACCAACTCCTAATCAAGGGGATGGTTTAACTCTTCCTTCTCTGCAAATATCCAGATCAATGGAAGGAAAACTCCAAGTTTCAAAAACCAATGTGTTACCTCCAACTGATCTAAGAGCAAAACTTGATCAAATCCGTTTAGGAATCACTTCTGGTGTCAAAAAACCATACCAATCGGGAAAAAAAGCAAGAGATCCAGATGCAGAGTATGCTAGAAATTATGTGGCTCACATTAACCACTCTCTATATAACCAAGAGCCATCAAGACCCAAGAACCGGAAATATATTCCTAAAAATGCACAAAGAATGTTCTCTGATGTACCTCAATCTTCACAGACAGATCTACGAGAACATCTTCAACAGAAGAGAAGGAATAATTCTGTGTCAATGGACCATGCTGAATGTGACTTCCAGCCAAGAGTCATAATTCAATGCAGATGTCAATCAATGAATCAGGACCATGTTGATCATGAATGTGACTTCCAGCCGAGAGTCACAATGCAATGCAGATGTCAAACTAAACGACAATCTATTTTCAATCGGATTCAGTGTGAACCTATGCCTGATGAATATGAATCTCTGTATGCTTCTGTCAACATGACCTCTCGGGATACTGGGGGTAGAAATGATAGTCCAGATGGAGTATATAGAGGCACCAGATCAAGAGTCCTGGCTTCTACTCAGAGGACTTTGATTTCTGAAGATGATTCTGAATTTCTTGGGGAATCTAACTTCCCATCTCTTCCTACTGGGGTAGTTCTCCTATAACTGACTTTGATACACAAAGCAGTGATTCAGAACAAACAACATCCACCAGTTCATCAATAATCGCTCGTACAGTCACAACATATATGGTCGATGAGAATACTGATGAACCTTCTTCTTCCATGACTCCTTAAGAACAAAGAATTGCTTCTTTGGAACAACAAATGAAATCTATGGATGATAATATGAAGTCGATATATGAACTCATGGCAACTCAACTGCAAAATCGATAGACTGTACCAGAAGCTATACCAATTGACACTGGTGTAAGTCCAATACATGTTCCTCCAGCAGTACAATCCAATACTCCTGGGCAAGCTCAAACAGTTCCTAGTCACTCTGGAGCTAGGGGTAGTACTTATAATGCTGTTCCTCCTCCCAACTATTCTCTACAAGCTACAACTCCACAATCCTCCGGAGTTGTTACTGAAGAATTGAGGAATCTCCAAACTCAATTTGAGGCATTCAAACAGAAGGATGGTTTACAAAGGTTAGGCATCAAGCAACCTTATCCGATAGAATGGAAGCAAGTATTGTATCCTCCTAAATACAAGCCTCCTACTATCTCATTCTATGACGGAACCACTTCTCCAAGCCAATTTATTAATCACTTTGAAGTGATGACTGACCAGCTGCAACCAAGTGACGCCCTCCTTACTCGGGTGTTTGTCGGATGTCTAAAAGGAACGGCTTATGAATGGTATAGAAGTCTCCCGGATGGGTGTATTACCTCATTTGCCGGTTTCAAACAAATGTTTCTTGAACAATTCTATGAAGGGCTCAATGACATGACTATGTCTGCTCTTATAAGAATCAAGCAGAAAAATAATGAAACTACAGAGGAATTCATTGAACGGTTTCGAAGAGAAGCTCTGAAGATGCCTCTTGGAACTCCTGATGCTGTCACCATCGACACATGCAAATCAAATTTGTTGCCAATCATCAGCATGTGGACAGGATCTACTCAATTTCAAGATTGGCCTTCCTTTATAGTCTGTGCCAAAGCCGCAAAAATTAGTGCTGAAACTTTCAAAGGTTTAGGAGTGCAGATGACTCCTAAAGAAACAGGTCAAAGTAATAACAATAATGCTAAATTCAATAAAAGCAAGGGAAAAGAAACCCTTGAAGTTAATCTTCAGAGCAAAGATGCATCGACTGTTCAAACTCCTCCTACCTCTACGACTCAACAGCCAAGAGCACCTCGCCCCAAAGAAGAATATTCTTTTGATGACGATGATGTCCTTGGTATCTTTGAATGTCTGCTGAAAGGTAATAAAATACAATTACCTGAAATCAAGAAACCGGATGAAGCTGGTAAGACAGATCATCCTAAATACTGTCCATACCACAGAATGTTGGGCCACACAATTTGTACATGCTATGTACTGAAAGGAAAGATCCAGGAAATGATTAAATCTGGAGCTATCTCTCTTACTCCAAAAGATAAGACAGTAACCTCCAACGTCGTCTCTATACAATTCGGAGATTTTCTCCCTCAACTCCTTGAAAGTGGGATCGTTCCTATCCCCAAGGCAACTCTTGAAATAGTAAATATTCCTCCTCCACAGTTTGAAGGATTAATACCAATCACTATGGAGACAGGAGAAATCATGTGGATTCATCCTGATCTAGTAGAAGATTTTGAATCTCCTCCTCTTCAAAAGACTACTTCCCGAAAGTCCAAGAAGGCTGGAAAGATTAAGTCATGTCATATGACTTCTCTCGGATCTACTCCCAACACAGAGCCAAAAGATAAGGAAGAAGCACTTGCTGGTGCTACTCGAACAGGGAAACCTTATCTAAAGGATTATTCTAAAAATCCCGAGGATACTCCTGATATCCCTCCTGCTGACAAAGATGTTCCTAATGTTCCTCTTGAAGAAGAACCATCCACTGCACCTATTCCTTCCACTGCACCGGTTGAACCTGCTCCTTCCAAGCCCACAGCTCTTGAGAAAGGCAAACAACAGGCTCGATTTGATAAGCCAATCAAGAAGTCCCCTCCTCTTGGGCTTCAGAAACCTTATAACTTTGACATTCTAGCTCAACTTGCTAATACTCCAGCTAGAATGTCCCTATTTGAACTTCTACGTCTTTCTAAAGAAACTCGGGAGACGTTAAGTGAGGCACTTCTTCAGGCTGACTCTTCTCTTGCACAATTAAAAAAGCCAGGTGAAGAACCTGCCACTTGCTTATATTGCAACAGTGTATTGGAGATTATCCCAAATATCACCTTTACACAAGATGACATGCTATTGGAGGATAATCGACATGATCGGCCTCTCTACTACACCGGTTATATCGATACGATGAAGATAGATCGTATCCTCATTGATCCAGGGTCTGCTATAAGTATAATGCCAAAGAGACTGTTGGATGAACTAAAAATTCCTCTTCACAAGCTTTCCAAGACGGTTACTACAATCCTGGGATTCAATCAGAGCCGAAGCGAGCCTTTGGGAAAGATTCATCTGAAACTTCAGATTGGCGATTTCAGATCCAAAGTCACTTTCTATGTGATTGAGATTGTGGGATCTTATAATCTTCTTCTGGGGAGGCCCTTTCTTCATGAAAATAATATGGTGCCTTCTACTCTTCATCAGTATTTTAAATACATTGACATCAATGGAAGAGTACAAAAGGAAGTTGCTGATATAAATCCCTTCCATGGGATTGAAGCTTATTTCAATGATTCCCGGATGTATAAAGAAGAGTATACAAGGGTGATACAAGCTATGGAGAAAGAGGATTCACAAAGTGAGACTTTAATAATCCCTGTTAAAGGTCGAACTACTCAGCAACAATCTCCCAAACCCTCTGGAGAAGGTTCTTTCATCAGTCCAGTAAGTGGACGGATCTCTCCATTACCTCAGTCGTCTACTCAAGATACACTGATCATTCCTGTCAGTGGGCGTATTACAGTTCCTGTATCTTCACATATGAAACAGGATACTCTGGTAATCCCTGTTGGAGGGCGGACTACTCTTCCATCTCAAGCTTCAAGGGAGCTCACCTCTTCTGAGCCATTTGTTATCGATCTTAATCGAAACAAAACTTTCTCTCGTTCTTCTTCTCCCCCTTTAGTCATTGATTTGGCTAAGATTTCTAAGGCTCAGCCTTCTTCCAATGTAAATACTGCTACTTTTAAATTTAATGAAAAGTCTCCATCTTTGCAGTATATTGATGTGTGTAATCATGTTCATAGTTATTTACATTTGTTAGATGACTTGAGAACGATAACCATAGGAGTTGTACAGACTTTCCATACAGATGTATCCCTAGAATCAGTACAAACTTCATACTTTCTAGTTCCCAGCAGAAAGCCAGGAGATATTCCAATATTCTTCTACAAAGGGCCCCAAAATCCTTCTAATCTTGAAGATGATGACAAAAACGATGATACTGGAAGATTACAACTACGTCGTTATAGTCAACAATCTAAAGACATCATTAAAAATATGGGTTATGATTTCAGAACAGGCCTCAGTAATGGGAAAGGAAGAAGAATGCCTGTTCGGATTCCTCCTCTGAAATATGGAAGGACGAAATACGGATTAGGTTATATTGCTCCTATTCCTTTTATTAATATTGTCCATAAAGATCCCGAATCTGACGAAGATAAGAGATCTGATTCTTCTAGTACTAACTCTTGGGATTCTGATACAAGTATTGGTGAATTCTACTGTAACATTCTGTCTTCCAACATGGTCTCCATTGACTGTTCTGAAGAAAGTGATGAAGACGAAGATGGGTTTGAAATCTCACCTGAATCAGAACAATGGGCCCAAAGGTTAGATAATCAATGGGAGTTCCGATTCGAACAAAAAGAACCTCCGACTGAAGACAAACTTGTTCAAATAGATGTTGGTGAAAAGGGATCCCCTAAACCAATATTTATTAGTGAAAGTCTTTCAGAAACTGATAAGCAAGACATGATCAAACTTATTCGTGAAAACATCGATGTCTTCGCTTGGAGTTATGAAGATATGCCAGGACTTGATCCACAGATAGCAACTCATAAACTCAATATCATGCCGAATGCTAAACCGGTCAAGCAACAACAGCGACGATTTCGTCCAGATATTATGGATGCAATTGAAGCTGAAGTCAATAAACTCATGGCCTCCGGGTTTATTAGAGAGGAACAACATCCTGATTGGGTGGCTAATATAGTTCCTGTCCATAAAAAGACTGGCAAGATCAGAGTATGCATAGACTTCCGCGATCTCAATGTGGCATGTCCTAAAGACGAATTTCCTCTACCAATTACTGATGTTATGATCGATAATACCTGTGGGTTTGAACGGATGTCATTCATGGACGGGTATTCTGGGTATAATCAGATCAAAATGTTTCCAGATGACGAGAAACACACTTCTTTCAGAACACCGATTGGTACATACTGTTATACAGTGATGCCATTCGGTCTCAAGAATGCAGGAGCAACTTATCAGCGAGCTATGAGCACTATATTCTGTGAACATTTGCGAAAAATAGTCGAATGCTACGTTGATGATATTGCAGTTAAAAGTCGACAAAAAGAGGATCACATCCAAGATTTGAAGACTATTTTTGATCTAATGCGTAAGCATCAATTAAAGATGAACCCTACTAAGTCCTTCTTAGGCGTCTCTAGTGGCAAATTTCTCGGCTTCGTCATTATCGCTAAAGGTATACACGTGGATCCCGAGAAGATCAAAGCCATCCAAGAGATGCGTCCTCCACGCACCTTAAAATAGCTACGAGGATTTCAAGGAAGGATCGCTTATATCAGGAGATTCATCTCTAATCTTTCAGGACGCTGTAGACCATTCAATAAACTTATGAAGAAAGGTATTTCTTTTGTCTGGAATGATGAATGTCAGAAGGCATTCGATGATATAAAGCAATATCTGATGAGTCCTCCAGTATTGGTACCTCCTGTCTCAGGAATACCGTTCCTCCTATATACCCGAGCAATGAGTCATTCACTGGGTGCATTGCTCGCTCAAAAGAATCAAAATGGTCATGAACAAGCTATTTACTATCTCAGTCGTACTATGACCGGAGCTGAACCTCGATATTCACCGGTCGAAAAAGAATGTCTAGCCTTGATGTTCGCTGTCCAAAAGACACGACATTATATCATTGGACAGACTATTCATGTCATTTCCCGGATCAATCCTATACGGGTCATGATGAAGAAACCCAGTGTTTTGAATTCTCGATTGGCTAACTGGGGAATCTTACTTGCTCAGTATGATATGCACTATATCCCTCAGAAATTAGTCAAAGGACAAGCTTTAGCTGATTTTCTGGCTGCTCATTCAATTCCAGAAAATTCAAAACTCTATGATGAAATCCCAGATGAAGTCCTAGATTCAAACCAAATTGCTGAAGAAGATCCTACTTGGCGTCTATTCTTTGATGGAGCTTCAAGAATAGGTCCTAATGGTGATATTGTCGCTGGAGTTGGAATCGTTCTTGTGTCGCCAGAAGGTCTTGCTATCCAAAGAGCTTATTCTCTCGATCAACCATATTCAAATAATGTAGCTGAATACAATGCACTGCTTATTGGTCTTCAACTCGCTAAACATCTGAATATTCAACATTTGGAAGCGTATGGAGATTCTAAACTCATTGTCAATCAGATAAGGGGTATTTATGAAGTTCGCCATCAAGATCTGGTTCTTTATCATAGATCGGCTATATCTATGGCTTCTTTATTTGAAGGGTTCTTTATTGAACATGTTAGGCGAGCATGTAACACAGAAGCTGATGCTCTCGCCAATCTTGCGACGGTGTTGGCTATTCCAATTAGACGTCAACAAATGATTGTTGTTTGCAATCGACAATTATTTCATCTCGAAAACAATCTAACTCTAGGACTTCCAGTTGACATTGAAGAATCAACATCTCATGATGTCAACACAACAAGAGGATTTGGATTAAGTCGTAAATCATTATCATCTTCATCTGATTCTAGCATGGAATTCATCTTCAGTAATTCAACTGAGACTCAGAATACGGATAAAGATTGGAGACTTCCTTTCTTAGATTTCGTATTGTATGATATTCTTCCAGATAATCCGAGTGAAGCGGCATCTATCAGAGGACGATCACTCAGATTCTATTATAATCATACTACAAAAACCTTATATCGTCGAGCTTATGATGGTTTACTTCTTCGATGTGTTGCCGGTGATGAGGCTCAACAAATCATTCGTGAAGCACATGATGGAATTTGTGGAGCACATCAGCCTGGACCAAAACTTCAAGACCGTATTCGACGTATGGGTTATTACTGGCCCACTATGGTATCAGATGCCATCGAATATGCAAGGAAGTGTAAAGCTTGTCAAATCCATGCGGATTTTATTCATCAACCCTCAGAATTTCTGCATCCAATGGCAGCATCATGGCCCTTCGAAGCTTGGGGCATGGACATTATTGGTCCGATCAATCCGCCGTCATCAAAAGGTCATCGGTTTATTCTCGCAATAACCGATTATTTCTCCAAATGGGCTGAAGCTATTCCTTTATCTGAAGTCAAGACGTCCAATGTTATCAACTTTATCAAACATTATGTCATCTACAGATTTGGTGTTCCCCGACGCATTATTCATGATAATGGTCCACAGTTCGTCAGTCAGAAATTTACTCGATTCTGTGACGATCATCGGATCAACAATGTGGCTTCTACTGCATATAATCCGGCAGCTAACGGATTAGCAGAAGCTTTCAACAAGACCATCATCAAACTCTTAAAGAAGTTTGTTTCTACTAACAAACGTAATTGGAGCGAGAAACTTGGTGAGTGTTTGTGGGCTTACCGTACTACAGTTCGTAATGCTACTAAATGTACACCTTTCTCTCTGGTGTACGGATGCGAAGCTGTTCTTCCATTAGAGATTCAAATTCCTTCTTTAAGGATAGCAATCGCTAATGAACTTACTGCCGAGAATAATGACCATCTTCGACTTCAGGAATTAGAAGCTCTAGATGAAAAGTGATTATCTGCTCAACAGAATATCGAATTCTATCAAGCTAGAATTTTAAGAGCTTTTAACAAGAAAGTCAGAGTTCGAGCATATCAAAAAGGAGAACTTGTTCTAACAGTCAGACGTCCTATGACTATGACTCATATGAGCAAAGGCAAATTCGACGCAAAGTGGGAAGGTCCCTATATTGTGAGCAGAGTTTTCTCAAATGGAGCTTATCAACTCTCAGAACTTGATGGTCGAAAAGTTATGATGCCTATTAATGGCAAATTCCTTAAAAAGTATTATGTATAAAATATAAATACTTGTAAATCATCAGACAAGTTCATGTTTATAAATAAAATTTTATTTTAATCATGAATGATAGTACATGATATTAAGGAAGATCACTATCATCCTTCTCTACATTTGGATGCGGACCGCTGCCGTCCTTCTCGAAAATACGATCAGCAAAAGAACTGAGAACTTCTTTGCTGGAGCCCACGAGAAACTTGCAGGCTGCCATCCTCATGGCTTCCTCTTCTTCAGTCCTTCCTGGATCAAGCAGAAAGTCCAGAATGTCTCGTGGTGGCTTGGGTGCAGACGAATCTTCGCCCACTTCTACCTCCTTCGGCTGAAATAGATCTCCAGGGCATTCTTCCTTGCCCTTCTGAACCTTCAAGACGATTTCAGCCTTCTTGGATGCTTCTTCAGACGACATTTTTATGTTGAAGAGTAGAAGTGTTCGTTCTTGTTAGATTTCTGCTATATTTATAGACAGAAGTTCCTCGAATAATAAAACGACATATTCATCCGATGGTTCGCCCGTTAATTAATGCCTGACGGTTCATCCGTTCATTTATTACATTAATCTGATGGTTCGTCCGTTCATTAACGCCTGACGATTCATCCATTCATTTATCATATTCATCCGACGGTTCACCCGTTCATTAATACCTGACGGTTTATCCGTTCATGAAAAATCGAGTTCAAAGATATTTTTATGTCTGAATTCTATTTTTTCTAATCAGTATTAAACTAAGATCATTTCTGGTTTAATATCATCTGATAGAATTACAAAGTTTGTTTGTATATTCTATTCTATTAGAATGTGTCATGTATTATTTACCTCTGAACATATTTTCTATATTATTACCAAAACAGCAAAACCATAAATCAGATCAAGAATTCTCATTCATTTTCATTCAGAATCAAAACATTGAATACAAGTGCGAATGAAAAAAGATTCACTTATTAGGAGTTATTAACTCCCTGATACGTTCAAGAACAGCATTCATTTTATCTTCATGAGCTTTCTGAACTCGTTCCGCTGCTTCCACTGTGACATTCTGTTCATCAAAAATGATAATAGCAGTTTGGAGACGGTTGACTTCTTCAATTTGTTTCGTCTGCATCTGCTCTCGCTCCTTTTGAAGAGTTTCACAGCGTTCAGCTTCAGAAATATAAGCAGCAGTAACCACAGCTTGCTCTGTCTCTATAACAGCAATTCGCTCTTGAAGGCGAGCCAACTCCTCTTTCAAATTCTTCAGCTCTTCAGCTTTGGATACTTTATCTTTCTCCAGAAGCTCTACTCTTTGACGAGTAGCTAATATTTCTTCGCCCTTTTCTACTAATTTCTCAGAAGAAGAGGCAAGAAATGCTTCTAATGCAGCTTGCTGGGACTGAGCTTCATGCTCTAGTTGACTGATCTCAGCCGCAGTTAAAGATTGAATGTCTTCTTTCTGAGTCTCCCAGTATTTTTGAATAGTTATTTCCAACTCATCCAGAAGATGTTCGAAGAAGATGCACTGAGATTCGCAACCAGCATGTCGCAACGCCATGAGCGGGAACTTGACCATAGTTCGAAGATCAGAAAAGGGCATAGCTTCATCCTTCAAGAAACGTCTGGAATATGTATCTAGATATGAGTAAATGATCTCTGAATACATTCCCAGAGTTCTTGCTAGTCCAATCTCAAATCCAGGTGTCGCTGTCATCATTGAAGAAGAAGCTTGAATGTTCTCTACCCTGGGAACAGAAGTAGGGGCTACTGGAGAAGTTGGCAAGTGTGAACTCCCTTCATCAGCATCAGCCTGGATAAGTGGAGCATAAGTTGAACTCATTGTTGCAGCAGTTCCTATAATCAAAGAAAATAATAAAAATTAGCATATAGAGAAAAAGAAACAGCAGTAACAAAATTTGAAATAAAGGTCTACCAGGCTGAGGTTCATATTCAATATGTTGGGGGAGTCTGGCGTCTTCTTGTAGTCTGTCCATGATAGTATCCGACACCTGCTTCATGTGGCTGCTTCCAGCTCCAGAATTACTGGGTGCTGTAGCGTTATCCGGAGATTGAGCAGGTTCGGGGCTAAGTTCCATTCTGTTTCCCTTGACTTTATCCTCATCATAAGGAGTAGAAGTGCCAGTATGCCAATCTTCTCCTCCTTCAGTTTTTGCTTCTTCTTCTTCATCCCCAGCTTCAGGATGAGTCTCTGATCCAGAGTCTATGATATTCACATCTTCATCAATCTCAGGAACAGCGATGACAGCTAGCTCAGTATTGACTGCCGGTTCAGTCTTCTCTGAAATGTCAGTTCGAAGAATGATGTCTTGACAAACATTCTTCAACAAATCATCAGCAGCTGATACCTCGGACGCCGGCACGTCTTCATCGCCTTTGGTCAAAGAAATATTCTCTTCAGCTTGGGTTTTAAGAACTTCTGGCTGTTCTGTAACCTCTGCCATAGCTGGTGCTTCTTCAGAATAATCAATCTGGTCATCCAGTGCCTGGATGACGCCTTCTGTCCCATGCTCAAATGGGATCATCCTCATATCTGAGGGTTCAATAACTACTCCGCTTGTTGTTGGAGCAGTTGTTTCCTGAGCTTGAGCAGACTCTACCTTAGTCTGTTCAGTTGAAACTGCTGGAAGGTGAATATCATCAGACTCTGTTTGTTCAGTAGAAGCTGTTTCATTGATTTTTGGCAAAACTCCTCCACTCATAATCGTTTCTAGGAGTTCATTGCCTTTTATCTTGCTGACGGTCTTCTTGACATACTTTCCTCTCGACCTTCTTGTTATCAAAGGAGCGTTGTCTTCATCAGTCTCTTCGTCTTTATCGGCGGCATCATCTTCGTCAACTGGGATGCCACCTAAAGATGAAGTAGCAGTTACTGACACTCCTTTCTTCTTCTTAGATGTCTGAGACTTAGTACTCCTTTTGGAGACGGTCTCAGATTCATCACTTCTCTTCCTCTTAGAAAGAGATACAAATATAGGAGGAAGGACTTCATCAGGAAAATTTCCCTCCTGGAATAATTCATATAGAGGGTCAACCTATGCTGTCTCATCTACGGGTTCCGAAGAAAATTGTTGAATAATAGTCTTCTTCTTTGACCTCTTCGACGGAGCTAGGTCATCCTCCGTAACAAAAGTCTTCAGATTAAAACTCGGCTTGAAGGTGCCCGACGAAACATAGAAGCGAGCATAGGTATAAAGCATCTTCGTCCCTGTGCTTGATAAAGGATTAGGCATAGAGAATACAGCTTTCGTATCTCTAGCCGCAAAATATCTCCAAGCCCGAGCTCCGTCAATAAGCCCTCCATGAGCAGAAAGGCAAGTGGTGGCGTTCCCAACGTGAAGTTGGTCATATCCGAATTGCCTGGCAAATCGGCTTGGTAAATATGGCTCCAGATATGTCATATCTTCATGACGGTATACTAGATGAGAAGGCCGAATTCTCTGTAACCACTGAAAGGCAACATCATCTAATCTGTTCCCCATATCTCCATCCATCATATTTAGGGGCATGCTCTCATAGCCCAGTGGTGGAGGGACACATTGAATGGACCAATGTGAAGCTCGATTCAGGACATTTCTGCATTCTGGAAGGGTATGAACCTTCCAGAAAGTCTCACTAGAGTACCTCTCCAAAAAGAGACTGCCACTTCCTCCTGCCCCTGGAGGTATCAAGACATCATGATGGAGGAGAAGCCAGCCATACAGATATGTAAAAGGCATCTCTATCCGTGGGAACTCCTCAGTCATCCTCCTTTGATCAGAAAGCATGTTGGTTACAAAATTTCGAAGACCTGCATTCAGTCTACAGGTCATCGCTGATAATAAATCTAACTTGTAACCATACATAAGGTGCACCGCTGCAAAGATAACGCCTCTATGTATCATGTCCAGAGAGCTAGAACCAGGAACGATGAATCTTCTTAACCACAGATATAGGAATTCGGCCAAATGACCGTTCCTTGACAGCATCTTCCCACTCTGTCTCACGTACGAGTTGAAAGTGGTTCCAGCTTTGAACTCGTACCAGTCTTCAGTGATCATGAAATTCTTGCAGTCATATTTCTCCAGCAAATAAGTGATTTCACTCTCAGAGAGAGGCTTGAAGTTGCTAATCTGATACCATCTCTTCTCGTTTATCTTCTTATCATCCTTTTCACGGTTCATAAAAAGGTAAGACATCCACTTCTGGATGTGGTTGCCGGCTTCATCTTTAGAACTCTTGTAATATAGAGTACATGTGCCAAAATGGCACATCATCTCTTCAAATAGATGCACCATCTCTGGGTTCTTCTCTGATAGAAAGTTCAGCCCTTCTGTCGTAGGCACGTACTTCTCATACGGCAGCGAGCCTGAAGGCAGATGTGAGATGTATTCCATCTCATGAAGGACAAAGCCCATCTCCCCTTTCGGAGTCATAAATGTCCCCGTCCTGTGATTGTATCTCTCAATCAAGGCCAGGAACAGAGAGGGGTTAGGTCTGAAGCCATAGGATGAATTGACGACTGCATTATAGAGTTTATCTTCTTTAGCTCAGTCTCAAAATTCTCTAAAGCCCAGTGGACCAAAGTCCTCCATCTCACGTTCTCTTGATTCATTAAGACGTTCATCCTCGGCGTCGAATCGGTGGGGTAGAACGCATTCTTGTTTGCCATGAATTCGTTTATGAAAATGGGCATTCTGAATGGCATCAATATGGATGAGTCTTCAGGTGGTATGCATCCAGGCTTCAAACCCCGAAACACTGATACGTGATTTTCTGGGGCACTAAAGAATCCTTCCTTCCTGTAAATGATGCGGCTTGCCTTCGCCTGCTGGTATTCTGTTAAATGCCAGGACATCTTTCTCGGATAGCTGGCATGCATGAATCTTATGATAGACAAGCCTCTGGAAACCTTCGGCCAGTACATTGGTTGATTTACATCACCTTCGAAGTAAAAGCAGACTTTCTTTCTAATACTCTTTGGCTGCGATTTCTGTGCTATGGCATCCCCGAACAGAAATGCTGGTTTCTTGTGAGACACCAGATCAAGACTCTGAAAGGGTTGACCATTCATCAGACAAAGTAGGATTGTATGATCTTGATTGGCCAACAATGATAGTCTGGCCTCTGGAAGGTCAAATTGAGGGAATTTCACATGAGATAAATCATGTTTAAATGTAAAACTCAAGTGTCCCTCATAATCTGCTTCCTCACTTCGGATGTTCACTGAAGAAAATAAAAGAAGACGAGGTCAGATATGTTTTCTACGTCTATGAGCCTTATGCGTGTATAGCAGTGTTTAAAGAAAATTTCAAAAGTCACGCAGACTTCAGATAGACACGCTGAATGATTTATTCACGCAGGTGTTTAATTCACGCAAAGTTCAGACAGATTAGAATGAAAGTCACGCATCATTGCCAGAATCACATTTGAGTGAAAATGACAAAGACACGCTGACAGATCAAGACTAATCTATCCAGAAGATGACTCTCAAAAGTCTGTGTGATTATTACAACATTGACATCTCTGTCAACATATGAAAAATCATGCAGAGTCATCATGAAAGCTGCGTGACTATTTCAACATCGACATTTCTGCCAAACATGAAAAAATCACGCAGAGTCATCATGAAAGCTGCGTGACTATTTCAACATCAACATCTTTGCCAAACATAAAAAAATCACGCAGAATCATCATGAAAGCTGCGTGACTATTTCAACATCAACATTTCTGCCAACATGAAAAATCACGCAGAGTCATGAGAGTCATGCTCATTTACGTGAAACACAGAGCTTCGTAAACACGAAGATGTGAAGTATGGCCGACCCTAAAGAGGGGGCATACTTTATTAATATCCTTTGCCCTAAGAAGGGGGGATATATTTCTAAAATTCATTATTTGTTTTTAGATCCTAAAAATTCTATGTGGAGTTCATCTTCATCACAATCATCTTCATCAAGTCATCTTCAACAGTTCGTATTCCCCCATCACTTACGCTGAATAGGAGGATGCGTGACTTCTCGTCGGGGGAGTCTATCAGTGGTGGCACGAGAGGAAGTCGCAGGGGCTTTCCCCTTGGCCTGAGAGTCGGCTTTCTTGGGAGCCATTGCTGCTGAGAAAGGGAAGAAGAAGTCGGAGAAGATGAAGTTCGTCGAAGGAAGGAAGTTTCTCTTCTGTGGATTCTCTCTCTTTAAAAGCAAGTAAAGAATGAAAGAAGTGGGTTATGGCTTATTTATAGGCTCGTGAAGAATTCTAAATAGCACATCATTATTTGCCTCGATTTAGGAGTTTGATACGGGATCCTAACTGCACAGAATCCCAACAGTCCAATCATTAGGGAGTAAATATCTCTTTAAAGTCATCTCAGCGTGACTAAATTCATTTTATCATCTTGATTTCAAAGTATTTCGAAATAATTTATCATTTTTCGAAAACTTTGAAGGGGATTTTGTAGGCCTTAAAAATGAAAGTCACGCTGAGTTGTTCAGAACAGAGTCTCAAAGTCACGCTGAGTTGATCAGAACAAAGTTTCAAAGTCACGCTGAGTTGATCAAGACAAATGTTTAAAAATCACGCTAGAGACAGCTCATCATTTATCAGAAATGTCATTATGGCTGACAGCACGACAGTCGAAGAATGTCTCCTCGTATGCTACGTATGTACGGAACTCGAGAGATCACAGCCGATTATTGCGTGACTTTTAAAATCTTCTTTAACAAGACTCAGCCTTCATCAAGTTGGCGTAGCAAAAGAGTTTCTTGTCATTTAATGCGATTGACAAAGTAATCACTTCAGAGATTTTGTGTCAGTCGAGGCACGTCGAATCAAGACAGCTGGCAGTCCTGCCTCAAGCTTGCGTATATTTTGAGCCTTCTGGCTCAAGTCTGCATGTATTTTGAACTTCTATGTTCCTTCATCAAGTTTGCGTGGATTTTGAAGCTTTTTGCCCCAAGTCTGCGTGGATTCTGAAGCTTCCTGCCCCAAGTCTGCATGGATTTTGAAGCTTTCTGACCCAAGTCTGCGTGGATTTCGTCCTCAACGAACCTGCGTAGATTTTATCAAATCGGAGTACGTGGCAGCCATGCCACTGATCTCTCGCTTGCGTGTCCTGTAACTTGCACACGACTCATGCATGATTGCCATGTGTCCAACAGTTACAGGCCACGTCCAGTAACTGCTCACAACCTTGCGTATGTTAGATCCTGCGTGATTTTTAACTATGCACAGGCTGTGAAGACAGTTATCCTTTCAGTTATTTTTGACTCTATAAATAGAGTTCTTTTCTCATTCATTGTACAGATACACAGATATCTAAATTGCTGTCAAAATTTTGAAAGCTTTTCTTCATCGTATCGTCCAAGGGATAAAGCGATCGTCTTCTAGATCGGATTCCTACAGTTGTAATTTTCCCAGATACACAATAAATAAAGTGAATTTATTTATGGAAAACAGTATGCCCGACGGTACGTTGATAGTGAGGTCGATGCCCAGTGGTGTCAAGGTAAATTTGTGCTCGGCGGCAAAGTCCACCGATATAAAACTATGTGTGGCACCTAAATCAAACAATACACGAGCAGGTTTATTATTGAATTGCAGTATACATGTCACGACTGTATCAGATGCAAATGCTTCGTCCCGAGTCATTGCGTAGATGCGACGCTAAGCATTGGGGCGACGGTCTTGGCCATTCTGTTGTGCGGTCGGTGGAGCCCGAGGTGCTTGGCCTCGATTTTGTTGATGTTGCGGGGGGCGTTGGTTCGGCGTAGCTTCCGGGCAGTCCCTTACGAGGTGATCTCTTTTGCTGTACGCAAAACATACTCTGTGCTTAAGTCTGCACTCTGTGTCCAGGTGCCCGCCCTTGTGGCAGAAATTGTAGACCATCCGCTCCTTCGTCTCGTTGCCGCGATATTGACGCTTTTGTGCGTTGTTGCCTTCCGCATTACTATGGCATTTGTTATTAAAGTGAACAGCGCCAGTAGTAGTAGGAGGATACTCGAACTCCAGACGGATGGCATGGTTGAGTGCCTCGCCCACAGTTTTGAATTCCGGCACCGAGACATGAGCACGGATAGTGGAACGCAGGCCCACTACAAATCATTTTGTATGACTTGCAGTGGTAGGTAGATAGTCTACAGCAAACTTGGCCAGTTTGTTGAATTTGGTCGCATATTATCGTACAGTCATGTTCCCTTGCGTCAGTTGCATAAACCCATTTTCTTTTTCCTGTCGCACGGCTGCAGAAAGATATTCGTTCTCGAACGCATCTCTGAATATCACCCATGAGATCGTTGCCGTCTTGTCTTCACGTCGAATAGCCCGCTTCTGCACAGCCCACCAATCGTGTGCGTTCATTCGAAGTAGAAGTTGAGCACATGTGACTTTCTTCGAGTCCTCGATACCCAGAAGCTCGAACTTGTTTTCCAGCTCCTCCAACCAGTCGATCGCCACCGAGGGATCTTCTGTGCCGTTGAAGGAAGTGCGGCAGCTTTTAGTGAATTTTGACACGTCGAAGTTAGAACTTCTCGGTGCCGCAGGTGAGAGCACGGGCACCTCTGGTTCGGCTTCGTTGGATCGAACCGCAGGCTGGATTACGACAGGCATCATCATTGAATTATTGTTGTTGCCCACGACCGACTGTACGATCTGCTGGAGGATATTCAGCAGCTACTGCAGCAGCTTGAATTGAGCCTCGAACCGATTCTCAGATTGAGTCTGACGAGCCTCTGCTTGCTGACGATGGAGCTCGTTTTGACGTTGCTGTATTTTAAGCATCTGCAACATACGTTGCATCGGGTCGCCGGAAGGTCCGGCTAAGGTAGGCGTCATTCCCGTTGGGTTGACGAAATACCCGGGTCTAGAAGCACTCGAGCCGCTGGAAGCGCTCGTCTCGTCTTTCGCCTGAGCTCCCGTAACTGCAGGGAAAAGAAAGCAACTCTCGTTAGTTTCGGAAAATGTCCTGTGTTCAGCGTATGGAACAACTCATCTCATCGACACGAGGTCAACGGTTGGAGACTAGAACTCGACATTGGAGGTCAAGAACGTAAAGCCGTGCGCTGATACCATTATGTTTCGCCCCGATTCCGTTGAATCGATAGTCGTCCCCCGGGCGTGTAACATCCAGTTTTCCAGATGAGGGTAATTTTGAAATTTTGTAATTATAATTATTATTTATTGATAATTATTTCATATTATGATTTTTGGTGATTTCTAATTATTTTAAAACTATTTAAAATTATGACTTGTGATTTTGATATTTTACTATTGTTTGGTTTTAATTTCGAAGAATTTGTTATCCCCAGTTTTCAGAAACATGGGTATTTTTGTCATTTTATATTTTTGAATATTTTTAAATTTTATTTTATTATTTATGATATTATTTTGGGGTTGAAATTTATTTTATTATTTATGATATTGTTTTGGGGTTATTTGAGTCGGGTTCGAATTTCAGCTCAATCTGACTTGAAACGGGGACCCGGGGGTAGTGTTGACTTTAGTGGACCCACACATTAGTTAGCCATGACCCACATGATAGAAATATTTTATTTAGAGGTTAGACTAATTATTATGGATAAGGTTAGTGTGATTAGAGACTTTAGAATGACTAATTTAGCCCCAACCAATTAGCCCTGTCCTAATACTAATAGAATAGGTTAGTGGGGGCATTTTAGCCTTACCATAATAGGAAAAATAGCCCCATATGGCCAGCCACTTTGGGAGAGGATAGGCTCAAGTTCATTTCATTATTCTCATCCACACTCTCTTTCTTGTTCTTCTCCAAATTTTTAGAGAGCAATCCCTAGCAATTTCTCCACCAAATCCTTCCATTTTGCCACCAAATCTTCTTCTTTCCTTCTCTATTCTATCCAAGGAGGAAGCTACTCAAGTTTGGGAGGATTCGGAGCTCGTTCGTATCCTTTTGGAATCTCTACGTGTCGGTGTCGCTCCGGAAAGGCTTTTCTTCGATTCGATCTACCGGAAGGTATAAATCCATTCTCCTTTTCATTTTCTCATGCATATAGGTCTATTTTGAATCCATAGGAATGACCCCCATGGTTGTATCTCTATTTGTGTCCATTTTGTGTCTATTTGGAGGTCATAGGAGTGTCCTTTGTGTTGTGGTTGTGTCCATGTGGGAAAATCCCAAATTTGGACACACTATGTGTTGTTGTTATGTATGAATGAATTATTACATGTTTAATCTCAAAATTTTATATTGGAGATGTGTTCTATAGTGTCTCATATATATATATATTAGTGTAGAGAGTGAGTTCTTGCTATATTATGTTATATACTTGTGTTCTTTTGTCTCAAACTACCCAAATTCGTCATAATTTTTATCCACGTTTTTAGTAGCAATAGCAACTTAGAAATGTCATAACTTTTAGTTTAAAACTCCGATTTATCTCCTGTTTTTTTAAAAGAACCGTATCGAAGTTAGCTTTTCAAATATATATTTTAATAAGCCAAATTCTTTCTGTAACTTTCTGTAGAATTATTTGAGTGTCAGCTGTATGAATGACGAACGCATTTCAGTATTTTCGCGATTTCGAGAGCTTCCGAACACGAAAATGCGATCCGTTTAAAGTTTCGGAAAGCTAACATGAAGTACTACAATATACTTTAATCCTAGAATTTAGTGAATGCACAATTGGTACAGTATTGGTTTTAAGTAAAAGAGTGACTATACGATATATGCATTTTGTGTAACCTATGAGCCTATGTAGTATGGATATTAAATGAATATAGAGTATGTAATGCATGATATGTTAGATGAATGAAATGATATATATATGATATATATCCTCTTTATATTAATGTATATATATGGTTGAATGCAAGCATGTAGGAATACAATTAATGTAATATATGTAAGCAATGCATAAATGCATGAATGAAAGAATGATATACAATGCATGCATGAAAGTATATAATGAATGCTAGATATAAATGCAAGGTATATATGTAATGATAGATATGAATGCATAATGTATAAATATTGTAAATGCAATATCAGATTTTATATGTAGACATAGAACCAATGCATAGCTGATATTTAGATTGAATGTTAGTTCATTTTAGGTTGTTCGAACACTGAACTGTCCATGTAAGCATATATACCTTCATTTTCCTATTGCTAAGCCAATTTCAGTTTTCAATATAGTGGAATGTCTATGAATGTAATATTAACCTTCAACCCCTTAATTCGAAATGTTAGTTAATTTCAGTATTAGACAATGCATGAGCTGTATGCATATGGGATGTTGGCTTAATGGCAGATTTCAGATAACATGGTTCATTTTATGTGGTTAGTTACACCCGTTTATGGGATAGCTCACTTTAGTTTATATGTAAATGTGGAACTAAACTGAGAATGAACTTCACCCTCTGTACAAGGACATCCCACTCTATATCAACCATCATGCCATGTAACCCTTCTTTAAATGATTGCTATAATATATATAGATTTATGTAAAGTATAGATACATGTTAGTTATAACTTAAATAGTCTCTACTCTAATGTATATAGATGTATACTTGTAGCCATGCATGTTAAGTTTAATACATGTGTAATGTAGATGGGTTAGCTTTGTGCCATGTGTAGTGTAAACTCATAACTAGTTTTGATTTCTCTTTTCATGTACACCTCCATGTTCACACACACACATAGCTTTACATGTTAGTTCCTTTCTCTTATATATATATATATAATATCGAATATACATGATAGTGATGTATCTTGATGTCTGACTTGTGTTGGCTTGTATAGCCTTGTGATTGGTGTGTGACTGCTAGCCTAGGCTTGGTTAGGCCTAGTGAGACTTATTAGACTTGTTTGGGCTAGGACTTGACCTAGTTTGACCAGTCTAGTTGACTAGAGTTGACCGAGAGTTGACTTTGGTCTAGTTTGACCTAAACAGCATGCAGATGCAATGTAGATTACATTTATCATCTCCTGTATACATCTTGACTTGTGTTGCTCTAAATAGGAGTCAGGTACCTCATCTCGAACGGTACATTTACTCCAGACATTCAGATACGAGGCGAGTACATTCTCTGACCGTTTCATACTTGTCTGGATTTATATTCTTGCTCTAGATTACTGTACTTGATGCTGACACGATCATTATCACGGATTGGTACTATGTGGATCTTCTTCTGAGATGTTATCTCCTTGTATTCACTAAATACATATTGTGATGTGCGTTTTACTTACATATTGTATTTATTGAATACCCTTATCTTTGTACACTCATTGTGCATATTGTACTCTCATTATCACATTGAGCCATTGTACAAGCCATTATACAAGCCATTGTACAAGCCATTGTATAAGCCATTGTACAAGCCATTGTATAAGGTAACGTAACTGAATTGGATCCTTGTGTATTGATTGGAGAGGGAGAGTAAAATTGGTTATGTGATCAATCCTATTATATAAGAAATTGTATATGTCCATTGTACACCCACGTACAAAGGAGTCCTATTTTATTGTATAACCTAACCCGTTTACATAACCATATTATGCTCTAAATCACATGTTGCTTACAGTTCTTACTTATCATATATAGATATTTTCCATTATCAAATCTCTGTTGTTTTCATATACATTCTTCTTTCAGCGTTTCATGTACCTTACTCTATTGCATGCTTTATATTTCCTAACATGATATAAACTGCGTGAGATATTTTGTGCTCGCTCCCGTCCTGACTGGACCTATTGAAAATTTTATAGAGGATGATGAGGAACCCTGCACCCTTACTTGGAGTTTCCCTAGTTGACACTCGTGACCTGGACCCCTGGGGAGGTTCAGGCAGCTGCTCGGGATGATACCATGTATAGTGTAGATAGCTTAGACTATCCTTTCTTTTCATGTTTAGCTGTTGTCTTATTTTCAGAGTTGTATATTTTAGAGATGTTGAGACTTTGTTATTTCTTTCTGCTGTACCTCAGTTGAGAATTTCTTATCT